>CM032157.1:16922829-17371710 GCA_018901935.1 Pugionium cornutum
ATACAACTCTGTATTCTAAAGTCACGATTCTTCACATAGAGTTACGATTCTTCACAAAGATTCACGATTCTTGACAAACACCTTTTGACACATTCATACATAATTAATGATTAAATGTATTTAAACTAAACTCAATTATATACTAACAATATTTAAGAAGCAAGGACCATATCTAATGGTATTTTCCACGTAAACCCAATAGTCATAAACTCTGTGAGCTCAATCCCATATCGAGTAAGATATTCTACCTTTGGAGGTAAAAAACTTTCTGGTTCTATCACAATTTATAGGGTCAACTGGTGCTTCTTCTGAAGATCTCACTTTTGAATACCCTTGAGCACCTTTCCCCAATTTCTCAGGTGGTCTCCCTAAATAAGATTTACATCTTAGAATCATCCCGTTTCCCATAAAAAATAAACGTATACAAAATGCCGCAAAGAGTAGTAGTGTTTCGTGAAGAAAACCTGTTGTTTTTGTTGACGATGCGGTAGTAATAAATGATGTAAACCTGCAACAATTCCTATGGATCCAAGTATAAAATTGTCAAAAGACAATGGTATTCTTCTCACTGATGGAGAAAGCTACATATGTATTGTGGGAAAAATGATGCATCTGACCATCATGCGACCAGATTTGTCTTATGCAGTCAATATTTTATGTCAACATGCTTCTGCTCCTCGCCAACCTAATAGATATGAGGATCACTATCCTCCTATCTTATATACCTACAACAGAAGAGCTTGGAAGGGGCAAAGAACAGAGGCAGTTGGGCAGAAGATGATGAATCCAGGATAAGGGAAAGTGGGCTCGTTTGGGCTACTTCAAAGGAGATGGACTGCAGCTGGGAGTAGCCATGGTCAAAGAAGAACCCAGGGTGGAAGTAACGGTTGATCATACGATCACCTAGGGGGAGGAGAATATCTGGGAGGGGGATTTGATTTTGTTGCAGGGGAAACACTACTATAAATATCTTAAAGAAAGAGAGAGAAAGGTAGGGAGTGATTAAGGAATCAAAAGGGAAGAAGGTGATCACGATCATTTCTCTGGGCTTGTATTGAGTTTATGGGAAATTTAATACAAGAAACGTATTATTCATTGTCATACCTATCAATTTGGTATCAGAGAGCACCAGTTCTACGATGATGGCAAAGAAGATGGAACAAGGAAGGGAAGGCGAGGGTCATGGAACGGAAGAATAGAGGAAGTTGACAAAACTGGATCATGTGGAGGAGTTAGAGCGCAATGTAGCTGAGGTTCGACAGCAGCTAGGTCGACTCAGTGTGCTTGATCGACTAGAGCTGCTAACCCACGGCGAGCTCCGATCCTTGATCGTTGGCAAAACGGTGGTAGCAGACACTCTCGATCGCTATGCAGGTGGTTAACCAGCTGAGTACAAACTGGTGGAGACTAGGTTGCATGGAGAGGGACCTCGCATGATGGAAGGTGCCCTACGGAGTCGGAATGAACCCTTACTGAGGCGGGTAGAGATGCGGATCTTCGATGGGGAGCGAGTCGACAGTTGAATGTTCAGGATCGAGCACTATTTTGAAATGGAGAACTTCATAGAAGAGGAGAAGCTTCGTGCTGCGAGTGTGAGCTTAGATGGTGAGGAACTCTAGTGGTTCTGGTGGGATCGTGACCGGAACCCCTTTCGCAGTTGGGAGTAGATGAAGGCGCGGGTGCTGAACAATTTCACGGCTGGATGAGTAGCTTCACCAGAGGAAAAGACTGTTAACTCTCTGGCAAGAAAGAACCATGAGAGAATACTGCCATGAATTTAAGTTGCTCACGGCTCAGTCGAGGGATATCCGAGAGACTATGCTAGAAAAGTTATTCATGATCGGGTTACAACCACCTGGAGTCAAGCTCTTTGAACCTCATAGCCTTGACAGGATGATGACAATGGCGTTGGGGGTAGAAGAGTGGAATCAGTGTGGAGGTAGGCCTACGACAATTGGAAGAAGAGTATCGGCTGGGCTCAAACATAGTTCTGGGCCAGAATCTTCATTTGGGCCATGGGCGTACTGGGAGGGAAGCGAGTCACGTGTGGGCCTTCGGCCCAATGGAAGCACAATAGCAGGCATAGCGACCAACATTAGGGTTCATGGGTCGGGAGCTAGAGAGGAGACACCGACACCCAGCGGGTAACCCTATAACTGAAGGAAAGAGCATGCCTTACAGGCGAGTGTCGGAGGCGGAACTGAGGGACAGAAAATTGCAAGGGTTTTGTTTAAAGTGTGATGAAAAATGGTGGGTTGGTCATCGATGCCGATTTGGAGAGCTTCAAGTGTTTGTGGTTCAAGGCGATGGCACCGAGACTCACAATCGCGAGCACGATGATGGAATGGAGGAAATCGAAGATGACATGGAGGAGATTACGGGTCTTGTTGAGTTATCACTTAACTCGTTGGTAAGGTTATCCTCGCCACAGATCATGAAGTTTAAGGAGAACCTCCAAGGTCGCAACATCACCGTGATGGTCGACAGTGAAGCGATCCACAACTTCGTCTCGGAAGAGCTGATTCGGGAGCTGAATTTGCACACCGAGGAGACTACGGGGTATGGAGTGCTCTTGGCTACCGGATTGGCTGAAAGGGAACAGAATTTGTAAGAGGTTGCGACTACAACTTCAGTCACACGAGATCATAGCCGACTTCCTTCCAATTTGATTGGGAAATGCGGATGTGATACTTGGGATGGAGCGGCTTGAGACGTTAGGGCCGACGGATATGAATTGGAAACTCCAGGTGATGAGCTTCAAGTTTCATGGGGAGCCAATAACTATTCGAGGAGAACCATCACTGTGCACATCGGCAGTATCCTTAAAAGCCATTTGGTGATCCATCACACAGGAGGAATCGACAGTTTGGGTAGAATTTGGGGAATTGGTGTCAAAAGTTGAGGAGAGGGGTGTGTTATACCACCAGAGGTTCAACAGATTGTGGAGGAGTACAGTGATGTCTTTGAGAACCCCTAGGGGTTACCACCGATTTGTGGGTATGAACGCATCATACTGAAAACCAAAACTGATCCGCTGATGGTGAGACCATTCCGCTACCCACAGATACAGAAAGAAGAACTGCAACAACAGGTGGCCAATATGCTATCCGCGGGAATCATACAGCCTAGTTGGAGTCCGTTCTCCAGTCTGGTTCTCTTGGTGAAGAAAAAGATGGAAGTTGAAGGTTCTGGGTCAACTATCGGGCGCTGAAAACGGTAACCATCCCAGAAACCTACCCGATTCCGATCATAGACCAACTGCTCGATGAATTACACGGGGCCACGGTGTTCTCCAAGCTGGATTTATGTTCCAGGTATCATCAAATCCGGGTAAAAGCAGAAGACATTTCCAAAACGGCTTTAAGAACACACGACGGACACTACGAGGTTTTGGTGATGCCTTTTGGGCTCACCAATGCACCCGCGACCTTTCAGTCCATAATGAACGACATGTTCCAACCATTTTTTAGAAGGTTTGTCTTGGTATTCTTTGATGATGTGTTGGTGTACAGCTTCAGCATAGCCAAACACACGCAACACTTGGAGGAGGTAATGCGGATGTTCAGGTAACAAAAGCTGTTTGCTAACTGCAAGAAGTGTCAATTTGGGAGGGGTCAAGTGGAGTATTTCGGTCATATAATTTCAGCAGATGGAGTTTCGGCCAATCCAGAAAAAATCAGCGCCATGGTCAATTGGAGGAAACCGGGGTCGATCAGGGAATTGAGAGTCTTCTTGGGGCTCACCGGGTATTACCGAAAATTCGTGAAGGGATATGGGTTCGTTAGCGAAGCCGCTCACCACACTGCTAAAAAAGAACAATTACCATTGGAACAAGGAGGCTGACCAAGCTTTTCAAGGGCTAAAATATGCTATGATTACCATTCTGGTGTTGGGTTTACCCAATTTTGCAGAAGTATTTACCGTGGACGCTGATGCCTTGAGTTATGTTTTAGGGACAGTTTTAATGCAGCTGAACAAACCCATCGTCTACTTCAGTCAAGCATTGTCAGAACGAGAAAGACTGAAATCGATCTATGAGAAGGAACTTATGCCAATTGTGCTAGTGCTGAAAAATGGAGACACTGCCTCTTGGGAAGGAAGTTCATAGTCCTAACCGACCAGAAAAGCCTCAAGTTCTTGCTGTTACAGAGGAAGATCAGTTTGGAATATCAACGATGGCTCGTAAAACTGCTCGGATTTGAATTCGAAATCCAATATAAACCCAGTAAAGAAAACTGGGCGGCTGATGCTCTTTCGCGATATGGAACGCAACCTTTGCTATTGGCTTTGATAGTATCAGCTTCAATACAACTAGAAGAGCTATGCAAGGAAGTGGAACGCGATCTAGAATTGAGTAAGGTAATCGCTGATCTAGCTAACGATTCTGCTTCTCACCTGGGTTATACACTAGTGTAGGGGAGGATGTTGTATGGAGATCGTTTGGTGGTGCTGAAGGGGTCGCCAGCCAACGCGCTCATACTCTGTGAAGTCCACAACAGCGAGAGTGGGGGACATTCTGGGGTCCTTAAGACACCGAAACGCATAGCGGCAGTTTTT
This sequence comes from Pugionium cornutum, assembly GCA_018901935.1. Taxonomy (NCBI): domain Eukaryota; kingdom Viridiplantae; phylum Streptophyta; class Magnoliopsida; order Brassicales; family Brassicaceae; genus Pugionium; species Pugionium cornutum. The sequence goes on from CM032157.1 coordinate 16,927,387, forward strand.
TATTGGAGGGGAATGATGACCAATATCTGCCGTCATGTAGCCGAGTGTCACTCTTGTAAGTATTCCACGTTGGCACCAGGAGAATTGCTTCAGCCGTTACCTATTTCGACACAAGTATGGGAGGATGTTACTATGGACTTTATAGAGGGATTTCCTAATTCCAAGTGGGTCAACTCAATATTGGTGATAGTGGATCGGCTAACGAAGTATATATGGTCATTTCATCGGATTGAAGCACCCATTTACGGCACCAGAAATCGTGGGAATATATATAAGAGAAGTGGTATACTTGCATGGATTTCGAGGAACCATTGTCTCCGACAGAGACAATATATTCATGAGCATATTTTGGAAGGAGTTGTTCAAAGTAGCCGAAACGAATCTCCGTTACAGTAAGGCTTATCACCCGCATACTGATGGGTAGATGGAAGTGGTAAATCGAACTTGGAAACTTATTTTGCGTTGTTTCACAGGAAAAACACCAAAGACTTGGGCACGATTCCTGCCCTGGGCTGAATTATGGTACAATTCAGCCTTCCATACTGCGATCAACACTACTCCTTTCAGGGTAGTGTACGGAAGGGATCCGCCGAGCCTGATCAGATATGAAAAGGGGTGTACTGTCAATGGTGAACTGGAGACTTTTCTGTTAGAAAGGGATGAAGCATTGGCTAGACTTCAGCAGCAGTTGGAAAAAGTGCAACAAATCATGAAAAAGCAGGTTGATGGGCGTCACAGGGAGGTGCAATTTGTAGTCGGAGATTGGGTTTATTTGAAGGTGAGACATTGCAGACAGTCTTCGATAGCCCATCGTGCCAATGAAAAGCTCTCCGCGAGGTACTATGGTCCATATGAAGTAGCAGTCAGGATAGGCGAGGTGGCTTATTGTCTCAACCTTCCTGCCACAACTAAGATTCATGATGTTTTCCACGTTTCTCTCCTAAATAAATCATTGGGAAGACGTGAAGCTAGCTCCCCATTACCGGACCAATTGACGGAGGAGTATGTTCTGCAAACTGAACCTGAGTTGGTGATACAGGAGCGGTTTGACAGCAAGGTGGGGCAAAAGGAATTCTTAGTAAAGTGGCAAGGAATGCCGAGCCATGAGAGCACTTGGGAGCTCAAATCTATGCTGAGGGCGCAATTTCCATTTCTCAATCTTGAGGACAAGATTGGTTTTGAAGGAGGAGGAGATGATAGATACGAGGATCGCCATCCTCCTATCTTATATATCTACAGCAGAAGAGTTCGGAATGGGCAAAGAACAGAGGCATCTGGGCAGAAGATGATGGATCCAGATTGGGGAAAGTGGGCTCGTTTGGTGATGTGAGCATGGCCAGCAAGGAACCACAAACTAAGGAGCAGTTTGAACCCGAGGAGGAAGAAGCCACTAAAGATTTTAAGGAGCAGCTAGAACCCATGGATATTAGAGATGAAAGGCTACAAATCTTCAATGACCCCATTACCCGATCCAATCAATCCAAACCTAAGACAACACTACAGCACCTTCTCAACACCATTCAGGCCAGTTTAGTGTGTGCTAATCCAACCACATTGGTGATAACACTAGCGTCGTTTGATCATCCTCTTGAATAAGGAATTTTAAAATACTTTTTCATTCATCTGAAGAGCCGAAAATCTAAAGTATCTTCATCACCCTTGGAAATTTTAATTCGATTCACCCCTTGCCCAAAGTGCCTAACCTTTGCCATTCACACAGAGCAAGCACATAGTCCAAAGATTTTCCACCATCCTTAAGAAGTATCATCCATTTCTCCTTGTTCTCGGATCCATCCACTTAAGAGCTCACACATCCGCAAGTTACACCATCGTTTCACCCATTTTGCAACTTGAATCCATTCATCCACTCTTCCACAACCATTTAGAGTTGATCAAGGGCTTGATCGTCATCAGGATCACATCACTTGGGCTACTCTGAGGAGATGGGCTGCAACTGGGAGTAACCATGGTCAAAGAAAGACCCAGGGTGGAGTTACCGGTTGATCGTACGATCACCTAAGGGGAGGGGAATATTGGGGGGGATTTGATTTTGTTGCAGGGGAAACACTACTATAAATATTTGAAGGAAAGAGAGAGAAAGATAGGGAGTGATTAAGGAATCAAAAGGGGAGAGGGTGATCACGATCATTTTTCTGGGTTTTTATTGAGTTTCTTTGAAATTTAATACAAGAAATGTATTATTCATTGTCATACCTATCACAACCACGTATTCAAGCGGCTCAAAAAATTCTTCACTATCTCAAAGGCACAATCAGGCAAGGGTTGTTTTATCCTGCATATTCTGAATTTTAAATCAAAGCATTTTTGGATTCAGACTGGGCTTGTTGTCTAGATATTCGTCGATCTGTCATAGGATATTGTATATTCATTGGAGATTCATTAGTTTCTTGAAAATCAAATAATCAACATGTCATCTCATGCTCCTCTACAAAAGCGGAGTATCGTGCAATGTCTATTGTAGCAAAGAAAATCCTTTGGCTATCAAGGTTGTTGCAAGATCTTTGTGTTATAGCAATGAAGACTCCGCTTTTGTATTGTGATAACACAGCACCAGTGCACATAGCAAAGAACCGTATTTTTCACGAGAGCACTAAACATGTCGAGATTGACTGCAATGTTTTCCGTGAAAAGATTGCATCTGGAGCTCTTCAAATCGTTCATGTGAAATCAACACATCAACTTGGATCTGCTTTTACCAAGTCATTGTTTCTTACTTTTTTTAATACTCTCATGTACAAGATAGGTGTTTTAAACATTTTTCCCATCTTGAGGGGGAGTCTTGGTGTGTAATTAAGATAGATTAGTTAGTAGTTAGTTAACTTCTTCATTTCTATAAATACAGAGCAAGTTGCTCATTATCAATAACGCAGAGAAAATTCTTTTCCTTCGCGTACTATAAGAGTATTCTCAACTTTTCAGAATAGTGTGGGTTTTGATGAATCTTAGGCCAAAGAAGAAAGAAGACTTTACACAAAGCTCTAGATTTCAAGATGGGTTTTGATTCCAAGTCTGCGAAAAACAAATAATAGGGTAAACAAGGGGAAATTTGCTAATTCATGAATGAAATATTGGTTTCCATTACAGTGTATTTTGTGGATATTATATACATGACATATATTACTTTTAAGGTTCTTACCGAAAATATTGTAAAACAGTTAATTCATATATTCAACGTAATTTTTTGAGTCAACAAGTTAAATCCTTCTTGATCCGATAAATGCCAAACGACAATATTTTCTCAACATTCTAAATCGACAAACATGTTATTGCCTTTCATCGTCCAAGATCATCTCATTCTTCATATTGTTTATAGTTTCATGGATTAAACATGACACCACACGGCAACGTGCCAAACCAAAGAATTGTATTTTTCGGTAATAGAAAGAAGTGATAATTTATTAAAACTATTAAGCTATTGTATCTAAAATTTCTTATTTTGAAATTAAAGAAGTGATCTTTTAAACATTAAAATATTAATGAGTGAAGAAAAAATTTTATATGCCACTACTTAAAAAATAATATAAAAAATGGCTTCGCCCGGATTTGAACCGGAGACCTTCAATCAATTACACCATGAAACTTGTTATTTTTGTCAATATCAACCGACTAAACCCTTTATAACTTCCGTTTTGTTAAATAATTTCGTTATTAGAAGTTTTTGCAATATTTTTTAACCGATTTATACTGAGTTATACTTTGTAAAACAAAATTTGACATATAAAATTAAAAAATAACTTTATTTTCAACAAATTAATTAATTATAATATTTAGAATAAAAATTGAACCAATATAACTGAATAAGTGAACTGATATCGCCTTGGCAACATTTCGGTTATTACCAATATACTTTTCTATAATTATTATTAACTGATTTATACCATGCTATATTTTTTAGAAATTAAAATTTCAATGAATAATTAAATTACCACTTAGATTCAAAATCAAATCGATCGAACTGAATGAGTGAGTCGATGACTAAAACTGGTGTAGTTTTTTATTCGCTTTGGTTAAATATGAATTTTTATTTATGTTTTAATGATTCTTAACAAATTTTATACAGAGATATAGGTTTTAAAACATTGATTGATCCGGCATTAGATTTATCCAATAACAATTGTGGTTACGGCAAAATGTTATTTTTGAAAATTTTTAATATAATTTCAAAAATTATATATTATGAATTCATCGATAATTTTTTTCTATATTACCAACATATTAATTTTGGGTAACTGAATTTTGTCGTTATTTAGACGCAATATCACCGACTGATTAACGTCGGACAAGGTGAACATCGTCCTTATTACTATGCTCTGTAGCGAAAAATTAACAACGCTAGCGTTATCACGAATTAAAGACAAATGGATTATCGATGATATTGCAACAACCTATTACCTATGGATTAATGTCTATTCGGATGCAATATTACCGACAGATTAACATCGGACAAGGTGAACATCATCCTATTACTATGCTATGTAGCAAAAAATTAACGACGCTAGCGTTATGACGAATTAAAGATAAATAGATTATCGATGATATTGTGGTTACAGGCAAATGTTATGTGTCAGTGCGCACAGTGAGCTAGACGGATATTGCCAACTTGATATAACTCGTGAAATTTCGCCTGAATATCGAGGAAGTAGTGCAAATTCCCAAGGTCTTTCATGCGAAATTCTTGATTTAAGGAGTGAAGAAGCCGGGTAAATGTGCTTGTGCTGTTGCCTGTCAATATTATATCGTCACATAAAGAAACAACAAAATAAGATCACCTCCTTTCTTGTAGATAAACAGAGAAGGGTCTTTCATGCTGCACACAAATCCGAATTCCAATAGATAGTTGCTGAACCGATTGAACCAAGCACGGGGAGTTTGTTTAAGCGCATAGAGAGATTTGTGTAAGAGACACACATGATCCGAATTCTGTTTATCAATGAATCCTGCAGGTTGAGAGATGTATACTGTTTTAGTTAAATCACCATGTAGGAAAGCATTTCTGACGTCCATTTGACGAATTTTCTAGCCCATAATCGTTGCCACCTGAAATATTAACCGATCTCAACAGATGAGGGCATTATCCGTGAGTTGTGCTACTGCCATGGAGATTCTTCTAGGGCCTGGTTGGTTGTAATGATCGAAGATGTGATCCATCCTCCTCTCCTAATCTAGATAGGCCTCGGGGTCTACTTTTCTTGCAAAACTAGGAGGTGTTAGCTTGACATCATGACTGTTTACCCGATTGTAGGCGTAATCATCTCAATCCTCATGATGTCTAGGGGGCATCCTTGGTCTCTGGTGATGCCCATAGGGCTCGTAGCCATTTCCCTCTGCTTCTGGTTTCCGTGGAGGTCCTCTCGGCCTAGGGTGATAGCCGTGAGGCTGTGCGTACTCATCTCCATCCGGTTGGGACTCCTCCTGTTCGTGCCGTGTTCTAGGGTGTTCAGGACCCTCAGCAGAGTCTTGTTCAGCCCTCACGTGCCTTATGGCCTGGAATCTCACCGGCCTCTCCATGCGCTCCAACCTCTCGCCGATTGATGCGAGTTGTGTTTGGAGGGTGGTGAACATGGCCATCATGGCCTCGGTTGTATCTTGGTTTCCTTCAGCCATCGTGTGCTACAAGTAGAAAAATACAAGTTAATTTGCTCCTAAATTTATTATGAGAGTTTTCTTTTATAGTAAAAGAGGCAAATAGGAGAAAAGGAAAAATTTGAGAAAAGGAAAAACTAGAAAAATGGAAACTTCTCTAACAATTAATGCTAAAGATCTTAGATTCTTTTGGTCGATTTTCTTGGTAGTTTTCTATTTTTTTTTGTTTTTTAATTTAATTTAATGAAGAATGGAAATATGCTTTTAACAAAAAGGAAAAGCGAAATTGCAATGCAAATAATGTATCTAAACCCTAGTGATGCACGTAGGAGCTAGATGCACTCGGTTTGAACTTAGATGTTATTTATTTATTTTTTTTGAACGAAACTTGAACTAATGCATGAACTGGAAATAAGACTAAGTAAAGGATAGAAACAACCTGGTTTTGGGAGCTTTACGCTCTGATACCAAAACGGTACAAGCCTTGAATCAAGACCGTAACACGGGTGGGCTGCTTGGAGAAAATTATGTGAGAAACTCGACCTTAGGCTTTCGGATAGGGGTTTCCTGGTTGATATTGGATGGAGAGGTGAAGTGAACCAAACGAGGGTTGATGAACCTCGTGATAAATCACAACTTAGAAGCTAGGAGGGCTGGTCTCGACTAGGGTTCTAAGCGCACAAGTTTTAGAGAAAACTTATAGGAAGAAAGTTCTATCTTTATTAATATCAAAACATTGTCGAACTACAATACTGAAGGAGCCTTATTAATATGCTCGGCAGCTTGACCTTCTAGGGTCGACTAAAAAAAAAATGGAAAACTTACAAAAGTGCACAAGGAAAAATTACAAAAAGACAATAACCGAAAAAGGACTTCTACCTAAATTGTTCTTGACTCAAAAATGTAAAACTTCTAATTCCTACCCTGCAAAACAGAAAAGGCAAGTGTCTAATTGAAAACTTACCATTCTTACCTATCGGCTAAGAAATGGAAGGTGGTCGACCTTGTGCAATGCACGCGCCTCGCTCCTAATCTTCCTCTTGGAGTACGGTTATGAATCGTTGGGCCCTGACCTCTTTTGCCACTAAAGCCCAAGTCTCTGGAGTCCTTTGTAATGTTGAGGAGCCTTTGGACTCTTCCTTGTACTCTTGGCCCAATGCTCCTTGTCGATCATCTTCTAGGAGCTTGTCTACCCATAAACTGAACTTGTGGGAGAGTGCCCATTTTCTGCTCCTTGTCATTGCTCCTGGTGGCACCACTGGTGTAGAGACTTCATCTAGGTTCATGCCTTGAAGCTGGTAGCTTAGCTGATCTGAGTCCCCTTGTGTTGATGTGGAAAAGGTGGTGCAATCGGCTGGATCGGCCAGATTGATTTCGGAGCCGGCCAGATTGATTTCGGAGCCAGCGGCATCACCAGTTTGGCCGACGGTGTCATTCACGTAGCTGCTAGTTAGGCCGCAGGTTTGGGCCTCTCCGCCGGAAATGTTGATCGGCCCGGTCCAGCTGGTCGTAGCGCCGGCGGTACCACGTGGGTCGGCAGACGCACCAAATGGCCCGGCTGTCTTGGGCAAGTATTCTGGTTGGCCATTCTGGTCTTCTGGCCGGCCAGACGATCGGATGCCCTCATCAAGCACCCTACTCGACTCTTCGCCGGTGAGGCATACATTCCACCTTTTTTATACAAAAAGGATGCTCGGAGTATTGAGAAATTTCTCAAGAAGGATGCAGCTTCCCGACCATCAAACAAGACTAGGTGCCAGGCGACTCCTTCTGTTCCTCGGCCTCCTCGTGGAGTGTCTCGGCCCATTGAATTGGGCTCTGTTCAGTTCCCCACTAGGCCTGTTTCTCTTGTTGCATTCCGTGATGCGCTTGCTGACACTACTGCTGCGTTATCTCCTCTCAGTGATGTTGTTCGTCAACTTCAACATGCCTTCACATGTATAGTTTCTTGTGCGCAATCTATCTTGTGTTTTGACTAATGTCGTGTTTTTGACTTTTATGCTCACAAGCAGGGGGAGAAGAGGATCCTGGTACTGATTCTGAATCATTTTGAGAGTGTCCAGTTTGTGTTAGGATAAGTTTTTTTTGGATTTCACTTTCTGTAGTGGTTAAGAGGACTATATTTTTTTGTAAGTGTCGGGTATGATAACTAAGATGGCTAGAATCATGGGGGAGAATTTCTTTTGGTTTTGTAAACAACCCATGTCACCTTCTGAACAAAGTATTTTGGATATCAATAAAAGAATTCGGATCTTCGTGGTTAAATCGATTTGTGGTTGTTGTTTTAGTATGTGTTCATTTTTGTGTGGTATGAATCTTTTGTTCAGGTGTTTGTGAGGCACACAAGTCAAAAAGGGGAAGATTAAAGATGCAGTAGTTTGTAAACATCATTGAGTTAGCTGAGAAGTAGTACAAGCAAGTGAGTCAAGACGTCATGCATATCTACAGAATGACGTAGAGAAAAAGAAATGAGCTGAATTTGGTGAAGGCCATCTAGAATGACTTAACAGGCTTGGAATAAGAGAAGAAGTTTGCAAAAAGGGAGTGATCCGAGTTTTAAGGGAGTTTCTTATTTTGTGCAAAGAATAAGGAAACTTTACAATAAAGGAGATATGAGAATTATGTGAAAAAAAGAAATTCGTATCTAGGGCTTTGTATGAAGTAGTAAGGATAAATAAAAAGACCGAACATTGTCGCAACCTAACACTCACGAGAGAGAGAGTTTTATTCAAAGGTTTTAGGTTTCTAAGAGAAAAGACAAAACTAAAGAGGTAAAAGAGTTTTGGTGAAGTGTTTTAAGATTGTGTGTAATCTTGTGAACGTTTGAGGCTAGTGTAACAAGTTAAGGACATCTTGAACTTGTTCAAAGTCGTTTTAGATGAGATTTGAGAGTGTATAAAAGATCTTCTAATAGATACACGTATTGCTTTAGTTTCTGTATCAGTGCTAATAGTTTTTGCATTTTCAAATATATATTGTTAATTTGGTTTTTTGTGAACATACAAAGCACACTGAGACAATTTTCATCTAGTATGTGATGTGATTCAAGTTTGATTAATCTCTAGAATGCCTATGAGAACAAACGAGCACCTTTGACTAAGGCATTTGGATGGATAAATTTTGAAAACTTATTGTCCAAGTTGGATGTTCGAAATCTCCACCAGAATATTAGAGATAATAACATATTTTATAGTCTTTTATATATCATAACTCCGTCCTTGCAAAGAACAACAGAAACCATAAAATCTCTCTCAAAACCACCACCACCACTAATCTTCTAGCTAATATGCTCTAATGTCAGTTCTCGCGGTGGGTGAGTCAATGGCGTTAACACTAGAACCATTCTGTAGTGTCTACCTTCTCTTTTGTTCTTTGTTTCAGTTTCTACGGCTTCTGTTGGCGTCTTTCTCTCTTCACAGTGGCGTTTCTCTGGCGAGAGCTCAGATGCTTCTTGGAGTGAAGTTGTGGCACCGTCTTAGCCGGTTTTCGGTCGCAGATCGGCGTGAAGATGTTGTCTTCGGTCCTTGATTCTCGCCTTCGAAGAATCGGCTGAGATGAGGAAAGCTATTCGCCCCCTTAAGTGGTGGATGCAACAATGGTCGGCATCGGGCTCGATGTGAAAGTGAGTTTCTGTCTCTTTCATGTTCGTCCTCTCGCATTGATTTTGCTGGTAGTTTTGGATTTGTCAGCGGTGATGGTTTCAAGCGGTGAAGATAAATCTGGTCTAGTCGTTTAGTTGCGGTGTTTTCGGCACTTGGGCTGGTCTCTATCGTGGCACTGCTAGTTGTATGTGTATGTAGCTGGTTTGTGTATTAGTCTAAGTTTTAGTAGTTCTATTGGAGTTATTAGAACTAGGTGTGGCTTGTTGTAGATTTTTAACAGATGGGTTTGAATCTTTTAGCTAGGTTTTTTGCAGTTTGACAACTTCTAGTCCTTGACTTTCCTCTATGGTTGGTTTTAAGTTTAGGATCTTAGTCCGTCTTCTCGTTGTTTATGCTTTGAGATTGTGTTGTTTAGCGGTGTTCTAGTTTTCGTGTCTGTGGTTTGGCTCTTGGATGACTTTTCTTTGCAATGTCACCTTATTCCTCTCCTCGTTTCTTGTATATCGAGTTTGGGTCATGATTGATGTGTGAGTTTGGGAATCTTTGCCTGCATGCTATTAACAATCCCACAAACATCAACCAAGGTATGGATGGTGTCCCGTGTACATCGAAGTTCCAACACGAACAGTAGTGGCTTTCAAGGCCTCTGCCGTAGAACGACCTGATATCTGATTGATCGCATCCCCTACAACATCGACGTCGGTCGACATCATTCTCATTTCTCATAGAGGGGACTGCGAACTCACGTAGAGCAATGGGTGAATCCACAGGAGAATTGATAGTTTCAAAACTGTCATAGCCCGACACACTCAAAGCAGAACTATCCGAGATGCTAGCCTCCCTACCGGACGACGATCTAGAACTACTGTTTGACATATCTACGAGCTACGGAAAATACTCAACCCAACGAAAACTAATGGAGAGCTAGAGAAAGGCAGAACATACGATAGCGAAAGAAAAGTACTTTCCATGTTGAAGATTGAAACAGTGAGAAAACACAGAGGATTCTTATAGCAAGAAGTCGATGGTTCCTTAAAAAGCATAATCATTACCTTAGGCGACCCTTCGCATACCCCACTAGAACAACTCTTCTAGCAGTTACCTCACTCAAACGTTCGTAAGTGGGCTCCAAAAAGGTAGACCACCAGCTGGATAAGCCCAACCCAAAAAAACCCAAGAGCTTGTTAACCATCCGAAAAACCCAAGAGCAGGAATTCAAACGTCAGTTCAGAATGCATGTGGCCAATCAGAATCTTATGAACCGATCTCAATTGGTGCCGAGATGCGACCATTTATGAAGTTTGTCGAACTCTCTTCAACTTGTAGTTTAATCTGGAGGAGCTTACTGTTGGAGGTGGGCTTCACACTCCAAATAATGGGCCTGTTCCGAATAGAGATCGGTCCATATCACCGGCCTTCGAATTTCCCGCGATATGTCCGACCTCCAGATAGTTCGCGATGTGTACGAACTCCACAATCCCAGGATGCCGCCGAATATCTCGGAGAGAATCTTACGATCCAAAGATCAAGGGATTCGAACAGACAAAAGTGTATAAAGACGAGTCATTAGTAATTAATGATCCATCCAAAAATATTTCCAAGAACTTAATAACTTGCAGCTGACTGCTTTCAGTGAAGATTTCTTTTATGTTCGTGTTTTTGTAATCGTTCGAGTTTCATCAATAAAGCTTTAAAGCTTCATATTCATAACGTTGATCAATCTGTTCATTTCTTTGAATGACCTGTTCAACACTTCCTTTAAATTTGAGTTTAGAAGAATCCTCTCATCCAACATGAATTGACCATGATAGCATTCTTGAGATGAAATCATATGCACCAGAACTAGCCTATTCAATGTGCCTCTTTTCTCAAGAAATGATTGATTTAACGATGGAAAGTTCTAAACTAGTATTTATTATAAAAAATTCTCATTCAGTTTATCCATAGTTTACACCGCCTTTCTCCTTTTCAGCTCAGACAAACAACAGCCACTAATCATATCTACAAAGGATTGGAAGGATAAAACAGATCTTCTGGGATCACCTTGTTTTTCACCATGATGGACAATTTCATTGTGTCACCTAAAAGGAACCAACTTGCCTTTCTACTAGTCCCCACGGTAGTAACCTTTCCTATACTGAAGAGCTCAAATTAGCCACCGAATGGTCATATAAAGAGGCTGAGTTTTTCTTATTCCTTTTGAAAGAGATTTACAAGTATATATACATAGTAGAGAGGAATATTTAGGTTAAAATCAATTACAATTAATTCCTAAATATATTCTTTACATATTTGGTTCATACGTCCCCTCAAGATGGAGTGATCTTGAAGACTCCAATCTTAGAACAGGCATGCTGAAAACGTGTCCTTGGAAGTGGTTTGGTTAAAGTATCCGCAAGTTGATCATTCGTAGATACATGAGAGACACGAAGTATGCCGGCTTGAATTTGATTTCATATGAAATGATAGTCTAGTGTGATATGTTTCATCCTTGAATGGAAGACAGAGTTTGCACACAAGTATGTTGCACCCACATTGTCACAATAGATAACGGGCGGCACGTTAAGATGAATTTGAAGTTCGGTGAGTAGTGAATGTAACCAACGTACCTCTGAGGCAGTGTTTGCTACAGCCCTGTATTCGGCTTCTATGGAGGACCGGGCGACTCCTCGTTGTTTCTTCGAGGACCAAGAAATTGGATTTCTACCCATATAAACGATATAGCCATTGGTAGACACAAAATCATCTATGTCGCCAGCCCAATTAGCATCAGAGAAAGCATGAAGCGCAAGTGGGGAGGCTTGATGAAGTTGAATTCCATGTGTTTGTGTTCCTGCGAGATAACGTAAAACTCTTTTTGCTGCAGTCCAATGTGTTTGTGTCGGTTTGTGCATAAATTGAGCTAGACGATTGACTGCGTATGATAAATCAGGCCTCGTGAAAGAAAGATACTGAAAACTTCCAACAAGAGATCGATACTTTGACGCATCAGTGAGAGGTGTACCATCATTGAGAGTTAGTTTTGGTGAAGCCGGGAGTGGGGTGGCAACTGGCTTGGCATCAGACATGTTGTGTCTTGCGAGTAGATCAACTATATACTTTCGTTGCATCAAATGTATACCAGTGGTTGTTCGATTTACTTCAACACCGAGAAAGTAGTGAAGATCTGTAGGATTTTTTATGGAAAAACGCTGAGCGAAGTTCTTAAGCACTTGTGAAACTCGAGCTTGCTGGTCACCGGTGACAATGATATCATCTACGTAGATTAGTACATATGTGATCATCTTGCCAGTTGATTGTATGAAGAGTGATGTATCAGCTAGAGATTGAGTGAAGCCATCATCTAGAAGATGTTGTCGAAGAGCGATGTACCATGTCCGTGGTGCTTGTTTGAGACCATAAATAGGTTTTCGAAGACGACAAACAAATGAGGGTCGATCTCGATCAATCAAACCAGGGGGTTGAGACATGTATACCTCCTCAGTGAGTTCTCCTTGAAGAAATGCGTTGTTAACATCTAAGTTTAATAGGCCATGATTTTGTTGTTGCAATGCTGAGTACTAGACGGATTGTCGTCGTCTTAATGACCGGACTGAATGTTTCTGCATAATTAAGTCCATATTGTTGCATATACCTCTTGACAACAAGACGAGCTTTGTATCTTTCCAATACTCCATTTGAGTGAAACTTTGTGGTGAAAATCCAGCGACAACCAACAAGGTTTTGATGAGAATTGGGCGGCACTAGATCCCATGTGTGGTTTTTGGTAAGAGCATCAAATTCAGCTGAACACGCCCGACTCCATTTCTCGTCTTTCAAAGCTTGGTTTATTGTCGTAGGCTCCGGTACATTTAATAAAGGACCTGCAACAGCAAGAGACAACTTTTGTTTTGTTTTTTATGTTATTTTTGGCTCGAGTTTGCATTTTGTGGATGTTTTGGTTTTGTGTTTGGTTGGATTCATTTGTTTGTGAGGTTGTTTGGTTATTGTGGTTTTTCATGGGGTTTAATTTAGTGGTGTTTGGTGGGTAGTTGGTTGATTTTGTAGTGATTGTAGCTGAGTTGTGGGTTGCAACTCATTTTGAGTACGAGCAGTGGGCTCATGAAGTGATGGGTTAAGCTGGGCAGTGGGGTTCAGATGGAGTGAATAAAGGAGAAGCAGAAGGAATGGTAGAGGGCAATACCTGTGCATTATCGGAGTTGATGTGAGATGTTGAGTGTCCGGAGTGAAGGTCTGAGCACAGGGGTACATCTTGAGTTGCCGGAATCGAATGACAAAATGGAACTTTTATTACGGATGGAGGGTAGTATGAGTCGTCATCTCGTTGTGGTTCTCTATCTTTGAAAGGTTGATCAGTCCGAAATGGAAAGCATGTCTCATCAAATTGTACATGTCGTGAGGTATAGATACGCCCAGTGGGGAGATGAAGGCAGTAATATGCACTCTGTGTTACTGAGTATCCAAAGAATATACACCTCAATGATCTATCATCAAGTTTATGGTTTGTGTAAGGTCGTAGCCATGGAAAACACAAACAGCCAAAGATCCTTAGTTTCTCATAATTCAGTGGTTGATGAAACAATTTGTGGAATGGAGACATCATTGACAGAACTGGAGTTGGCATGCGATTAATGAGATACACTGATGTAGCAAATGCGTATGTCCAATACGTTTTTGGAATTGATGCCATCGACAAAAGTGTAAGGCCTGTTTCAACTATATGTCGATGTTTCCTTTCAGCCAAACCGTTGTGCTCAGGAGTATGTGGTGGTGAGGTAAGGTGAGAGATTCCATGATGTTGTAAGAATTCACGTAAGGCAATGAACTCACCACCATTATCTGAAAATAAGGTTCCAAGATGGGTTTGAAATCGGTTTTCAACAAGAGATTTGAAAGCTATAAAAGTGTTTTTGACATCTGATTTTCTTTTCAAAGGAAACAGCCATGTATAGCGTGTGAAATGGTCAATGAGAACAATGTAATATTTGAAATTATCAATAGAGAGTATGGGTGATGTCCAAACATCTTTGTAAACGTATTCAAGAGGATGATGGGAGACAATTGAAGAATGAGAAAATGGAAGTTTATGGCTTTTATTAATAAGACAATCGGAGCAAGATAAATGTTTTGAATTTGAAGATGAAATGGGAATTGAAGAAGTGGAAACAATTTTATTTAAAATAGAGGAAGAGGGATGACCCAATCGAGAATGTCAGGACTCAAGAGTATTTTTCAAATTTGATGCTGAAAAGAACACTTTTGCTTTAGATTTTGACATCGGCAACTCATACAACTGATCTTTAGTTTTGCCTTGTAGTAAGAGACCCCCCGTACTGAGATCTTTCACCTGAAAGTAGGCAGAAAAAAATTCCACCGAGACATTATTAGTGTTACAAAGTTGATATACCGAGATAATATTTTTTTGTATATCGGGAACACATAATATTTTATCCAAAGTCAATGGTCGAGAATGAGAGGGTAAGTATTTGGAACCAGTGTGAGAGATGGTTAGATTGGAACCATCTGCAAGTAACACATCATCACCACCATTATAAGTCTGATGAAGTGAAAGATTGTTGAGATCTGAAGTGATATGATGTGTGGCACTGGAGTCCAAAAGCCAGTTGTTTGCCGTGGAAGGAGTGTTAGAGACAAGATTTGCACGAGGTTGTGAATGATGAAATGGATTTGAAAACTCCGGCTTTGCTGATACATGTAGAGATTGCAGTTGTGGACATCGCCTTGCAGAGTGTCCTTGTGTATGACAAAATTGACACCTTCCTAAATATGGTCTTGAAGGCGGTCTCAAGGTAGTGTGACTTTGGTATTGTTGTTGCTGCCAATTGTTGTTGTTGTTGTCATTGCGGCGACTGTTGGTGTAGCGATTGTTGGTGACATAGTTTTTGTTATTGTTGTTGTGACGTTGTTGAATGTTATTGGCAGAGATGGGGAAGATGGTGGTGTTGGCTGCATTGATAGAGTTGAGCAGTTTGGCTTTTTGATTAAGAAGACGTTCATGAACTTCCTTATGTGGAGTATATATACATAGTAGAGAGGAATATTTAAGTTAAAATCAATTACAATTAATTTCTAAATATATTCTTTACATATTTAGTTCATATCATATACATAAGATAAACAAAAGAAAACCAAACCAAACTAACCCTTTCAATCAAGCAAATGCATATCTACATACTTAAACAACCGCAACTTAGCTAGTTTCTTCTAAAAAGGACAAGGCACCGATAGGATTTAATGTGTATAGTTAATATTAGCCTAACCATTGTGTAAATTTGATAATAGCCTAACCACTGTGAAAGATAATAGTTTAACCACTCGATAATATTAACCACCTCAATAATAGCCTAACCACTCAATAATACCACTCAATAATAGCGTAACCATTGTCTAAAATTGATAAAAGCCTAACCACTCAATAATAGCGTAACCATTGTCTAAATTGATAATAGCCTAACCACTCAATAATAGCGTAACCATTGTCTAAAAATTGATAATAGCCTAACCATTCCTAAAGATCTACCATTACATTTCTACAACTTTTTGTCTCCATGAGAAATAAAATTTCAGCAGAATGCTTTTTACACATTTTCTGGAGTCTTAGAACTATCAAGTGTTGTGACCGTCGCCACCTCTAAACAATTTCAACTCAAGAAGCTCATTCGTGCTTTGGTGATCCCACACTCGGGATCACATTTTATGGAAGTGCTTAGATCCTTTATCAGAATCTATAGTCTCTTCACTAGCTTTTCGCTTTTCAATGCTACCATGAACACTACCTGTGCATTTGTTCACTAGCTCCTCTAATGTACTTCCTTCTATGTGGCTTTTTCTTAGGTTTGTTTTCCTAAATTTTGTCCTGGAAAAAGCTTTATAATACTATAAAACGTGAAAGGATGTACTGGGGTTTAAGTTTTAATCCCTAATATAACTCCAACTGCAGAGCAATCAAAACAGTAGTTGAGTATCAAATCCACATAGAAAGAAGATTAGCACATTTGAAATGTGTGAAGCACCTAAATCTCGTAGATTCAGCTTGTGATTTTTGGTTTTTTCCAAGTTATCTAATTGTAGAGAAAATAAAACTATAAGCTTAACTCGATAAATAAAATATATGGACCATGGGTAAGGCATTCGACTCTGTTGAAGTATAATCAAATCTCATATAATACGAAGTCACATTCTTATAAATTAGTTACTAATTAAGAGTCACGAGTTATCAATTTGTATAGTTATGTCTTTTCATTTATACAGTCGTGTTGTTTCAACACAATGAGTTATTTCAACACAACGAGTTGTTTCCTTTCAATTATAGAGTCGTGATGTTTCAAATTATGTCTTTTCGCTATGTATAAATATAGATCGAGTGTAGTTTTTACAACAACAAGTTTTGAGTGTAATACAATCAAGTTAATAAAAAGTTGATTACATTCAATATATTCTCTATCTTTTTTCTTCATAACCGTAAAAACCTTCCAAACACCAATATGGTATCAGAGCTTTACGATTGAAGAGGACAAAAGAGAAACATTAATTTACAACTCATCGCAAGAACAAAAGCAATAAGAAGATATCGCATAAGTTAATCACAAAATAAGCCGAGACTATGCAAGGCTCTTCACATCAAGTGATGCCTATATTCGATGGAGAGAAGTACGACTTCTGGAGCATTAAGATGGCAACCATTCTCAGAACTAGAAAGTTGTGGTCCGTGGTTGAAGAAGGCATGCTGGTCAAACCGGTACAAGAACAAGAAACCCATGAAACTGCAAGGACAAAATCGTTTAGAGAAGAACCGATGTCGAATGATACGATGGCATTGCAAATTTTGCAAACTACCGTGACTGATCAAATATTCTCATGCATTGCGGCATCATCAACATCAAAAGAGGCATGGGACGTATTGAAGACTGAGTATCAAGGTTCTCCTCAAGTCCGATTGGTTAAACTTCATCGTTGCATAGGGAGTATGAAAAATTGAAGATGTATTATAACAAAGACATTAAGACATTCACCGATAAGTTAATTGTTTTGGAGAATCAATTAACTTATCAAAGTGAAAACAAAACCAACTATCAACTCATACAGAAGATACTCATCTCTATCCCAGCCAAGTTCGATAGCATTGTTAGCGTTTTGGAGCAAACTCGCGATTTGAATTCAGTAACAATGACAGAGCTAATCGGTATTTTGAAAGCACATGAAGCAAGAGTAGCTGCAAGAGAAGAAAGCACTAATGAAGGAGCATTTAATGCTCGCGCAAAAGGAAGCAAATCTGGTTTCAAATAAGACAACACCAGGAGTCGTGTCAATTAAGGCAAGAAGTGGTGTGAGTTTTGCCAGAAAAGCAATCACACAGAAAACGAGTGTTGGAAGAAACCAAAAGAAAACAATCATGAAAAGAATAAAAGAAGTAACAAGGAGTGTTACAATTGTGGTAAGATTGGCCACTACTCAAATGTGTGTCGCTCAAAGAAAAAAGAAAGAGAGCATGTAAGTCTCGAAAAGAAAGACTTGGATGAAGACCATATGTTGTTTAATGCAAGTGAAGAAGCAATAAGAACATTAAGAGAAGACATTTAGTTAGTAGACAGTGGGTGCACTAATCATATGACGAAAGAAAAGAGATAATTTTCTAAGATTGATAGAAGTATCAAGGTTCCGATTAAAGTCGGAAACGGAGAAATAGTAATGACAGCCGGTAAAGGAGATATTACCGTCATGACAAGTTATGGCAAGAAAGTAATCAAAAACGTTTTCTTGGTGCCTGGTTTGGAGAAAGATGCATCATTCCAGATGTAATGGCAAGAAGATTATGGATATTCCAATAACTCACAAGAGCTTCAAAATGAAGTTAAGTTCAGTACAAGAAGAAGCCATGAATATGAGTGAGCAAGAGGAATTGGAAACATGGCACAAGAGACTTGGTCATGTAGGCAACACACGGTTGCAACAAATGCAAGACAAAGATTTGGTAAATGGGTTACTAAAGTTTAAAGTCAACAAGGAAGTATGTGAGACGTGTAATCTTGGAAAGCAATCACGCAAAAATTTTCCAAAAGAATCTCAAACTAAGATAAAAGAAAAGCTTGAGATTGTGCATACGGATGTATGTGGACCGATGCAACACAAATCGCTTGATGGAAGCCGTTACTTTCTGTTGTTTTTGGATGACTATACTCACATGTGTTGGGTATACTTCCTAAAAAAAAATCTGAGACTTCTTAATGTTCAAAAAGTTCAAAGCGATGATCGAAAAATAATCAGATTGTACCATCAACGTTAAGATCCGATGGAGGTGGTTGGTTCACTTTACAAGAATTCAGCTATTTTTTGTAGAAGAAGGAATCAATAGGCAAGTAACATTGCCTTGTTCACCACAGAAAATGGATGCAGTAGAACGCAAGAATAGATCCTTGGAGGAGATAGCGAGAACAATGCTTGTTGAGAAAGGCTGACCGCTCAATTTATGGGAAGAAGCGGTATACACCTCGGCTTACCTACAAAACCGTCTACCATCAAAGTCAATTAAAGATGATGTGACGCCTATAGAGAAATAGTGTGGACACAAGCCAAATGTATCACACTTGAAAATATTTGGGAGCATATGCTACGTGCATATTGCCGATCAAAAAAGGAAAAAGTTAGACGCTAAAGCAAAGCGTCAAATCTTTATCAGCTATAGCAATCAATCCAAAAGCTATAGAGTTCTAATCTTAGAGAATGAGAAGATTGAAGTATCAAGAGATGTTAAGTTTAAAGAAAATAAGAAGTGGGATTGGGATAGACAAAAAGAAGTCAAGAAGACTGTTGTTTTTTCCATAAATGACCTACAAGCATCAAGAGACCAGACTGAAACCTGTTACTCTTCAAAATAGTGATCATGATAACAATGAAAAAGGAGAAACTTCTGAACCACCAAGGAAATACAAGTCTATGAGTGATATCATGCAAATTGTACCAAGAGTGAGGTTGAAGAAATGGCTCAAATAATAGAAGCTTGCCTTCTCGCACATGAAAAACCACAAACTTACAATGAAGCTTGTGGCAGTAAAGAGTGGAGAAAGGCCATGAGTGAAGAAATAAAAATGATTGAGAAGAACAAGACATGAAAACTAGTAGACAAGCTAGAGAAAAAAATATGATAAGCGTGAAGTGGATCTATAAGATCAAAACGGATGCAAGCGACAATCCTATTAAACAAAAAACGAAACTAGTTGCAAGATGTTTTTCTCAAGAATAAGGAGTTGACTATCTTGAGACATTTGCTCTAGTCTCAAGACATGATACAATACGAGCTATACTTGCATATGCAGCTCAAATGAAGTGGAAATTGTATCAAATGGACGTCAAATCAGCCTTTTTTAATGGAGAACTAAAAGAAGAGGTTTATGCCACACAACCACCTGGTTTTGTGATTGAATGAAAGGAAGAAAAGGTGTTAAGGCTATACAAAGCCGTATATGGTTTGGAGCAAGCCCTGCGTACATTGTGTGGAAGAATAGAATCATACTTCATTCAAAACGGGTTTGAAAGAAGTATGAATGACGCGGCTTTGTATATTATGAAGGAAGGAAAAGATGTGTTGATCGTTAGCTTATACATTGATGATATCATCATCACATGGAGCAATGTTCATCTCATCAATACATTCAAGGATAATATGAAGAATGAATTCGAGATGACGAATCTTGGATTGTTGAATTACTTTCTTGGGATGGAAATAATCCAAGATGATCGTGGCATTTTTTTTCACAAGAAAAATATGCAAACAAACTTATTAATAAGTTTCGAATGAAAGAAAAAGAGTGTAAGCACTCTACTTATACAACAAGGAAAAGGAGTACAAGATGACAAGGAATATGGAGATCCAACTAAGTATAGGAGTATTGTTGGAGGGCTTCTATATTTATATGCATCAAAACCTGATGTAATGTACACAAGCTCCTATCTCTCAAGATACATGTGATCACCCGGTATAAAGCACTATGAAGAAACCAAAAGGGGATTAAGATATGTCAAAGGAACGTCAAGTTTTGGAGTATTTTGTACAAGCGTGGATACACCAAGATTAATAGGCTACTCGGACAGC
The DNA here is from genome assembly GCA_018901935.1 of Pugionium cornutum. Taxonomy (NCBI): domain Eukaryota; kingdom Viridiplantae; phylum Streptophyta; class Magnoliopsida; order Brassicales; family Brassicaceae; genus Pugionium; species Pugionium cornutum. The sequence continues at coordinate 16,947,703 of CM032157.1, forward strand.
AATTGAGGTGGTCCTACTGAAGACAAGAAAAGCACATCAGGTTATGCTTTTAGTCTTGGATTGGCTATGTTTTGTTGGCAGTCAAGTAAGCAGCAAACAATGGCTCAATCAACGGCAGACGCATAGTATATCGCCGTATGTGCAGCGAGAAACCAAGCCATATGGTTACAAAGACTTTTGGAAGATTTTGGACTAAATTTTGAAGAAGGCATCCCTATCTTATGTGACGACAAGTTGGCAATAGCAATGGGAAGGAATCTGGTACAACATAGAAGAACAAAACACATAGAGATCAAATATCATTTTGTACGTGAAGCGGAGCACAAAGGAATCCTTCAACTAGAGTATTGCAAAGGCGAAGATCAACTCGTAGATATCTTCACAAAGGCATTAAACGTTTCAAGGTTTGAAGATCTTAGAAGAAAGCTTGGAGTGCAGCCGAGATATGATTAAGTGGGAGTGTTGAAGTATAATCAAATCTCGTATAATACAAAGTCACATTCTTATAAATTAGTTACTAATTAAAAGTCACTAATTATCAATTCATATAGTTGTGTCTTTTCAATTATACAATCGTGTTGTTTCAACACAATGAGTTGTTTCCTTTCAATTGTAGAGTCATGTTGTTTCAAATTGTGTTTTTTTGCTATGTATAAATATAGATCGAGTGTAGTTTTTACAACAAGTTTTGAGTGTAATACAATCAAGTTAATAAAAATTTGATTACATTCAATATATTCTCTCTTTTTTTCTTCATAACTGTAAAAACCTTCCAAACACCAACAGACTCGGGGTGACTTTCTATTGACTAATGATTCTACATGTTTGATTAGATGAATCTCTAAGACATAGAACACTTTCTACTAGGCTTATCCCCACTCGTGGCATTGGCCCATTTACTAGTTTATAGATTAATCAAGTCTTTTGAACCATAATCTATCGACTACAAATCCATAAGTCTAAGTCTATCTTAGTCTACCTATCACCTTAGCCATCAACTCTCGTTAGCTAATATGTGATAGGCGTGTTTAGACTTTACCTACACATTCTGCGTACACCTCTCGAGAGCAAAACATTATAATTCTAGAAATTCATTAGGTACTTCAATGCTAGCATTAAGCACATGCTAAACATGAGAAATTTGTTATCTAAGCTACCTAAACAATCCTAACTCAACATCAAATTCCCCTAATCTACCTTTCCCAAAATACATAAAGCAAACTACTCACACACATTATAGTAATAGCAAAGACAATGAAATAAGAGTAGTTAAACATAAGACAAGAAATAGGGATAAGAAATTCTTGACTAGAATTGCAAGTAGCAAGAACAAAATCCAAATGCAATAGTCTCCTCCAAAAATCGGCCAAAGAGAACAAAGTAGAAGAAAAATTAGGTAAAAATGTAACCTATAGGGGTTTATGTAGTATCCCTAATACATTGGACTTAACCTAGGACAAGCTGGTTAACTTAAAATTAATTAAAAACTTGACTTGGTACGAAGTGGCCACGATCGGCCGGGGGTAACCAGCCAAATAGCCGATCACCGGATGGGTAGCACCTCAGGATGTGTCTCGGCTTGCACGCTGGAACGACAACTGGCAAGATGCGTTGGCATGGCTGCACGATCGGTCGGGTGCGATCGGTCATGCGGCCGATCACTGGAACAACAATGAACAGGACGTGTTGGTGGGGCTGCACGATCGGTCGCGTGCGATAGGCTGGGTGGCCAATGGGTGGAACGACAGCGGGCAGGACGTGTTGGCTCGGTCTGTAAGATTTGCCAAGTGCGATCTGCCGGATGGCCGGTCGCGTGGCCTTCAGAGAATTTGGCCAATATTTCCATGCTCTAGCTCCTTCTCCAACCCTTGGTAGCTTTTGTCCATTCCTAAACCTCGTCCGTCTATGCATTGTAACTGAAAATATTTGAGAAAAACATGTAAGATGCAAAATGAATGCCCTAATGATGTAAGATTGAGTATCAGTCTCACAAGTGATACGGTCGTGACTCGCAATGCCGAGAATCTCTATTGGCTTAAGCGGCAAGGGAACTAAAAGGAGGGGGGTTTGATCGAATCACATGACCAAAGGTGAACCAAGAGAGTTTGAATCTCTCAAACTAACCTGGCCAGGCTTCAATAGAAACAAAGTGAATCACACACTTAGTTTCTAAAGAAGAAGAACAAGGTTTAAATACAAGGCTTTGAAAAAATACTTTGTATTCAACTTTTTATTTCAATGGGGGTGTGTCTTTACAATGAGGGTGTGTCTTTACAATGAGGTCATGCTGAGCTTATATAGTGCTCCTAGAAACGGTCCTAAACCTAAAAAATAGAAAAGGAAATCATACATTTAAAATATATGGTTGATGGCCATTAATTTCTAGTTTGGCCAACAAGGAAAGTGTAGTTGCTTGTATCTTGAGAGCTTTGGGGTGAATGTAAGGTGTCTAGGTACATCCTGGATGCTTTGGAAGGTCTTCAATACATGCTCAAGTTGCAAGGAATAGAGATATTACAATCTGAACACATTAAGTGCACTTCGGTCCATATATGGAAAGTCTTAGACGAAAGAGATTCGCTTGATCCTATGGTGGCTGGTGCATGGTAGGTTTATTTTGGGCTTCCTTAGGGCCTTAATAATATCTCCTGGACGCCATGTGTTTGGTTTGCAATTGATTAAACCAGTTGGCCATCTCATTTGCCATAAAGGGCTCCAATCGGTTCATTTGAAGGCACAGATGGACCCGCCTAGTTCAAGGTGTATTTGAAGTTCTAGAAGTATTTAAGGGAGCTCCTAGAAGTACCAAAAGTCTCTTGATCGCCAAACAAACATTTGTAGACTTTTATATAAGCAAAGTTCCAAATATGGTAAGTTTCGAAAACCCCAACTTGATGTATGGTGCATGAATTGATCTAGCGTGGTTTGGGGTGAGTTCCATGTCGCCGTGTATCCTCTGTGAGTCAGAATTATAGGCCAGGTTTTGTCTTGGCTGGCCGCTTCTTTGATAGGTTTGGATTCATGAAGATACACCCATGTATCCTTTTGCGCGTAGTATCCTTTTGCGCGTATTTGGGCGCCTTTGTGTTCCTTGGGCTGGCTGGGCCGGGCAGTTGGCCGGGGGTTGTGCCGATGAACTCATCATACCCTCCCCCTTTGAAATGTTTTGCCCTCAAAACAGTTTGGCCTGCACATAGAGAAGGCAAGTTAATACCTTGATTTACTTGTTGGTTTAGGGCATTACCTCGGTTTATGGCCCTTATATGGTTTGGATGTGGCCATGGTGCATCTGGCGGTTGCTCCAGGAATATGAAAGGAAGAAATTACTCCTTTCCGTTGCAGCTGGTTGCTTTGCTTTGCCTCCAAAGTGTTGGGTTCTCCATGGTCTCCTTTTGATTCCGAACATCGGTTTAATGTAGGATGTGGGTCTTCTTGATCTTTGTTGAATCCTTGGTTTATTAGACCTGTTTCAACAACTTTTGGAAAAGAAAAGTGCATTATTCTAGTACTGGAAATTTCAAATTGAAGCTCCTTTATTGCCTTAACACTTTTAGACTTAACATTTTCGCGTTCTACTTGTAAGCTTGTTATTAGTTGTCTAGTTCGACCTGTCTTAGCAAAGTGTCCTCTTTCTTGACATCTATAGCATATAATTTCATCTGTTTTCACATTGTTAGAGGACTTACCTGGTGTTTCCTTGACGTGTATTCCAATCAATGGCTTTGATGGTTTCATGTGTGCTATGGGTTGAGGCTTTTGAACTTGCTGGTCAATTTTTGGTTTGACCATCGGCTTAGCTACCTTTTGTCCTTCTAAGGTGTTTGAAAAAATGTTGTTATGCTCAGAGGAGTAGGTAAGCTTGGGCTTATGAAAGGGTTGCATGTTTGGTGTAGACATCTCACTCCTTGATGTTGTTGGGTGCATAGGTTGTGTGGTGATGTTTCTGCGTGTTTGGTACTTCTTCACAAACTCCCTATACATTCGTGCCTTAAGGTCTCCCAAATCAAGGACTGGTTTGTTGTAGAAGGTCCGTGCATTTTTCTTCAACCACCAATTGTAGGCATCTCCAACGAGCATATCAACGGCATATGAGAGCTTCTCTTCTTTGGGGATGTTGTTTGAGCGCAGCCATTGTTTCATGTTGGTTTCCCATCAGAGGTATTCATCTGGGTCCTTGTTATACCCTGAAAATATTATAGATTTGGAATTGTAAATATATACCTTACTAGTCCGATTCCTTGATCTAGTTGGATTGGTGTAGGTTGGCACTCGGCTTGACACAACGAAGTGACAAGGTGTGATTGTCTTTGGCCAGCTTCTATCATTGGAATAGTAGTCTGGTGGCTATGGTTCGAGTTCTTCAATTCTTGTTTCATTGCCAAAATCATATTCTGAATAGTCTTCATGCCATGTCTCATATCCCTAGGAATATGAGATTTTAGCTTTGATACCAAATAATGTAAGATTGAGTATCAATCTCACAAGTGATACAACTGTGACTTGCAAGGCCGAGAATCTCTCTTGGCTTAAGCGGGCAAGAGAACTAAAAGGGGAGGGGGGGGTGATACAAGCCTTGATTCAAGGATGTATGCGCGTGGGCTGTTTGTAGAAGATTAGGTGAGAAACTCAACCTTAGGCTTCTGGATAGGGGTTTTCTGGTTGGTAAACGATGGAAGGGTGAAGTGAACCACACGAGGGGTGATGAACCTCGTGATAAATCACAAACTTAGAGCTAGGAGGGCTGGTCTAAACTAGGTTCTAAGCGCACAAGTCTCTCTTGAGAGAAAGCTCGTAGGGAAAAAGTTCTACTTTATTAATAATCAAAAGGTTGTCGAACTACAATGCTGGAAGGAGCCTTATTAATATGCTTGACAGCTTGACCTACTAGGGTCGACTCAAATAAGAAAAAGGAAAGTTTACAAAAGTGCACAAATGGAAAAAATACAAAAGTGTATAACCGAAAAAGGACCTATTCCTAAAATGTTCTTGACTCAAAAATGTAAAGCAACTAGATCCTACCCTGCAAAACAGAAAGAGGCATATATTTGAATGTAAACTTACCTTAACTCACCTCACGGCCAAGAAATGGAAGGTGGCCGTCCTTGTGGCATGCACGCCCCTTGCTCCTAGTCTTCGACTTGGAGTAGGGTTAAATATCTTTGGGCCCTGACCTCTCTTGCCACTAAAGCCCAAGTCTCTGATGTTCCTTGTGTTTTTGAGAAGCCTTTGGACTCTAATTTGCTCTTCTGGCCCATTGTCCTTAGCTGCTCTTCCTCTAGAAGCTTGTCGACCCATAAGCTGAATTTGTGGAAGAGTGCTCTTGATCTGCTTCTTGTCATTGCTCCTGGAGGTACCACTGGTGTAGATACTTCCTCTAAGTGCATGTCCTGGAGCTGGTAGCTCATTTGGTCCGAGTCCTCTTGTGTAGAAGTGGAAGTGTGCGTGTACTCGGCTGGATGGCCTGTACCGGCTGGATTGTGCGCGGTACTGGCCGGAATGACTTCAGGACCGGCCAAGTTGATCCCGGAGTCGGCGGTGTCATCAGGGGGACCGGCGGTGTCATTCACGTCCCCACCAAGTGTGCCGGAAGCTTGGGCCTCTCCGCCGGCGATGTTGACCGGTCTGGTCCTATAGGTCGAGGGTCCGGCGGTACTGTCTGGTCCGGCAGGCGCGCCAGATGGTCCTGCTGTCTCGGGCAAGCTTCCTGGTCGGCCAGTCTGGTCTCCTGGCTGGATGTACGACCTGATGTCCTCATCATTCCCTCCCTCTTCAGTAGGTTTTGTCCTCAAAACTGGATCATCTGCATGGAAAGGGGCCAAGTCAGTAACATTGAACGTATTCGACACATTAAACTCACCTAGAAGTTCGATCCGGTAGGTGTTGTTGTTGATCCTCTCGAGCACTCTGAATAGTCCATCTCCTCTTGGTGCTAGCTTGGAACTCCTTGGGTTTGGGAACCTCTCCTGCCGTAGGTGTAGCCACACCCAATCGCCTGGTTGAAAGATCACCTCCTTTCTTCCTTTGTTGGCATGAGTCACGTACTGTCCGGTCCTCTTCTCCAAGTTCTCTGCTACCTTCTTGTGTAACCTCCTTATGAACTCTGCTTTGGATGCTCCGTTAAGGTTGGTCATCTCAGCTGGTGGCAGTGGTGTTTGCTCCAATGGGGTGAGAGGGTTGAAACTGTATACCACTTCAAATGGGGTCTTCTTAGTTGCTGAGTGCACGGCTCGGTTGTAGGCGAACTCAATGAATGGCAGGCACTCCACCCAAGTCTTTAGGTTCTTCCCTAGTGTAGTTCTGAGAAGGGTTGATAGTGTCCTGTTGACAACTTCAGTTTGGCCATCGGTTTGAGGATGGCAAGTGGTTGAGAAGAGTAGCTTCCTGCCTAGCTTTCTCCAAAGGGTCCTCCAGAAATGGCTGAGGAACTTGGTGTCCCTGTCTGATACGATGGTCCTTGGCACTCCATGAAGCCGTACTATCTCCCTGAAGAACAGCTCAGCTGTTTGTGTGGCATCATTGACATTGGCACAAGGGATGAAGTGTGCCATCTTGGAGAATCTGTCCACCACTACAAAGATTGCATCTTTGTGGTTGATCTTAGGCAGACCTAGAACAAAATCCATCGAGATGTCCACCCATGGATGTGTTGGTATGGGCAGTGGGAGATACAACCCGTGAGGTTGCACTCGGGACTTTGCCTTCTTGCAAGTGATGCATCTTGCACAATGTGCTTCTACTGTCCTCTTGATGTGTGGCCAGTAGAAGTGCTCCTTGACCACTGCTAGAGTCTTGTCGACACCAAAGTGGCCCATGAGTCTTCCTCCATGAGCTTCTCAGATGATAAGCTCCCTTAGTGATCCCTGTGGTATGCACAGCCTTCTTTCTCGGAACAAGAATCCCTCATGGATGTAGAATTTTCCATGACTCCCTGTGCTACACTCCTTGTAGCTCTCAGCAAGGTTCGGATCATCCTGGTATAGATCCTTGATGTGCTCGAATCCTAGGACCTTTGCCTCCATGGTTGATATCAAGGCAAACCTCCTTGATAGTGCATCGGCTACCACATTGTCTTTGCCCTTCTTGTACTTGATGATGTACGGGAAGGTTTCTATGAACTCCATCCACCTGGCATGTCTCCTCTTGAGATTGGTTTGCCCTCTGAGGTGTTTGAGAGTCTCGTGATCAGTGTGGATCACAAACTCCTTGGACAGCAAGTAATGCTGCCAAGTCTCCAATGCTCGGACAAGGGCATAAAGCTCCTTGTCATAAGTGGGGTAGTTCAGTGAGGCACCACCTAGCTTCTCACTGAAGTATGCCACTGGTCTCCCTCCTTGGGTTAGCACTGCTCCTATGCCTATTCCAGAGGCATCACACTCCACTTCAAACGTCTTGTTGAAGTCGGGAAGGACTAGCACTGGTGCGTGTGTAAGGCTGTCCTTCAAGGCCTGGAATGCCTTCTCCTGAGCTTCTCCCCAGCTGAATCCCACATTCTTCTTCACTACTGCCGTCAGTGGTGAGGCAATACTGCTGAAGTTGGGCACGAATCTCCTATAGAAGCTGGCCAGTCCGTGGAAGCTCCTTACTTGGCTGATGTTTCCTGGTGTTGGCCATTCTTGTATGGCTCGAATCTTCTCCTCATCAACCTGTAGGCCCTGTGAACTCACAACAAAACCTAAAAGACAAGCTTATCAGTACAAAGGTGCACTTCTTGAGATTGGCATAAAGCTCTTCTTGTCGAAGGGTTTTAAGGACCATCTCAAGATGTGTGAGGTGTTCCCGTAGGCACTTACTATAAACCAAAATGTCATCAAAGTAAACAACTACAAACTTACTGATGTACGCCCTAAGAACTTGGTTCATAAGGCATGAAGGTGCTTGGGGCATTAGTCAAGCCGAATGGCATGACTGTCCACTCGTAGAGCCCTTGCTTTGTCTTGAAAGCAGTCTTCCACTCATCACCTTCCTTCATTCTTACCTGGTGGTATCCACTTTTGAGGTCTATCTTGGAGAAGACCGTGGCTCCACTCAGCTCATCTAGCATGTCATCCAGTCGTGGTATTGGATGCCTATACTTGACTGTGATGTTGTTGATTGCTCGGCAGTCCACGCACATGCGCCAAGTCCCATCCTTCTTGGGCACTAGTAGCACTGGTACAGCACATGGACTGAGGCTCTCTCTAACATATCCTTTCTCCAGGAGCTCCTTGACTTGCTTCTCAAGCTCTTTGGACTCCTCTGGACTCATCCGGTAGGCTGGCCGGTTGGGCAGGGCTGCTCCGGGCACTAGATCAATCTGGTGTTCTATGCCACGTAAAGGAGGCAAGCCTGCTGGTATCTCCTCTGGAAATACATCCTGGAATTTGTTGAGGAGTGTTGCTACTTCATGAGGTAGCTCTACCTGTTCCTGTTCTATACTCAACACTTCCTTGAAAACCATTAGTAACATTAAGTCCTTCGAGGCTAAAGCTCTCCGGACATGACTAGGTTGAATAAGAAAGTTAGACTTGACAAGTTTCTTTTCCTTACTCATTTGGAGTTGTAGCTCATGTACTTGGGCAGGTGTAAGAGGAGCTAGGCTGACCTTTCTCTTGTCATGCACGAAGGTGTATAGATTGGTTCGCCATCATGCCTGGTCTCTTTGTCAAACTGCCATGGTCTTCCTAGTAGAAGATGGCCAGCTTGCATGGGCACCACGTCGCACACGACCTGGTCTTGGTACTTGCCAACACTGAATGGCACAGTGACTTGCTCATGAATCTTGAGCTCCACTTTGTCATCAAGCTATCTCAGTCTATATGGTCGAGGATGCCGTGTCCTCTCTAGACCTAGCTTATCAACCATATACGCACTAGCAACGTTAGTGCAAGAACCACCATCTATGATGAGGTTACATACATTTCCCTTGACGGTGCAACGGCTGTGGAAGATGTTCTCCCTTTGGATGGTCTCTGAAGGATCCACCATTGCACTGAGGATACGTCTAGTGACCAGCACTTCCCCCACATCAGGGTACTCAATGTCACCATAATCTCCTTCTGGCTCATAGTCCTCTTCATCTTGGGACTCATATTCTCCTGCCTCCGTAATCAGCATGACTCGGTCGTTTGGGCACTCCCTTCAGATGTGTCCACGTCCCCTGCACTTGAAACAAGTTATGTCACGTGATCTTTGAGGGTTAGAAGACTTACCAGGCTCTCTCTGGTCACGGGTGGGTTCAGGAGGCTTGCTCTTGAACCTTGACTCGATCTCTACGTTTTTGCCTTTGTCCACTGTCTTAGGCATGTTGCTTGGTGCCCAAGGTGTCTTAGGCTTGCTGCGGATGTCTTGGCTCTTACGTTTGATGTGCTGTTCAGTTTGCATAGATAGGTGGAAGAAGTCCTTGAAGTCGTTGTAGATTTGCCTTTCCACCTTGCAGCTGATCCTTTCTTGGAGTCGATCCAAGAATTGTGCCATCAATGCTTCTTCATCATCATTGAGCTCCAATATGTTCCTTAACCTCTCGAACTCTTCATAGTACTCCTCTACTGATCTGGTACCCTGCTTAAGAGTACGAAAACGTCGTTGCAAATCCCTATGAAAGTAAGGTGGAACATACCTTTGTCGCATGAGGTCTTTCATGTCGACCCATGAATCTACGGGTCTCATTCTCTTCCTCCTTCTGTCAGATACCTCACGATCCCACCAGATGAGGGCATTGTCCGTGAGTTGTGCTACTGCCATTGAGACTCTCCTAGGTCCTGGTTGGTTGTAGTGATCAAAGATATGATCCATTCGCTTCTCCCAATCTAGGTAAGCCTCGGGTCTACTTTTCCTGCAAAAGTTGGAGGAGTTAGTTTAACATCAGGATGAATTACCCGGTTATAGGTGTGTTCATCTCCATCCTCATGACGTCTAGGAGGCATTCTTGGTCTCTGGTGAAGACCATATGGCTCAAAGCCATCATCTTCTGCCTCTAGTTGCCGTGGAGGTCCTCTCGGCCTATGGTGATAGTTATGAGGTTGCGTGTCTTCATCTCCATCTGGCTGGGGTTCCTCCTGTTCGTGCCGTGTCCTAAGGTACTCAGGACCCTCAGGACGATCTGGCTCAGCTCTCACGTGCCTTATGGCCTGGAATCTTACTGGTCTCTCCACGCGCTCCAACCTCTCGCCTATGGATGCGAGTTGTGTTTGGAGTGTGGTGAACATGGCCATCATGGCTTCAGCTGCATCTCTATTCTCTTCTCCCATGTTTGCTACAAAGAAAGAAGACAATTAGGGTGCTCCTAAATTATTAGGAGAGTTTTCTTTTTATATGTGGTTTGAAAAAATGCAAAAAGGAAAAATTCTAAAGAAAGGAAATTCAAAGATATGAAAATCTGAGAAAAAGGAAACTTCCTTGACAACTTGTGCTAGCTGTCCAATTCGAATTCTTTTAGTATCTTTTCTATTTTCTTTTTCTTTTCTTGTTAATTAAACTTAAAAATAAAGGAAATATGAATTAAACAAAAAGGAAAACGTGAATGGCAATGCAAAAGCGAATCTAAACCCTAGTGATACACGTAGGAGGCTAGATGCACTCGGTTTGGAGTTTGATGATATTTTTTTGATTTTTCTTGAATGCGACTTAAGCTAATGCAAGAACTAAAAACAAAACAAGCAAAAGGATAGAAACAACCTGGTTTAGGAGCTTTAAGCTCTGATACCAAAATGATACAAGCCTTGATTCAAGGATGTATGCGCGTGGGCTATTTGTAGAAGATTAGGTGAGAAACTCAACCTTAGGCTTCTGGATGGGGGTTTTCTGGTTGGTAAAAGATGGAAGGGTGAAGTGAACCACACGAGGGTGATGAACCTCGTGATAAATCACAAACTTAGAGCTAGGAGGGCTGGTCTCAACTAGGTTCTAAGCGCACAAGTCTCTTTTGAGAGAAAGCTTGTAGGAAAAAGTTCTACTTTATTAATAATCAAAAGGTTGTCGAACTACAATGCTGGAAGGAGCCTTATTAATATGCTCGACAGCTTGACCTACTAGGGTCGACTCAAATAAAAAAAGGAAAGTTTACAAAAGTGCACAAAAGGAAAAATACAAAAGTGTATAACCGAAAAAGGACCTATTCCTAAAATGTTCTTGACTCAAAAATGTAAAGCAACTAGATCCTACCCTGCAAAACAGAAAGAGGCATATATTTGAATGTAAACTTACCTTAACTCACCTCACGGCCAAGAAATGGAAGGTGGCCGTCCTTGTGGCATGCACACGCCTTGCTCCTAGTCTTCGACTTGGAGTAGGGTTAAATATCTTTGGGCCCTGACCTCTCTTGCCACTAAAGCCCAAGTCTCTGATGTTCCTTGTGTTGTTGAGAAGCCTTTGGACTCTAATTTGCTCTTCTGGCCCATTGTCCTTAGCTGCTCTTCCTCTAGAAGCTTGTCGACCCATAAGCTGAATTTGTGGAAGAGTGCTCTTGATCTGCTTCTTGTCATTGCTCCTGGAGGTACCACTGGTGTAGATACTTCCTCTAAGTGCATGTCCTGGAGCTGGTAGCTCATTTGGTCCGAGTCCTCTTGTGTAGAAGTGGAAGTGTGCGTGTACTCGGCTGGATGGCCTGTACCGGCTGGATTGTGCGCGGTACTGGCCGGAATGACTTCAGGACCGGCCAAGTTGATCCCGGAGTCGGCGGTGTCATCAGGGGGACCGGCGGTGTCATTCACGTCCCCACCAAGTGTGCCGGAAGCTTGGGCCTCTCCGCCGGCGATGTTGACCGGTCTGGTCCTATAGGTCGAGGGTCCGGCGGTACTGTCTGGTCCGGCAGGCGCGCCAGATGGTCCTGCTGTCTCGAGCAAGCTTCCTGGTCGGCCAGTCTGGTCTCCTGGGGTTTGTTTGAATCACACAATCAAAGATTAACCAAGAAAGTTTGAATCTCTCAAACTAACCTCGCCGTGGCTTCAATAGAAAGGAAGTGAATCACACACTTAGTTTCTAAAGAATAAGAACAAGTTCAAAGACAAGGCTTTGAAAAAACTACTTTATATTCAACTTTTTATTTCAATGGTGGTCTATCTTTACCACGAGATTGTGCTGAGCTTATATAGTGCTCCTAGCAATGGTCCTAAACCTAAAAAGGAGAAAAGGAAATCATACATTTAAAATATATGGTTGTTGGCCATTAATGTCTACTTTGGCCAACAAGGAAAGTGTTGATGCTTGTATCTTGAGAGCTTTGGGGCGAATGTAATGTGTCTAGGTATATCCTGGATGCTTTCAAAATTCTTAATATGTGTCCAAGGTGTAAGGAATAGAGATATTGCAATCTGAACACATTAAGTGCACTTCGGTCCATATATGGCAAGTATTGGAGGAAAGGGATTCGCCTGATCCTCTGGTGGCTGGTGCATGTAGGTTGATTTTGGGCTTTCTTAGGGCCTTAATAATATCTCCTGGATGCCATGGTTTGGTTTGCAAGTGATTAAACCAGTTGGTCATCTCACTTGCCATAAATGGCTCCAATCAGTTCATTTGAAGGCACGGATGGACCCGCCTAGTCCAAAGCGTATTTAGAATTCTAGAAGTACTTAAGGGGGTTCCTAGAAGTACCAAAAAGTCTTCTGTTCGCCAAAGACACGTTTGAAGACTTTCATATAAGAAAAGTTCCAAATATGGTAAGTTTCGAAAACTCCAACTTGAAGTAGGGTGCATGACTTGATCTGGCCTGGTTTGGGGTGAGCTCCATGTCGCTGCGTGTCCTCTGTGAGTCAGGATTATAGGCCAAGTTTGGTCTTGGCTGGCAGCATCTTGGTTAGGCTTGGATTCATGAAGATACACCCATGTATCTTTTTGCGCGTATTTGGCCGCCTTTGTATTCCTTGGGCCGGCTGGGCCGGGCAGTTGGCCGAGGTTGTGCCGATGACCTCATCACCTAATCTATAGAATGCAATGTTATATGAGAAGAATGTCAAAGGGTGTATAAATTGCGTAAAATACTATAAAAAAGAAATGGTGGTGAAATGCAGGGTGAAACAATGCAAAAACTATGATTGTCAATTCCCCCGGACATGCCTTATACTCGTTTTCGAGGAAAACAAGAAAAGAAAAACCGAAGAAGAGGTTTGAAAACTGCACCTCCTAACCAAAAGCATGCAGAAAGGTCTAATCTCAAACTCCTTAACCAAGAGTATTATAATTCTTGAATCAAACCTACTTCCCACTATTTTTTGCACATGCCACAATGTTAATCTCAAGTTACGCCATGTGCAATCAAATCTCCTATCTACTTAACATTCAATTAAACACATAAGTGCATCAATCAAGACAAATTCATTTGGATAGGCAGAAATGGTTTCAAAAGTGAGATGAGGTGGTTCAAATAAGCACAAGAGTACTATCAAAAGGAACATAACTTTCACAAAATAATAAAAGTCAAGAATAATGATACATTCAATGCAAGACTTCCATCAACCCATGATCTAGCCCTATAACTCTTTATCTTAAGCTCAACTCAATCCCATCCTAAGTGACTTCTACCCTTTCGAGGCTTTCTTTGGCCTATACTTTCTTTTTTCTCACTTTGAACTTCTATTTTAGGCACTTGGAGGAAACAATCAATAAAACCAGTGAGAATCACTATTTTTATTCTTTTTCTCCTCTATCCTTTGATAGATGATCTTGACTTTTTTGTTCCTTAAATTCTAGAAGACTTTTTTACTCAAAACTTAGAACTAACTTTTTACAATTATCAACCGATTCTCATGTCATTTTCTTATGCACAATCCCCACACATTCTCTTTTTGGGTTTCTCTCATATTTTTTTTTTCTTTTCATCTCATAACCTGAACTCCCTAGTCTAGCCAACCCAAATTATATCTTATATTGAGCTTGTCGTGTGAAGCTAGCATCTACATGAAAATCCTAGCCTTGTCATTCTGAAAACTCAACATGTTTTGCAAAGTAAGCATTCAAGAAAAGTACCTTACAAAATGTTCACACAAAAAAGTAATGTTGGCTTCAAGGCAAGAATTGGTTTGGGAGTGTTATAATCATCCCAAAGAGGAGGATCCGGCCATCGGGGTTAGCAGAGAGTGGTAAGATGATTAAAAATCCGAGTGTGTATATTGGTATCCATGAACACGTTCTAGGAAAAATGCTAAGCATGATAAATTCAAGTCCGGTTCAAGTTCAAATTCATAGAATTAGGATCAAATGAGACACATTTCAATAAGAGATAACTATCTACCTAATAGGTTGTGGCACAATGAAAAATTCCCAAGTTTCGAATTGGTGCAAACATTATAGTACTCTTGGAAAATGTTATAATATTGACCTAAAACTTAACAAGATAGTTTAACCATGTTCCATATGCAAATGTAAGTGAAATCCTATGTGCTTCAAATCTCGATCCTAACACATGGAATGCAAATGATATAAATTTATTTTTGAAACTTTTCAATTTTTTAGTTTTTTTTCTAATGCATAGGTATATGTTCAATGCAAATAATATAAATGCGACTATTAGATTTATCTCTCACCGTATTAGTGAGAAAATATATACGAGAGAGAGAGATAAAAATAAAAGAAAGAAAAATGATGCAAAGAGATACAAGTTCAAGTGATCGGTACCTCTTTATTTTTGGGGGGAAGGAGAGTTGAGGGAAGTGGAATGCTGATTCTTGGGTGTGCATTTACCCAGGGTGATCGACCATCAAAGACCAAATATATGGACTATTAGGAAGGCATTCAAATCAGGGTGACTTCCATTCACTGATGATTATATGGGTTTGATTATATGAACATTTTCTACTAGGTTAATTCACTCTCATGGCATTGGCCCATTTACTAGATTATAGATTAATCAAAACTTTTGCACTCTAATCTAACGACTAGGAATCTTTAAGTTCAAGTCTGTCTTAGTTTACCTATCACCTTATACATCAACTCGCGTTGGCTAAGATGTGATAGGCATGTTTGGGCTTTATCTACACATTCTGCCTACACCTCTAAGGAGCGAAACATCATAGTTTTTACTACAAGAAAACATGCAATTGAAACCACAGTAGTGTTCACAAAGTGGTTGCAAAATTCTCATCGCAAATTCTCGTGGTCGCATTTGGTCGCAATATTGCAACTAATTTGCGACTAGGATAACAGTTGTACAGTTTTTGACTAATTTGCGACCGCAACATCGTCCCAAACCATATTTATTTTTGTAATACTATTTAATTATATTGGTCGCAAATTAATCACAAAATTTGTGACCGAAAATTGAAAATAAAATAATTTTTTATATGTGGTCGCAAAATGGTCACAAAAACTATGACCAAGTCGCGACTATAAAAAACTAAATGTAAATAGTGTGATCATCACAAAAAGTGTGACCAATCTGCAACCACGTTTTAATATTTTTAATAAAAACAATTCTTAATTATTTAAAAAAATTAAAAATGTTTAAAAATATATATTTTTTTTAAAAATATTAAAATAGACAGATAATAATAATAATAATTATTATTATTAGTTTGTTAATTAATCAATTATGTTTAATATTTATTAACTATTATTAATTAATAATTATTTCTAATGAATTAAATTATATTTTGCCCATTTTTATCTTCTTTATAAAAGATCATACATTTGTAAATACATATATCAATTGTATAAAATAGAATCCCTAAATTTCGTATTAGTTTTTTGGTTTTGTAATATGAATCCGTTGCTTGATTTTCCTCGGACAAATATTTAGTAAATAGCTCGTACACGAGTCCATGTATTTTTCAACAAGATTAAAATCATATATAATGTTCATGAACCAAGCAATTAAAGATAATTGTAAGTGCCTTTCATGACAACCATCATACAATGGATTTTTTGGAGCTTCTAACATGTTGTAAATTTTTTGTGCTTCTGAATTAGGTTCTTCTATATTATTAAAGACTTCCTCGTGATGATTATAGTACTCCTCAGTCGTAGTATTACGAAATACATACATCACCATTTCAACATATCTATTACCGGAGATACCTACTGTTTTTTCACTACCACATGTATCTCCTTGATTTCTATTCACATCGTCAGAACGACTCGTTCCTAACTAACCATTCAATTATTCTCCATGTTTATACCAAACATAATAATTTGGCATAAATCCTCGACTATACAAATGATTCCAAATTTTTCGTCCAGGAAGAAATTTATCTTTTTTGGCGTAATATATATAAGATTTTGCCACTAGTTTGTGACTATTTTGCGACCATGGTAGTGTGGTCGCTTATTTTTAGGTTACCTATCACGCACATGTTTTCCACGCTGTTGTTTAGACATCACTTTGAGACTGAAGTGCCACTGGTATAGGATCTCCATTGTTAGTTCTGATCACTTGAAATACTAGTTTGCCTTCTCCTCTAGCCAAAGTAACACTCGCACGCCATCTAGTAAAGCTTAGTGACGACTCAAACTCTCCATATTCTGAATTATTTCATAATGCCTCCATTTTATCTCTATCAAATCCCGAGCAACTATGCACCTTCTAATGTGGGAGGGGGGGACATTCTTAAAAGTTCCTCATGACATTTTTGCTTCCACACCGGCGTTTCAAGTCTTCAAGCTTCCCGCTTAAACTCCCCATTCAAACTCCCAACATTTTGCCAATTCTGGACTCACAAAACTACGTGTAACTCTAGAATCAAAATATGGTGTAAGTTATTGCTCTACCGATCGAAACTGATCCTATATACAATATATATATTATATATATGTACATATATTTTTAAGCGGTATAACATACAACACTCAAATAATCACAACAGTTAGAGAACCAATTTAACGCAAAAATGTACCAACAATTGGTTCAACTCGCCCCTTAATGTCCGATGCGCACACTCGAGGTCCCACAAGTTGTCTCTTAGGTGGTAGCGCCATGTCCCTATTTTGGTTTTCTTGTGTCAGTGCCGCCATCGGTGTAGTCTAATACTTAGTGATATCTCCTTGGCGACCTCAGTGGAAACAAGCATTTCGGTACACTACCTCTCTGTTCGGACAGTTAGGCCTAGTATGCCCCATTTTCCGCAGTTGTAACACCTAGCCACACCTCTCGTCTGAATTGGGCCCGATATGCTTTTGTGGCTATATTCTCTTTGTGACTGTGCATGTCTCACCCTTGGTTGCTTGGCTTTGTCCTCAAGGCCAGCTTCCATTAATGATGCTATCTCAACAAAATTAATCATGCTAGTGAACTTTCTTACCATACAACACTTCATTACCTCCATACTTATTCTTCGCAATAACTTCCGGATCAACTCCATCTCACTTATATGCCTCCCACAAACCTCCTTAAACGACGAAATTCCTGGTCATACTCTCGCGCTGTCCTGGTTCTTTGAGTCAATACTGCAAATGCACTCTCCTTCTTATGGTTCTTGTGGAAAATACTTTTTCCCAAACTTATCCCTGAAATCTAACCAGCTGAGATAATACCCCATATGTGCATCTTCTTCCACACTCTCCCACACCACACATGTGCTTCATCCCTTAGATACTGATTTTCCAGCTCCCTCTAATAGCCCATCGGACATTTGATAGTTTCAAATTCCTTTCTCCAATTATCTGCAACATTTGCGTTTGTCCGTCCATGCATTGAATGTCCCCATACCCAAATCTTTCATCATTCTCAAAGCCTCCCTATATGTGGGTCCTTACTCACATTCATGCACACACTCCTGCACTTCCACTCTTCTTGGTGGTGGAGCCAAGATCGGTTATTGTGGCTCAACAATTTGCTGCTAAGCTTCAACCACTCTTGCTACTGGAACTATTCCAGCACTTTGTTGCACTAATGGACCTAGCGATTCCAAAGCCCTTGTAGCATAGTTGTTCTCACATCAATTGGAACCATGGTTTGAGAAATACATGCTTGCACGTGCACCTGCTCCTATGCATCCACACCGTTTTTGCTCTCAGTCGACTCAGTTGGCACCCCATTTTGCAAGTTTCGGACGTTCTTTCGGTTAACTCTCTTAGGCGGCATTATAGAACAACAACACTTAAGTCAATTATTGCATTTATAAAATATTACTAAAGCTCCAGAAAAACATCAAGACATAGTTCAGGTACTTAGTTTTTTTAAAAAATTATCACTTTCTTTTAAAAAATTCTTGAAAACTAATAAACATTTGAAATCGGCTTTCCATATCAGAACCAGATTACCAACTGGCTTTGATAGAAAAATTGGTCACGTCCATCTCTAAAATATATGATATGTGTCATCGTCCTATGGCACAAACTCATTAGTAATTTAACAAGCGCATAACATATAACGTCTAAATAATAAGCTTTATTAAAATAAACCACGTTAAAACAAAACTTAAAATCATTTAAATAATTCAAAAATAACAATTTCATAATCTTTAACATCATAAAACGATCAAAAAAATAAAAAAAAATAAATAATGTTTAAAACTCCCCAAAGGTAACACCACCCTGGTCACATGCATCACTACTCCTCGAAGTAAATTGCAACCAAAATGAGACATGAGTAATATTGTTACTCAGTGAAAACCTCACACATGCCACCGATCTCAATTTAATGGCCACATCACCTAATAACGAAACTATACTTAATGTAGAAAGAGAAATACATAGTTAACGATGAAAGAAACAAGCAATCATCAATATCACACAGCAATATGACACCTAAGAACTCTACTCACCACCATACATCGGTCTCACTTCCTAGTTCGAGAACCATCCCTCACTGCCTGCACCGCCTCACTATAGTTAGCGGCTTATCAGCTACACACTTATGATTTACATCTCACTTGACACAAGTATTTTTGGTGTAAACCAACACACCACCAATGGAATCTCACCACATATGTTGGGAAAATTACAACCTACCACTCACGAGACACAAACATTTTTGTGTAGAACAACATACCACCAATGCATTTCTCATCGCATACGTTAGGATAATCTCTATCTACGATTCACCAAACACGGATATTTTGGATGTATACCAACATACCACAAACGCAACCTCATCACATACGTCAGAACAATCTCTATATACAACTTACCAGATACGAGTACTTTTTCTATAGACCAACACACAATCAACACAGTCTCACCACATACGTCATGATAATTTATAATTTTAATATAAAATTAATCAAATATTAAGTGAAATACTACTAATAACCTATTATATATTTAATCACCTAAACAATTATGAGTCCTTAAACAAGCATAATTACATTTTTAATGAATATGTAATTAAAATCCACATATCATCCTTCACCTTAAACGAACTGGTAAACGGGACATGCACGTTCTGAAAATTCTTAATTCACCTCCTCTCCCATGCCCAAAAACCATTTTTCTTCATTCTCTCCCAGGTTCTCCTTCCTCATTTTCTCTTTTTTTTTCTCTCACCTTTCTTCTCATTCTTCTCCTCCTCACTTTTTTTCCTTCTTCTTCACTGGTTTTTCTTTAAATCGACGACGAGGTGCAACGACGGCTCCGATAAAAGATTTTTTGCTGATGGCGGCAGTAGGATCGCAGCCACTTTCTGTCGCGTTTGAGTTGTTGGGGCAGTGGGTAATTCTCTCTTCTACGTTTATTTTCTTTTTATTCATTATGTGCTCGATTAAGATTGAATGAGATTCAGCAGCATTACCCTTGGGTTTGTTTCCGTGGGCTTTATGGCTCAGATTCTGAGCCCAGGATGTCACATCCTACGGCTTCTGTTTTT
This sequence comes from Pugionium cornutum, assembly GCA_018901935.1. Classification (NCBI taxonomy): domain Eukaryota; kingdom Viridiplantae; phylum Streptophyta; class Magnoliopsida; order Brassicales; family Brassicaceae; genus Pugionium; species Pugionium cornutum. The sequence goes on from CM032157.1 coordinate 16,967,414, forward strand.
TTTTCTTTTTTACCAAATTTTCTAGTGTTTTGAACTTTACCAGCTAAAGTGATTGTGCTATGTGTATTAGGGCTAAACAAACAAGAGAAACTTTTGTTATAGTATAAATAAAATAGATGAGTGTTTTTGAATGATTATTGTTGATGTGTGGCGACCATACCGAGTTCCTGAATCTTGCGGAGATGTGTATTTCCTCACAATTGCTGAACGTCGGACTTATTCACTACTTGAGAAATCAGAAGTAAGATAATTCATGGAACATTTTGTGCCTACAAGGAAAGTCTATCAAAATGGCTCAAAAAAATGGAACACAGTTTATATGTTTAAGATATCTCTTTAGAAGCAAAGGTAGACATATTTGAAATACTTGGACCTTGCTCTCCACAATAAAATGGTAGAGTGGAAAGCAAGAATAGACATATTTGAAATACTTGGACCTTGCTCTCCGAGAGTTCTTGCCAATAAAGTTTTGGGAAGAATGATATCAACGGTAGCTCATGTTATTAATTTGACACGGGCAAAGATTCTATATGGACTAACGCCGCATGAAGTGTTATTGGAATAAACCTTCATATAACAAGCTAAGAGCGTTTGAGTCATGTTTTGTGCATGTAAAAGCAAGAGAGAAACACAATTAGGTTCAAAAAGGTGACAATGCATTTTTGTGGGATACCCATTTGGAAGGAATGCTGGAAAGTGTATGATATAGAACAAAATGAATATTTTAGTGCCATGAGATTTGGTGTTTAAGATGTATTTCCATATGAAATGTCTCCTATATATGGATATTTCTCAAAGTCAGCCGCCAAAATTTTGATGTCTTGATGATTGGTTCCTGGGGTCATGATGCATGTTTAGGTTTCAGGATGATTCCTCTTAAGGAGAGTGAGATAGTTATAAAAACAGAAAAGAAAGCCGAGCTAAAACTACAGAGATTATAGACAAGGCTGAGCAAAGTATTTCCTAGACGGATTTAGCGGCTAAAAGAGAAGACAGTGTGGCAAAAAAACTCTAGGCCAAGGACAAAGGGAGAAGTGCCCTTAGTGAAATTAAGCCGACTATGTAACGTACAATTTAATAAGTAAAACAATTATCCCATCGCGGCCTCATCATTCCACACTAGAGTCATCACTAACGGTCCAAGGTGAAACACCTCATCCTTTTTTTAATTGTGTTTTTGATTCACGTTTAACACCAAAACATCAAGATATCTTATTAGTTATAAGTGTTGAATATGAACCAATGAGCTATAAGGAGGCACTTCAACATGTAGTGCGGAAGAAGTCTATGAAAAATGAGATAGGTGCACTCGATATCAACAAAACTTGGAATATTTTGAATTGACTCCAAGAAAAGAAACCATTGGAAATATGTGGGAATACAAAATAAAGTATAAGTAGGATGGAACCATAGAAAGGTGCAAATGACGCCTTGTTTACTTATGCATAGACAAATTAATGGTGACTATTTTGGTGAAGTTTTTGCACCTCTTGCTAATGTGATGGCAATAAAGAGTCTATTGCGTATTGCTGCTTGTAAATAATGGGAATACATCAAATGGATGCATATAATGCTTTTCTTCACATTGAACTTCAAGAAGAAATTTATATGATGCTTCTGCAATGTTTTCATCACTCAGATCTTAACAAGTATGCAGATTGCATGAATCCTTGTATGGTTTGCGTCAACCACCTAAGTGCTGGTTTACCAAACTCATGAAAGCACTCAAAAATTTGGGTCTAGACAATCTTAGGGAGATTATTCACTATCCACTCTGGAGTGGAGTTGAGAGTGTTTATATTTAGATGAGATGTTTGTGTGTGGTAATGGTATCATGTTTTTGGAAAAATTGGAAGATTATCTCGAAAGATGTTTTCATATGAAATATTTGAGAAAAAAAAATAAATAACTACTTTTTTCTTGAATTGGCATGAGAAGAAAAAGGGATCATGTCAACTTAAAGAAAGTATATATGCGCTTCATATAATTGAAGAAAAATGTTATCTTTGGTTTGAAATCGTCTGCCACTCCTATGGAACAACATCATCGCGTAAGTTTCAATACGGTTCCTTTTGTGTGTAACCCCAAGAAGTATAGATGTTTTGTTGGCTGCTTAATTTACCTAGCTAACATCTGCCCACATATTTTATCTCAGTTCATGCAAGCTCACGAGAAGGTCACTAGTGAGGTGCTCTATGTGTTGTGTGTTATCTTAAAGGGATTGTGGGACAAGGAATACTACTGAGTTTGGATCTACGTTTGATGCTATATGTTTATTGTGATTCCGATTGGTGTTCTTTTCCAAACATTAAATTTCTATAAGCATTTATGTTGCTTTACTTGGAGGATCTCTCATTTCTTGGAAGATTTAAAACAACAAATGGTGTCACACTCGTCATCCGAAGATTAGTATAGGTCGATGGTAGTTGCTAAAAAAAAGATCAAGTGGCTGCGTCAATTGTTAACAGAGATGGGATTTCCTCCGCTTGAACTGGATTGGTAATTGTGTAACAATATATATTGTTCACCCGGTTTTTTGTGAACGTACAAAATGTAAGAATATTTGTATTATTATATGTGACCTATGTGTATTTGGATTTAATTATAATGATTAAGTTTATATTAATATTTATAATTCTAATATATAAAAGATGATACCGTGATGAATCGGTTTTAGTTAACGATATTAGAATTTGGGTGTATTGATAACCATGCTCCCTTATCTTATCATATTTAATAAATAACTTTCTCTAATGTTTAAATACATTTATATATAAAACATTAGTAGTTAGTAAAAGAATTATTATAACTACGTATACAGATAATACTTTATATATATATATATATATATATTAGTTACTAAATGATGGTTATTTTTAATTGTGAGAACCATCACAACTATTAAAGAAAACACAAGTTGCATCGTGTGAGTGTTGAGGTTTTTTGGAGAGAAAAAGGCACCATTAAAAAGATAAAGTTATTATCGATTCTTAATTCATCCAAAGAATCATTAAAAAAGAGATTAAATCGAGGAGAATATCAATCTAATTTCTTATGAATCAAGGTTAGTATTTTCTTCTTCTTCTACAATATTAGGTTGAATTAAATCAAATCCAGATATTATTGGGATTAAGATTTCATAATCGAAATCAATGAAAATAATTTAACAATTGGTATCAGAGCCAACTTGATTTGTTTAATTCACCATAAAATTAGTGACTGATGTTCATGATGAAAATCATGTGAATTAAGTTTTGGTGTTAGGTGTCCTTTGTTAGTGTTATGAAAATTCTATGTTAGATTGGTAATAAAATTAAAAACCCTAATTAAAAGCATCTTTAAAAAAAATCATTATTGTTACATATCATGGTGAATTAATATGCGTTATGAATTATGTAACGGTTATAGGATTCACATGAAAAAGTATAATTAATGATAATGATAATGATGTTGTAACGGAATTATTTATAAATCATTATTCTATTAAAAAATTAACTAAATAGGAGCATATTATCCGATTTTTTCTTATGAGTCATAATAAATGACACTCATTGATTAAGATAAAATCATAAAGTAGGTGGAGTAAAGATATTTGATTAGATAAATTTACTTATGTATATAAAAACTTGTATATATAAGTGTACAATAAAGTTTCCACTAGTTTAATAGAAATGGTTAATTATATTTTGAAATGTTAATACAAAATAAAGATATTTTATCTATTTTAATGTTTATACTTTATATAACATGTTAGTCACCAAAGTGGCTTTGTTATAATAGATATAAATATTAAAATAGTAAAATTTATCAATTGATCATGATTAAAGTGATTTTACAAATGACTTAATTGATCAATTGTTTTAATATCTATATTCTAGTAGATTACCCAAATATAGATAATTTGATATAGTTATTAATATAAAAAGAATTAAACATTTCACTATAGTCAATATTATGTATGCCCAACGGTAGCATAATTATTTGATTTTATGTGATATGATTAATTGTTAAAGAGTAAATTTAACATCGGTAAAAGTGCTTGTATTTAAAGTATTACCCAAAGGTTGCTTTAAAGTTTATGATTAGCTCTTTGAATCGGTAATAAAGTCTCAAAGTAATAATGAGTAAGTACGTATAAATGTTTTGCATCTTCATCAAATTTGTATGCATCCGCTAACTCTGTCGTAAAGTTTAATGGGCTCAGTTATGGAGAGTGGTCAGAACATATCCGGTTCACACTTGGTATTATGGCACTCGACCTTGCAATCCTAACGGATGAGGAACCCTCAGCCATTACAAATGATAACTCCCAAACTGAAAAGACTCGGTATGAGACTTGGGAGCGATCTAACATGCTGAGTTTGAACCTTATGAGGATGAAAATGGCGGAAAGTATTAAGCCATCTATGCCTAAGACAGAGAAAGCAAGGGAATTCATACAGAAAATTAAGGATTGTTCACAATCGGATTTGGCTGATAAGTCGATTGTAGGAAGCCTAATGAGTGAGCTAACTACGAAAAAGTTTGACTGGTCTCAACCAATTCATGATCATGTCATGCACATGTCTAACTTAGCAGCAAAGTTAACATCCGTGGGAATGGAAGTTCATGAGCAGTTTTTGGTCCAATTCACTATGAACTCACCACCTTTTAAATTTAGTCATTTCGAGGTGAACTACAACACCATTAAAGATAAATGAAATTTTAAAGAACTAAAGGCTACGTTGGTTCAAGAGGAAGGGAGATTAAAGAAAATGAAGGACCAAGTTGCGAATCTAGTAGGTCTTGGAAGTTCTAGCAGCTATAAGGCAAAACCGAGTAAAAAGGACAAAAGAAAGGATAAAACTTTTGTGAAAGAACCTGAAAACAAAATCCATAAAGAGATGAAATGTTTCTTTTGCAAGAAAATGAGACATTTCAAGAAAGATTGTCTGAAACGAAAGGCCTGGTTCGACAAGAAAGGTAAATATCATTGTTTTGTTTGCTCTGAATTGAACCTTATAGAAGTGCCTAATAATACTTGGTGTTAGATTCTGGTGGTACTACTCATGTGTCTTATATTAAACAAGGATTCAGTTCGATTCATCCCATAAGAGGAACTGAACAATACTTGTTCATGGGAAACATGATGAAGGCACGAATTGAAAGCATTGGGACTTATAGATTGATTTTAGACAGTAGGTGTCATGTAGATCTTAAAGGGTGTCTTTATATACCTGAATGTGCTAGAAATCTTGTCTCCGTAAGTAGACTGAATAATTTAGGATTTTTTTTAAGATTGGATATGGTGTTTTCTCTTTGTACCGAAATGATTACATTTATGCTAGTGGTACTTTGTTTGATTCACTTTATAAGTTCAATCTTGATGTAAAATTTTCCGAATCCCTATTGAATATTGAAAGTCGAGGTATTAAACGTAGTGCATCAAATGAAAATTCTGCTTTATTATGACATCAAAGATTAGGTCATATTTCCAAAGAAAGAATTCTGAGGTTGGTAAAGAATGAAATTCTTCCTCCATTGGATTTTGGTGATCTAAATATATATGTATACTGCATTAAAGGAAAGCAGACTAAACATATAACAAAGAAAACAGCCACAAGAACCACTCAGCTTCTTGAGTTAATACATACCGATATTTGTGGCCCTTTAGATGCTCCTTCTTGGAGTGGTGAAAAGTATTTTATCACTTTTATTGATGATTACTCACATTATGAATATATATATATATCTGCTGCATGAAAAATCCAAATTTTTGAATGTCCTAGAGGTGTTCATTGACGAGGTGAAAAGGCAGTTAGATAAAAAGGTAAAAGTTGTGAGATCTGATAGAGGTTTTGTGACGATAACACTATTTACATTTTTTATAGTCGCTGCTTGGTAATAGTTTTTGTGACAAATTTGCGACCAAATTATAAAAAAAAAATTTCGATTTTTGGTTAATAGTTTTTCATTAATTTTTAAGACATGATCGCAAATTAGTCACAAATTTTGTGACTAATTTGTGATCACTGCAATTAAATCATATTAAAAAAACATATATGGTCGCAAATTGGTCACATACTTGTGACCAATTTGTGACCACGTCTTTGTGACTAACACGTAATGGCAAAATAGTCGCAAAATTTGTTACTCTTTGGGAGTGGCACATTAGTGGCAAATTTTGGGACGACGTTGTGGTCGCAAATTAGTCAAAAAAATATACAACTGTTATCGTAGACGCAAATTAGTTGCAATATTGTGACCAAAATGCGACCACTAGAATTTGCGATGAGAATTTTGCGACCACTTTCTGAACACTACTGTGGTTGTGATTGCATGTTTTCTTGTAGTGAAAACTATGATGTTTTGTTCCCTAGAGGTGTAGACAAAATATGTAGGTAAAGCCCAAACATGCCTATCACATCTTAGCCAACGTGAGTTGATGTCTAAGGTGATAGGTAGACTAAGATAGACTTGAACTTAATGATTTCTAATCGTTAGATTAGAATGCAAAAGATTTGATTAATTTATAAGCTACCACATGGGCCAATGCCATGAGAGTGGATTAAACTAGTAGAAAGTGTTCAAATAATAGAACCTATAGAATCATCAGTCAATGGAAGTCACCCTGAGTCGAATGCCTTACCAATAGTCCATATATTTGGTCTTCGATGGTCGATCACCCTGGGTACTCCACCTAGTTGAATGAAACCCAAGAATTTGCATTCCACTTCCCTCAACCCCCCCAAATAAAGATGTGCGATCACTTGACCTTGTATCTCTTTGCATCATTTTTATTTCTTTTATTTTCATCTTTCTCTCGCATTTATTTTCTCACTGATACGATGAGAGATAAGTCCATGAGATAGGACACTAACGGTCGTATTTGCATTATTTTCATTGAACATACACCTATGCATTAGAAAAAAACACTAAAAATTGAAAATTTTCAAAAAAAATTTCATATCATTTGCATTCCATGTGTTACGATCGAGACTTGAAGCATATAGGATTTCACTTTCATTTGCATACGGAACATGGTTAGACTATCTTGTTAAGTTGTTATTAGGTCTAAGATTAGAACCTTTTCCAATAGTACTATTATGCTTGCACCATTTCAAAATTTGGGAACTTTTCATTGTGCCACAACCTATTAGGGAGATAGTTATCTCGTATTGAAATGTGTCTGATTTGATCCTAACTCTATGAATTTGAATTTGAACCGGACTTGAATTTATCATGCTTTACATCTTTCCTAGAACTTATTCATGGACAGCAATATACACACTGAGGTTTTTAATCATTTTACCACTCTTTGCTAACCCCGATGGCCGGATCCCCCTCTTTGGGACGATTATACCACTCCCAAACCCATTCTTGCCTTGAAGCCAACATTACTTTTGTGTGTGAATATTTTGTAAGGTCTTTTTTTGAATGCTTACTTTGCAAAACATGTTGAGTTTTGAGAATGACAAGGCTAGGACTTTCATGTATATGCTACCTTTAACCAACAAGCTCAATATAAGATAGGATTTGGGTTGGCTGGTATAGGGAGTTCAGGTTATGAGATGAAAAGAAAAGAAAAAGAATGAGAGAAACCCAAAAAGAAAATGTGTGAGGATTGTGCAAAGGGCATGAGAATCGGTTGATAATTGTAAAATGTTAGCTCTAAGTTTTGAGTAAAAAAGTCCTCTAAGAATTTAAGGAAGGCAAAAGTCTATATCATCTATCAAAGGATAGTGAGAAAAGAATAAAAAGAGTGATTCTCATAAGCTTCATTGATTGTTTTCCCCTAGTGCCTAAAAAAGAAGTTCAAAGTGAGAAAAGAGAAAGTATAGGCCAAAGAAATACTTGAAAGGGTAGAAGTCACTTAGGATGGGATTGAGTTGATTTTAAGATAAAAAATTTTAGCGGTAGAGCATGGATAGATGGAAGTCTTGCCTTGTATGCATCATTGTTCTTGACTGTTAGTATTTTGTGAAAGTTTCGTTTCTTTTGATAGAACTCTTGTGCTTATTTGAATCACCTCATCTAACTTTTAAAACCATTTCTGTCTAGCCAAATGAATTTGTCTGGATTGATGCAATGTAAGTTTCACTTATGTGTTTAATTGAATGTTAAGAAGATAGGATATTTGATTGCACATGGCGTAACTTGAGATTAACATTGTGGCATGTGCAAGAAGTAGTGGAAAGTACGTTTGATTCAGGAATTGTAATACTCTTGGTTAAGGATTTTGAGATTAGATCTTTACATGATCTTGGTTAGGAGGTCGAGTTTTCAAACCTATTCTTTAGTTTTTCTTTTCTTGTTTTCCTCGAGAACGAGTATAAAGCATTTCCGGGAGAATTGACAATCATGGTTTTTGCATTGTTTCATCCTGCATCTCACCACCATTTTCCTTTTTTAGTATTTTAGTCCATTTATCCATCCTTGGATATTCTTCTCATATAACATTGCATTCTATAGATTAGGACACGCATTTTGCATCTTACATGTCTTTCTCAAATGTTTTCAGTTACAATGCATAGACAGACGAGGTTTAGCAATAGACAAAAACTACCAAAGGTTGGAGAAGCAGCTAGAGCATGGAAATATTGGCCAAATTCTCTGAAAGCCACGCGACAGTCCATCTGACCGATCGCACTTGGCAGATCGTACTGGCCAAGTCAACACATCATGCCCGTTGTCGTTCCAGCGATTGGCTACCCATCCGATCGCACGTGACTGATCATGCAGCCCCGCCAACACGTCATGTCCATTGTTGTTCCAGCGATCGGCCGCATGGCTGTTTGCACCCGACCAATCGCACCCGACCGATCGCACCCAACCGATAGCGCAACCCTGCCAACGCATCTTGCCAGTTGTCGTTCCAGCCTGCAAGCCGAGACACACCCTGCGGCGTTACCTATCCGGAGATCGGCTATTTGGCCGATCGCGCCTGGCCGATTGTGGCCACTTCGTACCAAATCAAGTTTTTAATTAATTTTAAGTTAACCGGTTTGTCCCGGGTTAAATCAAAAATGTATTAGGGATACTAAATAAACCACTACAGGTTACATTTTGACCTAATTAAGTTTTCTTCTACTTTGTTCTTTTTGGCCGATTTTTGGAGGAGACTATTGCATTTGGATTTTGTTCTTGCTACTTGCAATTCTAGTCAAGAATTTCTTATCCCTATTTTTAACTACTCTTATTTCATTGTCTTTTCTATTACTATGAATGTGTGTGAGTAGTTTGTTTCATGGAGTGTGGAAAATGTAGATTAGGGAAATTTGATGTTGAGCTAGGGTTGTTTAGGTAGCTTAGATAACAAATCCTTCATGTTTAGGATGTAATTAATGATAGCATTGAAGTACCTAATGAATCCCTAGAATTATAATGTTTTGCTCCTGAGAGGTGTAGACAGAATATGTAGGTAAATTCTAAACATGCTTATCACATATTAACCAACGAGAATTGATGGTTAAGGTAATACGTAAACTAAGATAGACTTGAAGTTAAGGATTGGTAGTCGATAGATTATGGTTCAAAAAAATTGATTAATCTATAGACTACTAAATGGGTCAATGTCACAAGAGTGGATTTGTCTTGTAGAAAATGTTTTATATCTTAGAAATTCATCTAATCAATCCTGTAGAATAAACTAGCTAAGTTGCTGTTGTGTTAAGTATGTAGATAAGCATTTGCTTGATTGAAAGGTTTAGTTTGGTTTGGTTTTATTTTGTTTATCTTATGTATATGGCCATTCGGTGGCTAATTTGAGCTCTTCAGTATAGGAAAGGTTACTACCATAGGGACTAGTAGAAATTAAAGGCAAGTTGGTTCCTTTTTGGTGACACAATGAAATTGTTTATCATGGTGAAAAACAAGATGATCCTAGAAGATCTGTTTTATCCTTCCAATCCTTTATAGATATGATTGGTGGCTGTTGTTTGTCTAAGCTGAAAAAGAGAAAGGCTGTATAAACTATGGATAGACTGAATGAGAATTTTTATAATAAATACTAATTTAGAACTTTTCCATCTTTAAATCAATCATTTCTTGGGAAAAGAGGCTAGTTCTGGTGCATATGATTTCTATCTCAGGAATGTTATCATGGTCAATTCATGTTGGATGAGAGGATTCTTCTAAAACCAAATGTAAAGGAAGTGTTGAACAGGTCATTCACAGAAATGAACAGATCGATCAACATTATGAATATGAAACTTTATTGAAGAAACTCGAACGATTACAAAGAAAACGAACATGAAAGAAATCTTCACTGAAAACAGTCAGCTGCAAGCTATTAAGTTCTAAGAAAAGTTTTTGGATAGATCATTAATGACTAATGACCTGTTTTTATACACTTTTTCTGTTTGAATCCCCTTATCTTAGGATCGTAGGATTCTCTCCGAGATATTTGGCGGCACTCTGGGAATGTGGAGTTCGTACACATCACGAACTATCTGGAGGTCGGATATATCGTGGAAAACTCGAAGGCCGGTGATATGAGCCGATTGGGCCAGGCCACGAAGTCCACCTCCAACAATAAGCTCCCCCAGTTCATTAAACTACAAGTTGAAGAGAGTTTAACAAACTTCATGAATGGTCGCAGATCGGCACCAATTGAGATCGGTGTGTAAGATTCTGATTGGCGACATGAATTCGACGCTTGAATTCCTGCGTTGCTTAGCGGCTAACAATCTCTTGGGTTTTTCTTTGGGTTGGGCTGATCCAGCTGGCAGTCCACCTTTATGGAGCCCACTGACGAACGGTTGAGTGAGGTAACTGCTCGAAGAGTTGCTCTAGTGGGCTACGCGTAGGGTCGTCTAAGGTATTGATTATGCTTTTTAAGGAACCATCGACTTCTTGCTATAAGAACCCTCTGTGTTTTCTCACTGTTTCACTCTTCAACATGAAAAGTACTTTTCTTTCGCTATCGTATGCTCTCTCTTTCTCTAGCTCTCCATTAGCTTTTGCCGGGTTAGGTATTTTCCGTAACTCAGAGATATGTCAAACGATAGTTTTAGGTCGTCGTCCGGTAACAAGGCTAGCATCTCGGGTTGTTCTGCTTTGAGAGTGTGTCGGCCTATGGCAGTTTTGAAACTCTCAACTCTCTTGTGGATTCACCCATTGCTCCACCTGAGTTCGCAATCCCCTCTATGAGCGATGAGAATGATGCCGACTGACGTCAACGTTGTCGGGGATGCGATCAATGAGATACCACGTTGTACTACGGAAGAGGCCTTAGAGGCCACTACTGTTTGTGTTCGAACGTCGATGTACACGGGACACCATCCATACCTTGGTTGATGTTTGTGGGATTATTAATAGCATGCAGGCAAAGGTTCCCAAACTCACACATCGATTATGACCCAAAGTCGACACACAAGAAACGAGGAGAGGAATAAGGTGACATTGCAAAGAAAAGTCATCCAAGAGCCAAACCCCAAGCACGAAAACTAGAACACCGCTAAACAACACAATCTCAAAGCATAAACAACGAGAAGACGGACTAGGATCCTAAACTTAAAACCAACAATAGAGGAAAGTCAAGGACTATAAGTTGTCAAACCGCACAAATACTAGCTAAAAAGATTCAAACCCATCCGTTAAAAATCTACAACAAGCCACACCTAGTTCTAACAACCTCAATAGAACTACTAAAACTTAGACTAAAACACAAACCAGCTACATACACATACAACTAGCAGTGCCACGATAGAGACCAGCCCAAGTGCTGAAAACACCGCAACTAAAAGACTAGACCGGATTTATCTTCACCGCTCGAAACCATCACCGCTGACAAATCCAAAACTACCAGCAAAATCAATCCGAGAGGACGAACATGAAAGAGACAGAAAGTCACCTTCACATCGAGCCCGATGCCGACCATTGTCGCATCCACCACTTAAGAGGACGAATAGCTCTCCTCATCTCAGCAAATTCTTCAGAAGGCGAGAATCAAGGACCAAAGACAACATCTTCACGCTGATCTGCGAGAAGCGACCGAAAACCAGCTAAGGCAGTGCCACAACTTCACTCCAAGAAGCATCTGAGCTCTCGCCAGAGAAACGCTACTGTGAAGAGAGAAAGACGCCAACAGAAGCTGAAACAAAGAACAAAAGAGAAGGTAGACACTACAGAATGGTTCCACTGTTAACGCCATTGACTCACCCACCACGAGAACTGACATTGGAGCAGATCGGCTAGAAGATTAGTGGTGGTGGTGGTTTTGAGAGAGATTTTATGGTTTCTGTTGTTCTTTGCAAGGACGGAGTTATGATACATCAAAGACATCACAAAATACGTCATTATCTCTAATATACTCTCTCAAATTCGAAGGTGGAGATTTCGAACATCCAACTTGGGCAATAAGTTTTCAAAATTTATCCACCCAAATGCCTTAGTCAAAGCTGCTCGTTTGTTCTCATAGGCATTCTAGAGACTAATCAATCTTGAATCACATCACATACTAGATGACAATTGTCACAGTGTGCTTTGTGTTAAATTATTTTCATTGATTTCAAATTAGGAAATCTTAATCCCAAAAACATATAGATTTGATTTAATTCAACCTAATATTATATAAGAGAAGAAAATACTAACCATGATGCATAAAAAATTAGATTGATCTTCTCCTACATTTGATCTCTTTCTTAATGATTATTTGGATGAATTAAAAATCAATAATAACTTTCTCTCTTTAATAGTATTTTTTCTCTCTAAAAAAACCTCAACACTCACACGATGTAATTTGTGTTTTCTTTAATAGTTGTGATGGTTCTCACAATTAAAAAATAACCACCTTTTAGTAACTAACATATATATATATATAAAGTATTATCTGTATATGTAGTTATAATTATTCTTTTACTAACTACTAATACTTTATATATAAATGTATTTAAACATTAGAAAAGTTATTTATTAAATATGATAAGATAAGGGAGTAGGATTATCAATACACCCAAATTCTAATATCGTTAACCGAAACCGATTCATTACGGTATCGTCTTTTATATAGTAGAATTATAAACATTAATATAAACTTGATCATTATAATTAAATCCAAAAACACATAGGTCACATATAAGAATACAAATATTCTTACATTCTCCCACTTGACTTTGTGTTGACTTGATGATTCAACAACCTTAATATGCACTTTACATCAAGTTCATTTCAATTTCAACTATCATAATAAAATTAGATAAATCGGATCATGGCGGTCACACATCATTAGACAACTTGATCCCTTCCATGTATCACAAAACAATCCCAACTTCATATATAGTTTCTTTATATTGAGAATAATCTTAATTCTCAATCTAATCATATGTTATCAGAGAACCATAAGTGTATACACATACTTTAATGATAACATATCTATTAAAACCAGAAACATAAGTTAAAGTGAATTCATAGTGTCATACACATAATGAACATATCACAATCATAATAGCAAGGCTTTGTCTATAATACCCATATGCTCTACATGACCAATAAACATTTTGGGATCCGCTACCATCATATCAATTCTTATATGTTCAAATGACACACTACGTTTATGTACTTCTTCTTTGACAGATAAGTACTTTAACTCCATGTGCTTAACACCTTTAGAGTACTTGTCATTCTTTGAAAAGAAAACAGTTGCGGAATTATCATAATAGATTCTCAGCGGCCTCGCTATATTGTTGACAATTCGAAGTCCCGAGATGAAGTTTTGCAGCCACAATGCGTAATTGTGGCCTCAAAGCATGCCACAAATTTGGCTTCCATAGTGGAAGTAGCAATGACGGACTGTTTTCCACTTTTCCATGATATTGCTCCCCCAGCTAATAGAAACAAATAGCCAAACGTCGATTTTCTACTGTCAACGCATCCGACATAATCTGAATCTGAATATCCAATGATCTCAAGGTGATCAGATTTTTTGTATGTAATCATGTGCTCTTTGGTGCCTTGCAAGTACCTAAGAACCTTCTTTGCAGCTCTCCAGTGGTCCATTCCAGGATTACTTTGATATCGACCCAACATACCAACCGCAAAGCTGATATCTGGTCGAGTACATGTTTGAACATAGTTCAAACTCCCAACCACTGATGCATATGGAATTATTTCCATTTCCTTACGCTCTAATTCATTTTTAGGACATTGCATTTTACTGAACTTGTCCCCTTTCTGAATTGGAGCTATCCCTATGGAGCATTTATCCATTCTATATCTCTATAAAACCTTATTGATATATCATTGTGCTCTATCTCGAAATATTTCTATTTCGATCACATATGATGCCTCACCCATATCTTTCATTTCAAAGTTGTTAGAGAGATACTTCTTTATATCATGTAACATGCCTATGTCATTTGCAGCAAGCAAAATGCCATCAACATGTAAGACTAAAATCTTAAACATGCTCCCACTAACTTTAATGTAGATACATCGATCAACGATGACCTCTACCAAACCGTATGATATGATGATATCATTAAACTTTAAATACCATTGTCTAGAAGCTTGTTTTAGTCCATATATTGATTTTCGCAGCTTACACACCATAAGTTCTTTTCCTGTGACCACAAAACCTTCAGGTTGGTCCATATATACTTCTTCCTCAAAATCTCCATTTAGAAAGGCGGTTTTCACATCCATTTGGTGAAGCTCAAGATCATAATGAGCCACCAAAGCCAAAACAATCCTTAGAGAATCCTTCTTTGAAACCGGAGAGAATGTCTCTTTATAGTCAATACCATCTTTTTGGGTGAAACATTTAGCAACAAGACGAGCCTTGTATCTTTCAATGTTACCTTTCGAGTCGCGTTTAGTCTTAAAGTCTCATTTAGAACCAATGGTTTTGAAACCGTTAGGCAACTCTACTAAGTCTCATACCTTGTTATCACCCATAGATTTTAAATTCTTCTTTTGAGGAAATTAACCATTTTTTAGAATTGTCACTTTTCATGGTTTTTTGGAATGAGCTCGGATCTTCATCAATGCTTAAGTCGCATTCACTTTCAATAGCATAAACCACATAGTCATCTGAAATAGCATATCTTCTTTCTCTTCCAGATCGCCTTAATGATTCTTGTGGTACACTATTCTCTTCTTGAATTATAACCGATTCATTAATTATATTTTCTACTAGTGGGATTGACACATCATTATGTTGTTCTATTGCATCATTTAACTGTGATGCAACAATAGGAACAACAACCTCAGGTGCAACGATAGGTGAAGGAACATCAACATGGACTTCCTGAATGTCCATTTTTCGTGGTTCACCACTCCCACTAGTTTCACCATTCTCAATGAACCTAACATTACCGGTCTCCACTATTCTCGTACTATGGTTAGGACAATAAAATATATATCCCTTTGTTTTTTAAGGGTAAGCAATGAAAAATCCACTAGTAGTCTTAAAATCAAGTTTATTTCCACTACAAGAAAACATTAACATTTTCGACGGCATTTCCGACGGAAATAAAACCGTCGGACTTTTCCAACGATTTTGCGATGGATAATCGATGGACAACCAAGGGAAATACAACCGTCAGAGATCCGTCGGTAATTTCCGACACTTGCAAGACCATCTGTAAATCGATGGTAAAACCTGACAGTAAACCGTTGAATTTCCGACGAAAGCGTAATCATCGGGATATCCTCTTGAAACCGTCGGAACGTTACCGACGTATCTCAGGCCGTCGGTAATATTCTGATGACTTCCCAATGGATTTTGTGTTTTACAATCCGTCGGGAATCCGTCAGCCACAATCGTCCGAAAACCATCGGAAGTATCCGACCATTGTCTGATGCCGTCGGCAATCCATCAGAAACATAAGAATAATCTATTAAAATTTTGTGTTTATCCGTCGGTGGTCGGAAACCATCGGAAATCCATTGGGTGATGAAGATAAAATCTATTCAAAATATGTGAATATCCGATTGTGGTTGGAAACCGTCGGAATTCCATCGGAAATGGAGAATATTCTGAAGAATAATCTGTTTAAAATTCGTAATTATCTGTTAAAAATTCTTAATAATATGTTAAAAATTCTTAATAATTTGTTAAAAATCCGTGATAATATCTAATTTTCACTATAAATAAGCTATGATCTTTCACAATTTCAACAGAACCAAAAATTTTAAGAAAATGTGTTCTTCGGGTTCTTATGAGTATTTTCGATCATGGATGGATAAACCTTGATATGATTCAACCATGGGGGAATTGAGTGATGAATTTGCACAAGGTGTTGAAGAGTTCATGGCATTTGCATCAAAGAATAGCATGACATCGGAATACGGTAAAATGTATTGTCCGTGTATTAAATGTCGAAATCATAGATTAATCTTTGTTAGAGAACTACGTAATCATTTGTATAGGAATGGATTTATGCCGGGTTACAAAATTTGGTATTCACATGGAGAAACTGATGCAACGATGCAATATTATGGTAGTACTTCAAAAAAGATAGATAGTACTAATGTTAGGATAAAGGAACCGGCATCAGAAGTTGATATAAACGGAGATACTGTTCAGATGATGAATGATGCATTTCGTGAACAAAGAGAATCGTACATTGAAGATATTAGCAGAATAGAGGAACCTAATTTGGAAGCCCGAATTTTTTTGATATGTTAGATGCATCCAAGCAGCCTTTGTATAGAGGTTGTAGAGATGGATTATCACCTTTATCTGCTGCAAGCAGGTTGATGACGATAAAGACGGATTTCAACTTGCCTGAAGATTGTGTGAATGCCATAGCTGATTTTGTTAGAGATATATTACCTGAAGATAATATTGCACCTGCTTCATATTACGAGGTTCAAAAACTTGTATCTGGTCTTGGATTGCCATATCAGATGATTGATGTATGTATTGACAACTGCATGATCTATTGGAGAAATGATGAAAACCGCATGAAGTGCCGATTTTGTCACAAACCTCAATTTCAAGAGACAAGCGGTAGAGTACCTATTCCGCATAAACGAATGTGGTATTTGCCATTAACAGAGAGGTTAAAGAGGTTATATCAATCTGAACACACGGCAAAACCTATGAGATGGCATGCAGAACATAATTCGAATGGAGAAATTATGCATCCTTCGGATGCAGAAGCATGGAAAAATTTTCAACAGGTTTATCCTAGTTTTTCATATGAGCCTAGAAACGTATACTTCGGGTTATCTACATATGGATTCAACCCTTTTGGGAAGCATGGGAGGCAATACTCGTTGTGACCAGTTATCGTTACACCTTATAACTTGCCTCCTTCTTTGTGCATGAAACGAGAGTTTTTATTTCTAACAATTCTCGTCCCCGGCCCAGAGCATCCTAAGCGATCACTTGATACTTTCTTGCAGCCACTAATTCATGAGTTAAAAATATTATGGGAAAATGGTGTCGAAGCATTCGATGTTTCCAACCAACAGAACTTCTTGATGCGAGCAGTACTTATGTGGACGATAAGTGATTTTCCAACATATGGTATGTTATCAGGATGGTCGACGTATGGAAGATTAGCATGCCCATATTGTCAAGATAATACTGATGCGTTCCAACTGTAACACGGACAAAAGACTAGTTGGTTCGATTGTCATCGTCGATTTCTACCACAAGATCATCCATATCACCGGAGCACGACATTGTTTAGGAAAAACAAAAAAAAGTTTTGATGTTCCACCTCCTATTCTTGACGGAAATTATATGATGACTCAACTTAGAGATTTTGGTGCTGAGAGAACGGCTTCATGTGGAGGTAAGGGACATTACTCTGTTGATGGTTGTGGCGAATACCATAATTGGCACAAGAAGAGCATTTTTTGCGATTTACCATATTGGAAGGACCATTTGTTGCACCATAATCTAGATGTTATGCACATTGAGAAGAATTTTTTCGACAACATAATGAATACCGTTCTAAATGTGCAAGAAAAAACAAAAGATAATTTGAAAGCTAGATTGGATTTGCCAGATATTTTTTCCCGGAAGGAACTACATGCAATGTCAAATGGAAAATCATTGTCTTCCGCATTCCGGTTGGATGCGCATGCAAAAGATGAATTCTTTGACTGGATTAAGCATAGTGTCAAATTTCCAGATGGATACGCATCTAATCTTCGTAATTGTGTCGATACTATTGAAGGTAAATTTTCAAGGATGAAAAGTCATGATTGTCATGTTGTCATGCAAAGATTATTCCCATTTGCCTTTAGCGATCTACTGCCTAAAAACATCCACAGAGCAATTGCAGGTGCGGCGTTTACATTATTTTATATATAAATAATAATAATTTCATATATTATATGATATTAAAATATATTTTTTATGTAGGGTTTGGTGCTTTTTCTGAAATTTATGTACAAGATCACTTACTGTAGACGATATCCGAAATTTGGAGGAAAAAATACCGATTCTCATTTGTAACCTGAAGAAAATATTTCCACCATCATTTTTTGATGTTATGGAGCATCTTCCTATTCACCTCCCTAGAGAAGCAGCACTTGGAGGACCTGTTCAGTACCGATGGATGTATCCTTTTGAGAGATATATGTTCCACCTAAAGAAAAAAGTTAAAAATCTTGTTAGGGTTGAAGGTTCAATCGTCGCACAAAGTATTAATGAAGAAACATCTAACTTTGCCAGCTACTATTTTCTATTGCAAGTGCAAAAAAAAAATATATGACCTTCACGACATGATGATGGAGGAGAAAAACCAAGCTATCCAGTGTATGTGCCAGAAATATTTGCACAAATTGGACGTTTAAGTGGAAAATGGAAAATGCGACGCCTATCAGAGGAGGAACACAATCACTTGCATTTGTATATTTTGACAAATTGCGATGACGTTTTGGAATATGAAAGGTACATTCAATTTAATTTTGTTTTTAGTTATTATTATAATTTATTGTTATTTTTTTCATAATTAACAGGATATACATAGAACAAATACGTGTTCATTATTCAGATTACAATGAGAATGAGTTGGTCGAACTTAAAAAAGCGAATTTGCAAAATGGTTGCATTTTTATGTTAGTGTTACCACAATTATGTAATTTTTAATAATAATTTACTACATATCTATATATATTTATAATTTACTACATTATATTATTTTGTAGGTTACTACAGGTCCTTCTAGGGGTATGACGTTTCCCACGTGGTTAGTTGAGTTGGTGAGTAGTCCTACATTTACTGCAAAATCTTATCCAATGTACTACACTTGTGGATATGCTTTTAAGAGTCATCGCAAAGAAAACTTACAAATAACTTGTAATTATGGTGTATCATCTCAATCGGGAGAAATTGTATACAACGGTATTCTTCGTGAAATATTAGAAGTTTAATATCCAGGAATGATTGATTTGAGGTGTATTGTGTTCTATTGTGACTAGTATGACCCTGTCATGGGTCAACGTGAAGACGAATTCGGTGTTACATCTGTCCACTCTCGTAAACGACATCGAAAATATGATCCTTTTATACTTGCATCACAAGCGGACCAGGTTTGTTACATTCGATATCCTCGTATGAGAAACAAGCAAGATCTTTGGATTACAGTGACCTCAATACATCCTAGAGGAATGGTATGAAGTATTACTGAACAAGAACCTATGCAACAAAGCACAATTGGTAACTTAGGTTCCATAGAAACTTTTCTTGAAGTTAACCTTGTTGTTGATGACAACACGAACGAAGATTACAATGTGTTTCAAGATTCAGAAGAAGAGACTGGCGCGTTTGACGACCAAAATTCAGCTAATTCGGAATATTCATCACAATCAGATTAAATTTGTGATTTTATTTTGATATTTATGATTTTAATTTTAAATATTTTAAATAAATATTGTAAATAAATATTTATGATTTTATAATTAAAATTGTTTTCTTATAAATTTATCTATATAATTTTTTAGTTTTTTAATTAAATATAATTTAGCTAATTCGGAATATTCATCAAATTCAGATTTAAGTTGTGGTAGTATTATTATTTAAACAAGGTACATTGCTTTGGCTATTGTTAGGATTGGTGTAGTTTAATTTTTGTTTAAATTAATCAATCATTCAATAAAATAAAATCTATAAAAAACAAGGACAATATTTTTTCGGATTATTGACTCTACTGCCCGATGGATTTCTGACGGCCATTGTAATTCCATCGGATATCCGTCGGAAACCCATTTGCAACGTGGGCAGACTATGTGTCAATCATGCACGGCGTTATAAAAAGTCCGACGGATTTACGCGATAAACAAAATTAAAAACGCGGGGTTTCGCAAAAATTAATTGATGTACTGATGGATTTCCGACGGAATCTTCTGTCAGAAATATCGATTATAACCTACGACTTCTTCTTCTCCTCTCTCTCTCGCCGTTTCGCGTTACCCTCAAATTTCTTCCTCGTCGCCGTTAACAAATCGCCGATTCCTCCTCATCGCCGTTGCTCCTCGCCACCGTTTTTCTTCTCGTCGCTACCGATTCTAATCCATGTAAGTTTTATCGACATCAAAATAACTATGAATTTTTGCGACATCAAAATAACTATGAAGTTTTATCGACATCAAAATAACTTTTTTTTTGTTTCTTGGCTGGTTTCATCAAACAATTGCATTTTAACCAAAATTCATTATTACAACATTTAGATTTATGGGATAGGGTGGTTTCAGTTAGATAAAGAGGTAGCGAAACTCCACTTTTAGTTTACAGTGTAATTGAAATTATATAGGTTACAGTTTATTGGTTTTGACCGGTTGAAGACTTACTGCAATATCAGTTGCATAATCAAATCTCATCACTTATTATAAAAATGGAGGGAGTAAGAATGATCTTGTAAGAGAATTAACTAATCTTAATTGAGGTTTTTGAATGAATAGTTTGAGGAGAACCTTTCATTGATGGAAAGGCTGTTTCTTATAACCCAAAATATCACAAGGAACAATGAGTGATGGAATTACAGGAACCGCAAATCCTAATAACTGAAAAGAGTTAATCAAAATCCATTGATGTCTTGCCAAAAGGCAAAAAAAAAAGCTTTAAGTTTAATAATTTTTGAAAACTTATTGTTTAAATTAATTTTAGTTTTATAATAATTTTTGAAAAAATAATTAGAGTTTAAGAAATATAAAATTATTGATGATATTAGTTTGGTTTTAGTTTTGGTTTTGGTCTATTTGAAAAAACTCCAAAGAATAAACCTTGATTTTTTCAAAAAATAAAAATAAAAATAATTGATTATTATTTTAAATAATTTAATATTTTGAAAAAATGGTAAATAGTAAATGTAGATAGATTGATAAAATGTCTCAATCATAGGACGTATCAAGATTACCAAAGACGTGGTGAGTCATCGACTCCGAGTTTTATACCAACTCAAGTTTAAGAAATTGTAAATGATTCTAAACTGATCATTGCTGCTCATTGAGTAAAAGGCTTATAAATGAAGTAAAATGCATGACATCACACAGTTTGGGATATAATGGATTACTTGGAAGTTTTATCGTAGCTATTTCGGTCTTAAATTTTTTCACAATTTAGAAAACAGATTTAGCTTAACGTGCGCGTTGGATTCATGTCATTTTGAACTCTAAATCAAAAGTTACGGATGATTTATAGTGGACATGTCAAGGTTATCGACCAGTTAAAATGATCATTCTAAACTGATCATTGGTGCTTCATCAGTAAAGGATTATAAATGATGCATAATTAATGACATCACACAGTTTGGGATACATTGGATTACTTGGAAGTTTTTTCGTAGCTCTTTCAATCTCAAATGTTGTCACAATATGGTAAATTGAGCAAGCTTAACTTTGTCATCCACGATTCAGGAGAGTTGCAGATACCGGTGGCGTAACATCTGCAGCTAGAAACGAGGAAAATGAGCAGTTAAAAGAAGAAATGACGTCTATGAAAATAGAGATGAATAATCTCAAAAGTTTTGTAGAAATGATAAAAAATAAATTGTCTGATGACTTTTTTTCTCCTCTTTCTCCTCTTGCCTCTCCTTTGTAATTTGTAATTTAAAACAATTATTTAATATTATATTTATAATTATAATATTATTTTTATTAATTGTATGATTATTTTTAAAAATATTTACAAATATTAATTTAATAAAATAAAAAATTTATTAATTTATTTATTAATTTATTTTTAATATATTAAAAATATTTATATTTAATTTAAATATTTTTATAATATAAATATTAAAAAAATAAATTTTTATTTTTTTAATTAATTAGTTTTCCGACGGATTATGTCGTCGGAAATTTCCGACGGACGCAGCCATCAGAAACGTGTTGCATATCTCCCAACGGTTATAAACCCTCGGGAAATATCATCGGACCAAATTCCCGACGGCAGGTTTCATCGGAAAAGTTCCCTCGATAATTCATCAGAAATTTCTGATGGTTGTGGGCCATTGAATATCCGTCGGTAGTTTCCGACGGATACTTCCATCGAAGAACCATCGGAAGTTTCCAACGGAATAGTTAATCGCTAAGCCATCGGAAATTCCCGATAAATTCCCGATGGAATTTAATTTCCGACAAAATAGTTCCGACAGACTATTTTCATCGGAAATTAGACGAGAATCTGTTTTACCGACGAATTTCCGACGCATATGGCCGTCGGAAATGTGTTGTTTTCTTGTAGTGTTCATGTGGGTTATACAACCTTACTTCTGCTGGAAAAACTCAAACACATAGATGTCTTAAACAAGGTTTCCTTCCCGTCCATAGTTCATAAGGAGTCTTTGGAACAGCCTTGCTAGGAACCCGGTTCAGCAAATACGTTGCAGTTTTTAATGCATATACCCACAACGAAAGGGATAAAGAGCAATTACTTAACATGCTCATAACCATATACATTAAAGTACGATTTCGCCTTTCAGCTACACCATTCTGATGAGTAGTACCAGTTATTGTATATTGTGCATAAATACCTTTACTTTAAAGTAAATTTGCAAATGGACCGGGACATTGTCCATTTTCATTGAATTTTCCATAAAACTCACTAATTTGCAGCTACGTTTTAATATTTTAATGTTAATTATTAAAAAAATTTAAAAATTTAAATTTTTTAAAAAATATAGTTTTTAAAAAATAATGTTAAAATAGACATATAATTATTGTTATTATTAATTTGTTAATTAATTAATTAATTTAATAATTATTTATAATGAATTAAATTATATTTTTCCTATTTTTATCTTCTTTCCAAAAGATCATATATTTGTGAATACACACATCAATTGTATAAAATGGGAGCCCTAAATTTCGCATCAGTTTTTTGGTTTCGGAATATGAACTCGTTGCGTGATTTTTTCTTGGGAAAATATTCAGTAAACATGCATTTTTCAGCAAGATTAAAATTATATTTAATGTTTATGAACCGAGTAACTAAAAATAATTGTGAGTGCCCTTTATGATAACCATCATACAATGGATTTTTCGCAGTTTCTAACATATTGTAAAAAATTTGTGCTTCTGAATTAGATTCTTATATATTATTAAAGCCTTCCTCGTGATGATTATAGTACTCTTCAGTCGTAGTATTACAAAATGCATTCGTTACCATTTCAACATATCTATTACCGGAGGTACCTACTATTTCTTCACCACTACATGTACCTCCCTGATTTATATTCCCATCGTGAGACCGACTCATTCCTAACCAATTATTCAGTTATTCTCCATGTTTATACAAAACATAATAATTTAGCATAAATTCTCGACTATACAAATGATTCCAAATTTTTCGTCCCAGAAGATATTTATCATTTTTGCAATTAATACAAAGATAGAAAAACTTACATCGACTACTTTGCGTTATTGGCTAACTACTTGCAAAATTCATGAATTCCTTGTGCAAATTTCACCTATATATTTCTTGTTTGATTATTAATCCTTTTTACATTCACTCTCTCGAATTACTATAATTCCCCCACATGTTTGAATTTTTTTATTATTTATGACTCTACAAATGAGAGAAGATACATGAGGATATATATATATATATATAAGATTTTACCACTACTTTGCCATTAGTTTATGACTATTTTGTCACCACGGGACCCTTATTTTTAGATATACTTACCACGCATATGTTTTCCACGTTTGTTTAAATATCATTTTGGGACTGAAGTGCCACTCGTATAGTGGTCACATTTTGGTCGCATATTTTGTGACTAATATGCGATCATTGTGAGAGTAAAACATATGTAGTCGCATATTGGTTGACAAAATGCGACCAAACATCGACTACATGTCCTGGTCGCAAGCTGGTCGTATATTGGTCGTAGTTTGGTTGTAAATTATGACCAATATGCGACTAAGGATTGTAGTGCCAAAGTATGACCACACTATGCGACTACGTACACAAAGTAGAAAATTGGTCCGAAAATGGTCATAAAGGAGTTGCAATATTTGCGACCACATATTGGCAAAATGACTGTTTTCTTGTAGTGTCTAGGGATTGATTAACTAATGCAATCCTAACATTAAGCACATTCTAAACATGAGGGATTGTTTATCTAATTTATCTAAACAACCTTAAGTCAACATCAAATTCCTATAATCTATCTTGTCCACAATCCATAAAGCAGACTAGTCACACATATTCATAGTAATAGAAAAGACAATGAAATAAGAGTAGCTAAACATAAGACAAGAGATATAGATAAAAAATTCTTGAAGAATTGCAAGTAGCAAGAACAAAATCTAAAGGAAAAAATCTCTTCCAAAAATCGGCCAAGAAGAACAAAGTAGAAGAAAACTTAGGTTAAAATGAAACCTAGAGAGGTTTATATAGTATCCCTAATACACTTGGTTTAACCTGAGATAACCCGGTTAACTTAAAATTTAATAAAAACTTGACTTGGTAAGAAGTGGCCGCGATCAGCGGAATGGCCGATGACGGATGGGTAGTGCGGCAGGATGTGTCTCAGCTTGAATGATCGGTGTAATGCGATCGGCCGGATGGCTGATCTCTGAAATGACAACAGGCACGACGCATTGGTGGGGCTACGTAATCGGTCAGATGTGATCAGCTGAATGGCCGATCTGGAATGACAACGGGCACAACGTGTTGGCGAGGCTGCACGATCCGTCGGTGCAATCGGCCAGATGGCCGATTGCTGGAACGACAGCAGGCAGGACGTATTGGCAGGGCTACGCAATCAGTTGCATGCGATGTGTGTCAAGAGTGTGGTGTGGGATCGGCCGAGACGATCGACTGGGTGTGATCGGCCGGATGGTCGATCGCATAACCTCTAGGGACTTTGGCTAATATTTTCATGCTATACATCTTCTTCCACCCTTGGTACCTTGTGTCTATGTCTTAACCTCATCCGTCTATTCACTATACCTGAAAACACTCAAAGAAAACATCCAAGATGCAAAATGTTTATCCTAGTCTATAGAATGCAATAATATATGAGAATGAATATCATATGATGGATAAATGGCCTAAATGCTAACAAGACAATGAAAATAGTGATGAAATGTAGGATAAACAATGCAAAAAAACTATGATTATCAACTTTCATAATTGAAATTTTCTACCACTCCTTTAGATTGAGTAGATAGGACTAAAAGTAGTCAAAACAATATGGTACATGCTTGTGTTACTGCCTATAAAAGTTTGGGAGACTCTTAACCAGTCACTTGACTTAGCTTCTTTAAGAATAACAAATCATATTCAAACACCAGCCCTTTCTGTTTGTCCAATTCATGAGAGATTACCATAGGAAGGTCTATAGTTTGGTTTCTTAAGCTAAAGGGTCATTCTCCAAGCTATTTTCAGTGAATGATTGACTCTATCCTCACCTTCAAATTGTTCAGTTCCGTTATCCATTAGTAAGTGTTGCCTCATCCTTCCAAGAACCTCATGAGAAATTCTTGGTCTCCTAGTTAAAGGATTAATTTTTCATGTGCTCCTTTTCCGAGAACCCAAATAAAACATCCACGGATTTTAAGCATCAGTTCGTTTTTTTCTTGGGTCCCTTGTTCTTCCCTTCTCTTTTCAATAAGGTTCTTTAGATACATTTGACAATTTTCTTATTCATTGATTATTCGTTTGCAGGTATAACATCTCTTCTGAAGTTTTTTAAAGACGTAAACATTTATAATAGCTTCAATAGTGGAAAGATTTACTATCAAAACCCAGTCCTGGAATAATTGAGAAAACCAACGACTTTAGGATTTGGTCATGACGTCGAATCAGGGTTGGCCCTGGGCTAAATCTCATAAATCAAGCATTTTAGGTGCCAAATAATAATAAAAAAATTTAAGTATACCAAAAAAATTTATAAGATTAAGGAGTATCAATTTTTGCGTGTGTTTTAGACATTGAATGATATGGGGCCGACCGTGCGTCGAATTATGACAAAAAAAAACTCAAAAGAATTTAAAAACCCATTACAGTCCCAACTCAAAGGTTTCTCATTACCTCGCCTATAAAAAGGGAGCCTCTGCGGGATAAGCCTTGCCCGATTGTCTCTTCGCTACAACAAATCTTAGCCAATGACACCATCTTTCAAAATATTTTTCCAACGAACGGTGGAGAACAAGGTGGAGAACAAGGTGAAGATAAAAATTTGGAAAACCTCGAGTCTCATGCAGGGGCGGATCTAGGTAGAGAAAGGGTGGGGTCTATGCCCCATACTAATTTATTTAAATATTTTGAATTTTTTTTGTTTTTGTAAAAATTAATAAAAAAGTTTATAAAAAATGCATTTGATTTTAAAAATTTTAATATGTGTCCCGGACAAAATTAATTTCTGCATCCGCCCCTGGTCTCATGTTTCCTAAAAGCCTAATTCTTCTTGATCGGAAAATATGCAACAAAGTAAAAGGAACATCTAAAAACCTTTGGAAGAAAGTTAAATCTTCAAGCTAAAGTATATGATTACGAACATAAGTAACAAGCTTTGTGGAAAACGACCTCATGTGTGATGGTTATGTATTTGTAAGGAACTTGGCTAGCAAAGAAACCTAGTTTGGAGAACAAAAATATGAAGAAAATTTTGTCTAGAGTTATGAAGTGATAAACTAATGCCACAAGAACTTACAAAGTACAAGCGGACGGTCACTTTCAACCAACCCATAAAATGGAAATGTGATGTGAGAATGAACTACTTCAAAGAAATGACTGTTAGAATTTCAACATCATGCAAATTGGTGGACAGTGGGTTGTAGTAAAGTTTCCATTCATGGAATATTTGTACTTTTTGATGATCACTTTTACATTGAAGGTCTGTGTTAGATGTTTGGTGTAGGACCCTATGAGGAAAGGTCTAAAAAAGGTGAAGGACAAATAGAACATGGATTTAAGTATAAATCACATAAAAAGTGACCTTGCTTGTCACGACCCTGTCCTAGAAAATTGAGGATCCTAGCATGTTTCTCAAGTATTCTCAGTGGGCCTTAGATTTTGATTGTGACGTCGAAAAATCGTTGGGCAAAGAAAAACCCAACTGATAAAATCTCATTCACTAGAACCTTGACCCTAAGGTTTTTCATTAGCTTGTCATGTAAGCCTTTACGGTTCTCTTCATCACCATAAACCCTAGCAACTGCAGCCATATTTTATGAAATTTTACTACCAAATGGTGGCGCATTACGTGACAATGTGTAAATAGATGACAATTCCCGAATCTAACACTCCCATAGAGTTCAAGTTCATTGTGATCGGAAATATGTCCTAGATATCGCTTTATCTTGTCATCTGTTACAATCTGGATGAATCTCTAACCAGCCAAGATCTTACTATTTTTCGAAAGGGATGGGAAGCAGACGAACAAAATGAGTCTAAACAGGCTGAAACTTTTAGAGTAAGTTCTCAATTCTCTTAAGGGAAAGCTGATTGATGTTCAGTTGTAGTTTTTTGTTGGAATTCGGTTTTACGGAAGTGGATGTCAATCACTTTTTGGTTAGTTTTCTAGCGAATACGTTAAAACCGAAGTTCGTTTGAATGAAAAATGAGTGTTTAAAGTGGGTTGCTTGATAAACATAAAATGAACAAATGAAATTTGTCTCACAGTAGAAGTTAGAGATGAAATCTCGCTTGTATATCAAGCGGAGAAACTTATAACAAAACTCAAAAGTTTGGGTACACTTTGGTGTATTAATAAGTAGTTTTCGGAAATTTAGCAAATGGACAAATGGTCAATAAAATTATTATTCTAGTTTGATTCAAACCCACATTGACTATTTGTTGATTCATTCAAATAGTCAATATCTCCTTAATTAAGTTAAACTACAACTTATATCCAAATTAATTTGGTTTATTGTTTTGTAACATAAAATATAATGATTTTTATTGGAGAACCAATTCTCATTATAAATGTTGTAGCTTTTTTTATAAACTCATATGATGAGCATTAAGAAAAAAGAAAGAAGAAAAGTCTTTGTTTTTCTTCTTTGAAAAGTGTAAAAAATACACGTAAAATTTTTTCACATATTGAGTATTAGAGTGCAACATAGAAAAAACGTGCATTATATTCTATTCTTGTGTTCTGCAAGACATCATAGTTGCAGTCGTATCCTACAATTCGGAACGTCATATACCCATCACACTAGAGAGTGTTTTCAGAATTAAGGAAAGAACGTCTCATCTTTGTAAATCCATCTTTTTCCAAATTCTTGTATCGGTCATTATATTTTATTATATGTAATTTTATTCACAATTATTCATTCGCCCGAATTGTAAAATTCATGTTTTTACAGTTTGAAAGTTGTGGATGTGTTCCCAAAAAATGATGTATGTAGTGAGAATCTGGGATCAGACAAAGGTGAAACTATGTTGTAGATCCGACAAATATACAATCAATCTGATTTTTGGTACGGAGATTCCTAACCTTAAGACCCATATGTCTAAGAAAAATATATAGTGATCCATCTGATTAGGACTTATTGCTAAATTACTGAGTCCTATGCAATGCGCATATAATACCAATTTGGTTGTATAAGGCGTTTCGATAAGCAAATTAATATGGATAAAATTGAATCTTTGCAGACGCCTTAAAGACACATAGAGGTGGCTCTTCATTTAATTGAACCGATGTTCTCCACAGAACCATATGAAAACCTTTTCTCAAAGTCAGCACATCGAATCAAAATTTCATAAAACAGTTATGTCGCTTCATATTCAAGTGATCATTTGGATACTGGACTGGATTTTGATATACCTGTTATTTGGGAGATATCTTAGTGGAATATTGCAATTCAAAATTAACACTGGGAACGAGATCCCAATGGTTAGTGTAATAGTTATTTTCTTATCTCCAAACTTGATTTGTGCTAAAGAGAAGGAGTATCAATTATCGAAGAGAGAGAAGTCTGATTTGGGACTATTAGGGGAAATGGAGGATTATCTTTAGTAGGTAATGTACGGTAGAAGAGAAATATTTTTTTAACAACCAAAGAGTAAAGTGAGGGTGGGATCAGTAGATTTGACACTTCTAGTGAATTAGTATAGGATGAAGACTTGTTAAAGATGATGTTAATATGTTATGTTTGAGTGGTATATTGGATAATATAAGTTATTTTTGTGCAGTCAGACTAGAAACGAGGACATGACGATCCCATTAAAACATGTAGATCGGCTAATAAGCAAAATGTGGCGGAAGACCATTGGAGCACCAAGCCAGCATAGTATCATGTGATAAGTGTGAAGTGATAAATGTGAGGCGATATGTATGATTTGATAAATATAATGTGATATGTGTTGCGATATCATTGTTATATTATTTTTGAGACGTGAATGATATATGTGTTGATTGTTCTTTGTTCAAGTTGTGTTTGTTGTTGGTTAATAGTGTTGAGGGCGTACATGATCTTCTTCACTGATTAATTCATTATTCACTCCTATTTTTTCGAGTTTAATGTATGTACTTGTTTTTGCTTATGATTCAAATAAAAATGCAAGATGTAAAACTCAAGTTAAACTTGATACGAACTTGGGATGATGGGCTTGGATAATTTAGAGAAGTTTAAAATTATCTCTTCTTTTCCTAGTTTTAGGCAAACCAAGCATAAAATCGATGAAAACATCACCCCAAATATGGAAACATCAGTCCAAATCTCAGTAGAAATGAGAACATGATAATACATACCATGTGGTTGTACTTTATATTTACCTTGCTTACAAGTCACACATTTGCCACAAATCTTTTTCACGTCTCTTTTCATGTGTGGTCAGTAGAAGTGATCTTGCAAGACAAGTGTTTTGCCAACTCCGAAATATCCTCAAATCAGACTCATCTGCAACAAAAGGAAAGTCAAAAACGTTAAAGCTAATAATCACATCATACTTACTTGGCAACTCAAACTTGTAAGCATTGTCATTGATCCGTTTCAAGACTTTGAATGGACCATCAATCGTAGCATCAGTTTGGATTTCCTTTCAGTTAGAAAACGTTCTTTCTCCAAGTGTATGCAAACTAGATCACTAGGCTCAAATATGAGTTGATGTGGTCCCTTGTTTTCTTGATTTTGGTATTTTTCAGTCCTTTTCTCAATGTTTAGCCTTGCCTTCTCATGTATCTACTTAACAAGTTCAACTTTTTTTCCCATCTATGCTAACTCTCTCATTCAATGGTAAAGGTATTAGATCTAAAGGGGTTAAAGAATTAAAGCCATAAACAAACTGAAATGGTGAGTGTTTAGTAGCATAATGAACGAAATGTTTATAAGTAAATTCAGCATGAGTCAAACAATCTCCCAAAATTATAATGTTCTTCCGAATGATAGCACACAAACGGGTTGACAAAGTTCTATTGACTACTTCAGTTTGTCCATCAGTTTGAAGGTGGTATGTAGTTGAAATAGTTTAGTCCCTAATTTAGACCACAAGGTTTTCCAAAAGTAGGTTGAACTTAGCATCATGATCAAACCCAATGGTTCTAGCAATTCCATGCAATCTCATAATTCCCTAAAGAACACATCAGCAACGTGTGAAGCATCATCACTTTTATGACATACGCCATTTTAGAGAATCTATCTACAACTACAAAGATATAATTTTTACTTTTCATAGTTCTAGGCAAACCAAACATAAAATCGATGGAAACATCAGTTCAAGGCTCAGTAGGAATGAGAACATGATAATACATACCATGTGGTTGTACTTTAAACTTTACTTGCCTACAAGTCACACATTTGCCACAAATCTTTTCCATGTCTCTTTTCATTTGTGGTCAGTAGAAATGATCTTGCAAGACAAGTGTTTTGGTAACTCCGAAATGTCCCATTAACCCGTCTCCATGTGATTCCCTAACAAGCCAACCTATCAAAAACAGTTAGGAATACACAAACGGTTTTCAAAAAATAGAAAGCCTTCTTGCCTAGAGTCCTTTCCATGTGCAAATTTTTCACAAGTTTGAAACACCTCTTTGAAATCAAGGCCCAAAGCAACAATTCCTTAAATGTGTTTAAACCCAAGTAACTGTGCTTCAAGAATAGTCAACAATACATACCTTTCGGATAATGTATCAACCACAACATTTTCTTTACCTTTTTGTATTGAATAATATATGGAAATGTCTCAATCAATTCTAACCATCTTGCAAGTCATTTTTTCATCTTGTGCTCTTAGGTGCT
Source organism: Pugionium cornutum (assembly GCA_018901935.1). Lineage (NCBI taxonomy): Eukaryota > Viridiplantae > Streptophyta > Magnoliopsida > Brassicales > Brassicaceae > Pugionium > Pugionium cornutum. The sequence continues at coordinate 16,998,983 of CM032157.1, forward strand.
TAAGTGAATCATGATCAATATGGATCACAAACTCCTTTGGCTAGAGATAGTGTTGCCATGTTCGCAAAGCCCGGACTAAAGCATATAGCTCTTTGTTTTAAGTAGGGTAGTTCAAGGTGGCTCATCCTACCTTCTTTACATTGGCAAACCATTTTTTCCTTTCTTAGCACTCCTAGAACAGATTTCAAGTGCTCAACATGTTCATCAAAGTTCTTGCTATAAATCAGAATGTCATCACAATAGAAAACAACAAATATTACAATGAATGATCTCAAAACATGGTTCATTAGTCTCATGAAAGTGTTAGGTGCACTAGTCAAACCAAAGGCATAACTAACAACACATACCATGCTTAGTTTTGAATGTTGTTTTCCACTCATCACCTTCTTTGATATGAATTTGGTGAAATCCACTTTTAATATCTATCTTATAGAATACACAAAAACCATGAAATTCATCTAACATAACATCTAAACGAGAGATATGGTGGCAATACCTAACTATGATGTTGTTGACTCTACAATCCACACACATCCTCCATGATCCATCTTTCTTAGGGACTAACAACACCGGAATGGCACATGAGCTCATGCTTTGTTGGATGTATCCTTTTTCCATAAGCTCACCAACTTATTTCTAAATTTTTATGTCTCCACTCGATTAGTTCTGTAAACTGGCCAGTTTGGTAGGGTAGCTCTTGGTACAAAGTCGATTTGATGCTCAATTCCCCGGATTGGAGGCAATCCACTTGGATTCTCTTTTGGAAATACGTCCTCAAAATCTTGCAAAAGAGAAACAATCCCACTACACAGCCCAAGGTTAGTAAGACTTAGACAAGTCTCTTAACGTACAACCAAATATAGAGCTTTCTTAATCTCATTTGGCCTCACAAAAAAATTAGAGTGTTTCCTCAAGAGTTTACTCTCACAAGCCATTTTCTTAGTTTTGCTATCACTCTCACTCTCTTTTTGATGGTGATTAATGTTTGGATCACTCGAGTCCTCTTGGTCCCTTTTTTTCTAAGATGTAGCTGCGCTTGAGAGACCTCTAGTGCCGACATAGGAACTAGAGTTTTCTTCTTTTGAAATCAAATGAGCGTTTGTTGGTTACACCATCATGGGTAACTCTTCGATCATACTGTCATAGTCTCCCTAAGAATGTGTCCAGCTTCCATGGATAATACATCACATAGAACATGTTATTCATACCTTCCAATAGACAAAGGAACCTTCACCTGACTCAAAACTCGCATCTCGCCATCGTCATTCAACCATTGAAGCTTTTAAGGTATTAGGTGCTTACTTGTTTTCAAATCAAGCTTCTTCACCATGGTCTGACTTGTCACATTGGTACATATTCCTCCATCTATGATAAGGTTGCACACTTTGTCTTGAAAAATACACCTTGTGTGGAACAAGTTCTCACGCTGTTCATTCTCATCTATCTTGGCTTAAATACTCAGGATCTTCAAGTTATCAACAAGCTTTTTGGAGCAGCTGGTTTTGCACAATCTTCTATTGAAGGTATAGAATCAAAAACCATCTCTTCCTCATTTTCAGTAACAATGTCTCCATTGTCCTGCAGAATCAGAAACCACTTCTTCTCTTTTACTTTAATTTTGATCCTAGAAGGTCCCTACTACTAGAAAATTATATAAAATCCTTTCTCGTATTACCAATAAGTTGAATAAAATATAAACTTAGTTTCTTTCTTTGAAAAAAGATTTCACCCTCAAGCCTTATAGTGTGTGAATCCTTGAATAGTGAGTGGTATAAAACTTATCACAAATCTTCTATCCTTTGTGTGGCATCTCTTGGTCTATTGTGATTTCCTATCTATCGATCATTATCTAGAATTTTCAAAGAGTGTTGTACAGCCAGTTGAATCGTCACCATCCTTCCATTCTTGTAAGGTCAAATTTCTTTGATCCTACATCAAAAACACTGATGTGTAAAATCTTACCAAATTGTGTAAGCTAATTTGATTTATGATGGGAGCGCATGCTGAGATATGTCACACACACATCAACGTGTTATAGTCTATGGAATTTATAAAAAAAGGGTTGTATCTCATGTTGTCACATGTCATAGCGTTTACCCAATAGTTGTAACTCACTCATGAGAAAGAGGTCAAAGAGATAATAATGAGGATGATAAAGATATTTGAAGCTCTTGATGATGTTACCTCATCAATTAAAATTGAGTAACTAAAAAGCCAAGTAATGTTACTTATTGCATTACAACATTTAATTTTGAAGTAAAAAATAAGAAAACAAAAAAGAACAAAAAAAATCACAAAAACACAAAAGCGAAGATCTTTTTTATTAACTTCAACAGTGAACAGTCGCATCCTATCAGGAGCACAAGTGACCGATAAATCTAGGGTAATTGCAGCCTTGTTCTCTTCATGATTGATTAAAAGAATACAACATCAACGGAGGATCAAACAAAATACAACTTGTTGTTACAAATTCACTATAAGGGGCATCTTCTTTGGTTTCTCTCACTTAGTGAGTAATACTAGTCCTCCGTCTCCCCCTCTATCGCGTTTGATGGGGTTTAAGTTTTAATTCCTAATCGAAATAGTATTTGGATATCAAATTTAAAAAAAAGGAAGATTAGCATTAGAATGTATAAAACACCTAAATCTAGATATATTCAAATTACGGCTTTAGTCGGTTTTCCTAGGTATCTAATTGCAAAAAGAGTAAAAGTATAAGTTTAATTTGATAAATAAAATATATAGACCATGGGTAAGACATTTGACTCGGGGTAACTTTCCATTTACCTATGATGCTACAAGTTCGATTAGATGAATTCCTAATACATAGAACATTCTTTACTGTGCTAATCCACCATCTTGTCAATAGCCCATTTGCTAGTCTATATATTAATCAAGTCTTTTGAACCATAATTTATTGACTAGCAATTCTTAAGATCAAGTCTATCTAAGTTTATCTATCAGCTTAGACATCAATTCTTGTTGGCTAAGATTTGATAGACATATTTAGGCTTTACCTACACATTTTGTTCATACCTCTTGGGAGCAAAACCTCATATTTCTAGGGTTTGATTAGCTATTTCAATCCTAGCATTAAGCACATCCTAGACATGAGGGATTTATTATCTAATCTACCTAAACACCCCTAAGTCAATATCAAATTCCCCTGATCTAACTTCCTACAATCTATAAAGAACACTACTCACAAATGTTCATATGAATGGCAAAAACAATGAATTAAGAGTAGATAAACATAAAACAAGAGATAGGAAATAGGAATTCTTCACTAGAATTGCAAGTAGCAAGAACAAAATCCAAAAGCAACGTATCCTCCAATCAGTCAAGGAGAATAGTAATCGAATGAAACTTAGGTTAAATATAACCTAGAGGAGTTTATATAGTATCCCAAATACACTTGGCTTAACCCAAGAAAAACCGGTTAATTAAAACTTGATAAAAACTTGTCTTGGTATGTAAGTGGCCACAATCAACCGGCTGCGATCGGCCAGATGGCAGGATGCGCGGTATGCGGTACGTGGGCAATCAGTCCAGTGCGATTGGCTGGATGGCCGATCGTTGGAACGACATCGGGAAGGCGGTAGGAGGTACGTGTGCGATCGGTCGTGTGCAATCTGTCGTATGCGATTGGTCGGATGATCGATCACTAGAACGACAGTGGGAAGGTAGTACATGTGCGATCAGCCGGGTACGATCGGCCCGATGGCCAATCGATGGTACGATAGCGGGCAGGTGGTAGGCAGTATGTGTGCGATCGGCCGAGTGCGATCAGTCAGATGCAATCAGACGGATAGCCGATCGCATGGCATCCATGGACTTTGGCCAATATTTTTATGCCTAACTCCTTCTTCAACCTTTGGTAGCTTGTGTCCATGTCTTTACTTCATATGTTTACGAGTTGTACCTTAAAACACTCGAGAAAAACATGCCTAACTCTTTCTCTGACCCTTGGTAGCTTGTGTCCATTTCTCAACCTCATATGTTTATGCGTTGTATCTGAAAACACTCGAGAGAAAAATGTAAGATGAAAAATGCAAGCCCTACACTATAGAATGCAATGCTGTGTAATAATGGATTCAAAAGGATGGGAAAATGCTTACAATGCTAATAAAGGCAAGGAAACTAGTAGTGAAATACATGATGAAACAATAAAAAACCATGATTATCAACTCCTCTGGGCTTGATTTTTACTCATGCTCAAGGAAAACAAGAAAAAACAAAGCGAAGAAGAGGTTGGAAGACTGGACCTCCTCAAAAGCATGCACAAAGATTTAATCTCAAAATCCTAATCAAATAGTACTATAATGCCTGAATTGAGCTGACTTCTCAGTACTTTTTGCACATGCCATGATGTCAATCTCAAGTTATGCTATGTGCAATCAAGTCTTTTAACTACCTAACATTCAATTAGACGTATATGTGAATCTTACAATGTATCAATCAATATAAATTCATTTGGCTAGGGAGAAATGGTTTCAAAAGTAAGATGAAGTGGTTCAAATAATCACAAGGGTTCATTTAAAAGGAATGGAACTTTTACAAACTACTAAGAGTCAAGAAAAATGATGCATACAAGGCAAGACTTTCATCTACCCATGCTCTAACCCTTCAACTCTTTATCTGAAACTCAAGTTAATCCTATCTTAAGTGACTTCTACCCTTTCAAAGCTTTCTTTTGCCTATACTTTCTCTTTTCTCGCTTTGAACTTTTCTTTTAGGCACTTGGGGGATACAATCAATTAAGCTTATGAGAATCACTCTTTTCTTCTAGCTCTTTTTAGTACTATTTTTCAACTCTACTCTTTAATTTTAAACGTCAAAATTTAGAGCTAACCTTTTGCAATTATCTAAATAAGCAGACGTATGTTGCTGTTCGAACATGAGTATGTTCATCTGGTGATGTGGCAGCAGGCTGGAGATGATATGGCACGAGATAGAAAAGATTTGGTAATATAAGAAGATCTAAGGTTGACATGGAATCTGGAGGCTGATTTGTCATGTCAAGAGGATCAATTGATATGGAATGTGGATCTGAAGAGAATATTTGAAGGAGATCTTTTAGGAAGGAAACTTGTGCAACAAGATTTTTCTTCCTAGACGAGATTGCATGAAGATTCTAGGATTGTTAGACCTAGGTAATTTGGTGTGATATAAAAGGGATTAGGAGGGTTAACGGTTGGTTTAACACTCTTGAGCGCTGATTGAGAGATTTGCAACTTCGAAACTTTGGACAGAAAGCTGAGAAGGTGAGTGTTGTGATTCTTTTTGTGTATCACGGTAGGGTGATTAGGATCAAGAGAAATTTAGTTTATGCTATATTTTGGTTTGGTGACAACCTAAAGAGAGGTTTAGGTGTATGTAAATTCTAATAAGTGTAATCCCTATAAAAGATTAACTTATACAAAAATATAGTATACAAGTGTTGACTTGGCGCATTCTAAGTCAGAATTCTTTTGCGTTGCATTCTCTTCACTTACAATTGGTATTAGAGCAAGCATCTAAAGGATCGTGTGTGTCTAACTACAGGTGAGATCTTGAGACAAGTAGGAAGAATTCACAACAGTTTGTGACGTTAGGCAAACCGCTGATGATTCAAATGATTCAAACTACAGAGATCTTGATGTGTGGGCAGCAAATGAAGATGGATGGTGATGAGGACATCTGATCGTATGTCCAGTCAGGAGACCAGACTGGCCGACCAGGAAGCTTGCCCGAGACAGCCGGGCCATTTGGCACGTCTGCCGGTCCAAGCAGTACCGCCGGACCCTCGACTAATAGGACCCAACCAATCAGTATTACCGGCGGAGAGGCCCAAGCTTCCGTGATACAAGCCTTGATTCAAGGATGTATGCGCGTGGGCTGTTTGGAGAAGTTTAGGTGAGAAACTCGACCTTAGACTTCTTGGATAGGGTTTTTGGGTTGCTATTCGAAGGAAAGGTGAAGTGAACAACACGAGAGGTGATGAACCTCGTGATAAATCACAAACTTACAGCTAGGAGGGCTGGTCTCAGCTAGATTCTAAGCACACAAGATTCTTGAGAGAAAACTTGTTGGGGAAAAAGTTCTATCTTTATTAATATCAAAAAGGTTGTCGAACTACAATGCTGGAAGGAGCCTTATTAATATGCTCGAGAGCTTGACCTTCTAGGGTCTACTCAAATAAAGAAAAGGAAAGTTTACAAAAGTGCACAAATGGAAAAGATACAAAAGTGTATAACCGAAAAATGACCTACTTCAAAAATGTTCTTGACTCAAAAATGTAAAGTATCTAGATCCTACCCTGCAAAACAGAAAGAGGCATATATTCGAATTGAAACTTACCTTAACTTACCTCACGGCCAAGAAATGGAAGGTGGCCGTCCTTGTGGCATGCACGCGCCTTGCTCCTAGTCTTTGACTTGGAGTACGGTTAAAAATCTTTGGGCCCTGACCTCTCTTGCCACTAAAGCCCAAGTCTCTGATGTCCCTTGTGTTGTTTAGAAGCCTTTGGACTCTACTTTGCACTTCTGGCCCATTGTCCTTAGTTGATCTTCCTCTAGGAGCTTGTCGACCCATAAGCTGAATTTGTGGAATAGTGCCCTTGATTTGCTTCTTGTCATTGCTCCTGGTGGCACTATTGGTGTGGATACTTCCTCTAGATGCATGTCATGAAGCTGGTAGCTTATCTGGTCCGAGTTTCCTTGTGTAGAAGTTGAATTGCTCGTGCACTCGGCTGGATCGGCTGTACCGGCTGGAATGTGCGAGGTACTGGCCGGGATGCCTTCAGCACCGGCCAAGTTGATCCCGGAGTTGGTGGCATCACCAAGGGGACCGGCGATGTCATCCACATCACCACCAAGTGTGCCGGAAGCTTGGGCCTCTCCGCCGGCAATGCTGATCGGTCTGGTCCTATTGGTCGAGGGTCCGGCGGTACTGCTTGGTCCGGTAGACGTGCCAGATGGTCCGGCTGTCTCGGGCAAGCTTCCTGGTCGGCCAGTCTGGTCTCCTGGCTGGATGTACGACCTGATGTCCTCATCATCCCCTCCCTCTTCAGTAGGTTTTGTCCTCAAAACTGGTTCATCTGCATGGAAAGGAGCTAAGTCAGTAACATTGAACGTATTGGACACATTAAACTCACATGGGAGCTCGATCCGGTAGGCGTTGTTGTTGATCCTCTCGAGCACTCTGAATGGTCCATCTTCTCTTGGTGCTAGCTTGGAATTCCTTAGGTTTGGGAACCTCTCCTGCCGTAGGTGTAGCCACACCCAATCGTCTGGTTGAAAGATCACCTCCTTTCTTCCCTTGTTGGCATGAGTCACGTACTTTCCGGTCCTCTTCTCCAAGTTTTCTGGTACCTTCTGGTGTAACCTCCTTATGAACTCTGCCTTGGATGCTCTGTTGAGGTTGGTCATCTCAGCTGGTTGTAGTGGCGTTTGCTCCAATGGGGTGAGAGGGTTGAAGCCGTATACTACTTCAAATGGTGTCTTCTTGGTTGCTGAGTGCACGGCTCGGTTGTAAGCAAACTCTATGAATGGCAGGCACTCCACCCAAGTCTTTAGGTTCTTCCCTAGTGTAGTCCTGAGAAGAGTTGATAGTGTCCTGTTGACAACTTCAGTTTGGCCATCGGTTTGAGGATGGCAGGTGGTAGAGAAGAGTAGCTTCGTGCCTAGCTTACTCCAAAAGATCCTCAAGAAATGGCTGAGGAACTTGGTGTCCCTGTCTGATACGATGGTCCTTGGTACTCTGATGAGGACATCAGGTCGTTCATCCAGCCAGGAGACCACACTGGCCGACCAAGAAGCTTGCCTGAGACAGCAGGACCATCTGGCGCGCCTGCCGGACCAGACAGTACCGTCGGACCCTCGACCTATAGGACCAGACCGGTCAACATCGCCGGCGGAGAGGCCCAAGCTTCCGGCACACTTGGTGGGGACGTGAATGACACCGCCGGTCCCCCTGATGACACCGCCGACTCCGGGATCAACTTGGCCGGTCCTGAAGTCATTCCGGCCAGTACCGCGCACAATCCAGCCGGTACAGGCCATCCAGCCGAGTACACGCACACTTCCACTTCTACACAAGAGGACTCGGACCAAATGAGCTACCAGCTCCAGGACATGCACTTAGAGGAAGTATCAACACCAGTGGTACCTTCAGGAGAAATGACAAGAAGCAGATCAAGAGCACTCTTCCACAAATTCAGCTTATGGGTCGACAAGCTTCTAGAGGAAGAGCAGCTAAGGACAATGGGCCAGAAGAGAAAATTAGAGTCCAAAGGCTTCTCAACAACACAAGGAACATCAGAGACTTGGGCTTTAGTGGCAAGAGAGGTCAGGGCCCAAAGATATTTAACCCTACTCCAAGTCGAAGACTAGGAGCAAGGCGCGTGCATGCCACAAGGACGGCCACCTTCCATTTCCTGGCCGTGAGGTGAGTTAAGGTAAGTTTACATTCGAATATATGCCTCTTTCTGTTTTGCAGGGTAGGATCTAGTTGCTTTACATTTTTGAGTCAAGAACATTTTAGGAATAGGTCCTTTTTCGGTTATACACTTTTGTATTTTTCCTTTTGTGCACTTTTGTAAACTTTCCTTTTTCTTATTTGAGTCGACCCTAGTAGGTCAAGCTGTCGAGCATATTAATAAGGCTCCTTCCAGCATTGTAGTTCGACAACCTTTTGATTATTAATAAAGTAGAACTTTTCCCTACGAGCTTTCTCTCAAGAGAGACTTGTGCGCTTAGAACCTAGTTGAGACCAGCCCTCCTAGCTCTAAGTTTGTGATTTATCACGAGGTTCATCACCCCTCGTGTGGTTCACTTCACCCTTCCATCGTTTACCAACCAGAAAACCCCTATCCAGAAGCCTAAGGTTGAGTTTCTCACCTAATCTTCTACAAACAGCCCACGCGCATACATCCTTGAATCAAGGCTTGTATCATTTTGGTATCAGAGCTTAAAGCTCCTAAACCAGGTTGTTTCTATCCTTTTGCTTGTCTTATTTCTAGTTCTTGCATTAGTTTAAGTCGCATTCAAGAAAAATCAAAAAAAACAACATCAAACTCCAAACCGAGTGCATCTAGCCTCCTACGTGTATCACTAGGGTTTAGGTTCACTTTTGCATTATCATTCACGTTTTCCTTTTTGTTTAAGTCATATTTCCTTTATTTTTAAGTTTAATTAAAAAGAAAAGAAAAAGAAAATAGAAAAGATACTAAAAGAATTCGAATTGGACAGCTAGCACAAGTTGTCTAGGAAGTTTCCTTTTTTCGAATTTCCTTTCTTTAGAATTTTTCCTTTTGCATTTTTTCAAACCACATATAAAAAGAAAACTCTCCTAATAATTTAGGAGCACCCTAATTGTCTTCTTTCTTTGTAGCACACATGGGAGAAGAGAATAGAGACGCAGCTGAAGCCATGATGGCCATGTTCACCACACTCCAAACACAACTCGCATCCATAGGCGAGAGGTTGGAGCACGTGGAGAGACCAGTAAGATTCCAGGCCATAAGGCACGTGAGAGCTGAGCCAGATCGTCCTGAGGGTCCTGAGTACCTTAGGACACGGCACGAACAGGAGGAACCCCAGCCAGATGGAGATGAGGACACGCAACCTCATAACTATCACCATAGGCCGAGAGGACCTCCACGGCAACCAGAGGCAGAAGATGATGGCTTTGAGCCATATGGTCTTCACCAGAGACCAAGAATGCCTCCTAGACGTCATGAGGATGGAGATGAACACACCTATAACCGGGTAATTCATCCTGATGTTAAACTAACTCCTCCAAGTTTTGCAGGAAAAGTAGACCCCGAGGCTTACCTAGATTGGGAGAGAAGAATGGATCATATCTTTGATCATTACAACCAACCAGGACCTAGGAGAGTCTCAATGGCAGTAGCACAACTCACGGACAATGCCCTCATCTGGTGGGATCGTGAGGTATCTGACAGAAGGAGGAAAAGAATGAGACCCGTAGACTCATGGGTCGACATGAAAGACCTCATGCGACAAAGGTATGTTCCACCTTACTTTCATAGGGATTTCCAACGACGTTTTCGTACTCTTAAGCAGGGTACCAGATCAGTAGAGGAGTACTATGAAGAGTTAAAGAGGTTAAGGAACAGATTGGAGCTCAATGATGATGAAGAAGCATTGATGGCACAATTCTTGGATGGACTCCAAGAAAGGATCAGCTGCAAGGTGGAAAGGCAAATCTACAACGATTTCAAAGACTTGTTCCACCTATCTGTGCAAGCTGAACAGCACATCAAACGTAAGAGCCAAGACATCCGCAGCAAGCCTAGGACACCTTGGGCACCAAGCAACATGCCTAAGACAGTGGACAAAGGCAAAAGCGTAGAGATCGAGTCAAGGTTCAAGAGCAAGCCTCCTGAACCCACCCGTGACCAGAGAGCCTGGTAAGTCTTCTAACCCTCAAAGATCACGTGACATAACTTGTTTCAAGTGCAGGGGACGTGGACACATCTCAAGGAGTGCCCAAACAACCGAGTCATGCTGATTACGGAGGCAGGAGAATATGAGTCCCAAGATGAAGAGGACTATGAGCCAGAAGGAGAATATGGTGACATTGAGTACCCTGATGTGGGGGAAGTGCTGGTCACTAGACGTATCCTCAGTGCAATGGTGGATCCTTCAGAGACCATCCAAAGGGAGAACATCTTCCACAGCCGTTGCACCATCAAGGGAAAGGTATGTAACCTCATCATAGATGGTGGTTCTTGCACTAACGTTGCTAGTGCGTATATGGTTGATAAGCTAGGTCTAGAGAGGACACGGCATCCTCGACCATATAGACTGAGATGGCTTGATGACAAAGTGGAGCTCAAGATTCATGAGCAAGTCACTGTGCCATTCAGTGTGGGCAAGTACCAAGACCAGGTCGTGTGCGACGTGGTGCCCATGCAAGCTGGCCATCTTCTGCAAGGAAGACCATGGCAGTTTGACAAGGAGACCAGGCATGATGGCAGAACCAATCTCTACACCTTCGTGCATGACAAGAGAAAGGTCAGCCTAGCTCCTCTTGCACCTGCCCAAGTACATGAGCTACAACTCCAAATGAGTAAGGAAAAGAAACTTGTCAAGTCTAACTTTCTTATTCAACCTAGTCATGTCCGGAGAGCTTTAGCCTCGAAGGACTTAATGTTACTAATGGTTTTCAAGGAAGTGTTGAGTATAGAACAGGGACAGGTAGAGCTACCTCATGAAGTAGCAACACTCCTCAACAAATTCCAGGATGTATTTCCAGAGGAGATACCAGCAGGCTTGCCTCCTTTACGTGGCATAGAACACCAGATTGATCTAGTGCCCGGAGCAGCCCTGCCCAACCGGCCAGCCTACCGGATGAGTCCAGAGGAGTCCAAGGAGCTTGAGAAGCAAGTCAAGGAGCTCCTGGAGAAAGGATATGTTCGAGAGAGCCTCAGTCCATGTGCTGTACCAGTGCTACTAGTGCCCAAGAAGGATGGGACTTGGCGCATGTGTGTGGACTGCCGAGCCATCAACAACATCACAGTCAAGTATAGGCATCCAATACCACGACTGGATGACATGCTAGATGCGCTGAGTGGAGCCACGATCTTCTCCAAGATAGACCTCAAAAGTGGATACCACCAGGTAAGAATGAAGGAAGGTGATGAGTGGAAAACCGCTTTCAAGACAAAGCAAGGACTCTATGAGTGGACAGTCATGCCATTTGGCTTGACTAATGCCCCAAGCACCTTCATGCGCCTTATGAACCAAGTTCTTAGGGCGTACATCAGTAAGTTTGTAGTAGTTTACTTTGATGACATACTTGTTTATAGTAAGTGCCTACGGGAACACCTCACACATCTTGAGATGGTCCTTAAAACCCTTCGACAAGAAGAGCTTTATGCCAATCTCAAGAAGTGCACCTTTTGTACTGATAAGCTTGTCTTTTTAGGTTTTGTTGTGAGTTCACAGGGCCTACAGATTGATGAGGAGAAGATTCGAGCCATACAAGAATGGCCAACACCAGGAAACATCAGCCAAGTAAGGAGCTTCCACGGACTGGCCAGCTTCTATAGGAGATTTGTGCCCAACTTCAGCATTATTGCCTCACCATTGACGGCAGTAGTGAAGAAGAACGTGGGATTCAGTTGGGGAGAAGCTCAGGAGAAGGCATTCCAGGCCTTGAAGGACAGCCTTACACATGCACCAGTGCTAGTCCTTCCCGACTTCAACAAGGCGTTTGAAGTGGAGTGTGATGCCTCTGGAATAGGCATAGGAGCAGTGCTAACCCAAGGAGGGAGACCAGTGGCATACTTCAGTGAGAAGCTAGGTGGTGCCTCACTGAACTACCCCACTTATGACAAGGAGCTCTATGCCCTTGTCCGAGCACTGGAGACTTGGCAGCATTACTTGCTGTCCAAGGAGTTTGTGATCCACACTGATCACGAGCCTCTCAAACACCTCAAAGGGCAAACCAATCTCAAGAGGAGACATGCCAGGTGGATGGAGTTCATAGAGACCTTTCCGTACATCATCAAGTACAAGAAGGGCAAAGATAATGTGGTAGCCGATGCACTATCAAGGAGGTTTGCCTTGATATCAACCATGGAGGCAAAAGTCCTAGGATTCGAGCACATCAAGGATCTATACAAGGATGATCCTGATCTTGCTGAGAGCTACAAGGAGTGTAGCACAGGGAGTGATGAGGTCATCAGCCCAAACCCCGGCCAACTGCCCGGCCCGGCCGGCCCAAGGAACACAAAGGCGGCCAAATACGCGCAAAAGGATACATGTGTGTATCTTCATGAATCCAAGCTTAACCAAGAAGCGGCCAGCCAAGACCAAACCTGGCCTATAATCCTGACTCACAGAGGACACGCGGCGACATGCAGCTCACCCAAAACAAGGCCAGATCAAGTCATGTACCATACATCAAATTGGAGTTTTCGAAACTTACCATATTTAGAACTTTCCTTATATGAAAGTCTCCAAACGTTTCTTTGGCGACCGGGAGACTTTTTGGTACTTGTAGGAGTTCCCTTAAGCACTTCTAGAAGCTCAAACACGCCTTGGACCAGGCGGGTCCATCCGTGCCTTCAAATGAACCGATTGGAGCCGTTTATGGCAAGTGAGATGGCCAACTGGTTTAATCACTTGCAAACCAAAACATGGCGTCTAGGAGATATTATTAAGGCCCTAAGGAAGTCCAAAATAAACCTACCATGCACCAGCCACCAGAGGATCAGGCGAATCCCTTTCCTCCAAGACTTGCCATATATGGACCGAAGTGCACTTAATGTGTTCAGATTGCAATATCTCTATTCCTTGCAAATTGGGCACGTATTGAAGACTTTCCAAAGCATCCAGGATGTACCTAGACACCTTACATTCGCCCCAAAGCTCTCAAGATTCAAGCATATACACTTTCCTTGTTGGCCAAACTAGACATTAATGGCCAACAGCCATATATTTTAAATATATGATTTCCTTTTCTCTTTTTTAGGTTTAGGACCATTGCTAAGAGCACTATATAAGCTCAGCACGACCTCATTGTAAAGATAGACCACCATTGAAATAAAAGTTGAATACAAAGTATTTTCTTCAAAGCCTTGTCTTTGAACTTGTTCTTATTCTTTAGAAACTAAGTGTGTGATTCACTTCCTTTCTATTGAAGCCACGGCCAGGTTAGTTTGAGAGATTCAAACTCCCTTGGTTCACCTATGATCGTGTGATTCGATCAAAACCCCCTCCTTTTAGTTCCCTTGCCCGCTTAAGCCAAGAGAGATTCTCGGTCTTGCGAGTCACGGCCGTACCGCTTGTGAGATTGATATTCAATCTTACATCAGGGAGTCATGGCAAATTCTACATCCATGAGGGATTTTTGTTCCGAGAAAGAAGGCTGTGCATACCACAGGGATCACTAAGGGAGCTTATCATCCGAGAAGCTCATGGAGGAGGACTCAAGGCCCACTTTGGTGTCGACAAGACTCTAGCAGTGGTCAAGGAGCACTTCTACTGGCCACACATCAAGAGGACAGTAGAAGCACATTGTGCAAGATGCATCACTTGCAAGAAGGCAAAGTCCCGAGTGCAACCTCACGGGTTGTATCTCCCACTGCCCATACCAACACATCCATGGGTGGACATCTCGATGGATTTTGTTCTAGGTCTGCCCAAGATCAACCACAAAGATGCAATCTTTGTAGTGGTGGACAGATTCTCCAAGATGGCACATTTCATCCCATGTGCCAATGTCAATGATGCCACACAAACAGCTGAGCTGTTCTTCAGAGGAGATAGTACGGCTTCATGGAGTGCCAAGGACCATCGTATCAGATAGGGACACCAAGTTCCTCAGCCATTTCTGGAGGACCCTTTGGAGAAAGCTAGGCACGAAGCTACTCTTCTCAACTACTTGCCATCCTCAAACCGATGGCCAAACTGAAGTTGTCAACAGGACACTATCAACTCTTCTCAGAACTACACTAGGGAAGAACCTAAAGACTTGGGTGGAGTGCCTGCCATTCATTGAGTTCGCCTACAACCGAGCCGTGCACTCAGCAACCAAGAAGACACCATTTGAAGTGGTATACGGCTTCAACCCTCTCACCCCATTGGAGCAAACACCACTGCCACCAGCTGAGATGACCAACCTCAACGGAGCATCCAAAGCAGAGTTCATAAGGAGGTTACACCAGAAGGTAGCAGAGAACTTGGAGAAGAGGACCGGACAGTACGTGACTCATGCCAACAAAGGAAGAAAGGAGGTGATCTTTCAACCAGGCGATTGGGTGTGGCTACACCTACGGCAGGAGAGGTTCCCAAACCTAAGGAGATCCAAGCTAGCACCAAGAGGAGATGGACCATTCAGAGTGCTCGAGAGGATCAACAACAACGCCTACCGGATCGGGCTTCCAGGTGAGTTTAATGTGTCCAATACGTTCAATATTACTGACTTGGCCCCTTTCCATGCAGATGATCCAGTTTTGAGGACAAAACATACGGAAGAGGGAGAGAATGATGAGGACATCAGGTCGTTCATCCAGCCAGGAGACCAGACTGGCCGACCAGGAAGCTTGCCCGAGACAGCAGGACCATCTGGCGCGCCTGCCGGACCAGACAGTACCGCCGGACCCTCGACCTATAGGACCAGACCGGTCAACATCGCCGGCGGAGAGGCCCAAGCTTCCGGCACACTTGGTGGGGACGTGAATGACACCGCCGGTCCCCCCTGATGACACCGCCGACTCCGGGATCAACTTGGCCGGTCCTGAAGTCATTCCGGCCAGTACCGCGCACAATCCAGCCGGTACAGGCCATCCAGCCGAGTACACGCACACTTCCACTTCTACACAAGAGGACTCGGACCAAATGAGCTACCAGCTTCAGGACATGCACTTAGAGGAAGTCTCCACACCAGTAGTACCACCAGGAGCAATGACAAGGAGCAGATGAAGAGCACTCTTCCACAAGTTCAGCTTATGGATCGACAAGCTCCTAGAGGAAGATCGACTAAGTACAATGGACCAGAAGTGCAAAGAAGAGTCCAAAGGCTTCTCAACAATGCAAGGGACTTCAGAGACTTGGGCTTTAGTGGCAAGAGAGGTCAGAGCCCAAAGATTCCTAACCCTACTCCAAGTCGAAGACTAGGAGCAAGGCGCGTACATGCCACAAGGACGGCCACCTTCCATTTCTTGGCCGTGAGGTAAGTAAGGTAAGTTTCAATTCGAATATATGTCTCTTTCTGTTTTGCAGGGTAGGATCTAGATTGTTTACATTTTTGAGTCAAGAACATTTTAGGAATAGGTCTTTTTTCGGTTATACACTTTTGTATCTTTTCCATTTGTGCACTTTTGTAAACTTTCCTTTTCTTTATTTGAGTCGCCCCTAGAAGATCAAGCTGTCGAACATATTAATAAGGCTCCTTCCAGCATTGTAGTTGGACAACCTTTTTGATATTAATAAAGATAGAACTTTCTTCCAACAAGTTTTCTCTCTAAGAATCTTGTGCACTTAGAACCTAGTTGAGACCAGCCCTCCTAGCTCTAAGTTTGTGATTTGTCACGAGGTTCATCAGCTCTCCTAGCTCTAAGTTTGTGATTTATCACGAGGTTCATCACCCCTTGTGTGGTTCACTTCACCTTTCCATCGAATACCAACCCAAAAACCCCTATCCAAGAAGTCTAAGGTCGAGTTTCTCACCTAACCTTCTCCAAACAGCCCATGCGCATCGAAGCCTTGAATCGTGGCTTGTATCAGATGGTCTCCTCCAATGATCAAAAATCAAGAAAGTGATCTTCTACCAAAGCCTAGAAAGATATGGACTATAAAAGAAAATGCAGAAGCCAAACATAATTCAATCTTCTATTCTCTACCAATGAATCAATTCAAGAGGGTACAACAATGCAAGACAATAGAGGAAGCTTGGGATATTCTTCAAGTGTCATTTGAAGGAACCAGTAATGTGAAAAGGACTAGAATTGACATATTGGTGTCACAATTGAGTCAATAATGATGGACGAATATGAGACTGTTGAAAAATTAAGAACCAAGTTGAGTTCTATCGCACATGCAGCCATGGTCCCTGAGAAGAATTACAAGGACAAGACGCTGGTTAAAAATTTCCTTAGGAGTTTACCAGGAAAATTTCAATCCCACAACTCTACAATAGATGTTGCTATGAATACTGATGAATGAAGTTTGAAGAAGTGATTGGGATAATGCAAGCATATGAGTTGGAATTGAAAAAGAAGATTCTAGTTTCTGAAAAAGGTATAACACTCTCTGTTATAGATAACCAAAGTAACAAGGAAGACAATCTAGAAGACACCGTGGGATTAATGGTATAGATATACTTCAAGACGATTGAACAACACAGAAACGGAGGAGTTTTTCTCAAGGGCAACAGGACTTTGTAAAGGATATGAAGAAATCCAATAAACAGTGTCTAGAACGTCAAGGTTATGTTCATTTCTTCTTGAAATGATTCTTCTTGAGAAGCTCATATAGAGATCTGAAGAAAATGAAAACTCACTAAAGCAAACAAAGAGTTGCGTGAGAAAATTGATATACTAAAAAGGGAGCTTAAAAGTGAAAAGGAAAAGGTATGTGAGCTGAACTCCGAACTGAAGATTCAGGTACGCAATATTAAGATGATGAGTAGAGGAACTGAAGATGTTGACATGCTTTTGTCATCATGAAAAAATTGCCAAATCAAGTGGGGACTTGAGTTTCAGGGAAACACTACAAGCTCATCTACAACATTTGTCTTGCACCAGTGAGTCGAATCTATCAACAACATGACATCAGAACATTGACCAACAGGAAAGTTGGAAGGGAAAAATCAAGAGGTTGTTGGTACTATAAAAAACTAGGACATTTTAAGGCCAACTGCTACAAGTTCTGGAATAAGATTGCTCAAATCATGCACCATAAGGATTTCTATAGAGATAGATTGAGCAGGAATAAGGTTTGGATCAAGAATCAGAGATTGTATTGTCATGTAGCATATACAGTTGATAGACATAAGACTAAAAACGAAGTTGGATCTTGCTACTTTGAAAATGGGTGTTCAAGGCATATGCATAAAGTCCTCTAACCAACTATAAAGAAATTTAGGTGGGAAAGTCACATTTGGAGATGGAGCAAAAGGTAAGATCAAAGGGCAAGAAGTAACCATAGGAGAAAATAAACCTTAACTGAAGGATATGTACTTTGTGGATGGGTTGAAAGAAAATTTGATTAGCATCAGCCAGTTGTGTGATGATGGAATGGTAGCTACATTCACCAAAGATGATTATCAAGTGATTGGTAAGGATGGATCATTTAAGTTGGAAGAATTCCGATCAGGTAAGAACTGCTATATCTGGAAATCATCTAAAAATGTCCAAGCATAATCCAGGAGAATATCACATACCACTGGCATTAGAAGTTAGGCCACTTGAATATCAGAGCCTTGATTAACTTGGCAAATCATAAGATAGTTCGGGGACTGCCGAAACTAAGTTCGAATTCAGATATTGTATGTGGTCCGTGTTACAAACGAAAGCAAGTGAAGGTTTAACATAAATCTATTCCACATGTCAAAGCACAGCGTGCATTGGAACACATTCATATGGACTTGATGGAACCAATTCAAGTAGAAAGCCTGAAATCTTTGTGTTGGTAGACGACTTCACTCAATTCACATGGGTCAAATTCTTTAGACAAAACCCAGAGACCATGGACAGCTTTAAGGTACTTGCACTACAACTCAAAAGTGAGAAATGGAGAATTAAAACTATACGCAGTGACTATGGAGGAAAATTCTCGGCACCACGAACACCACAACAGAATGGCGAGAGCAATGTTGTGTGGCAATCAAGTGTCAAAACACTTTTGGGCTGAGGCAATCAGTACTGCATGTTACATCATCAACCTGATGTATGTCAGAAACAGGATCAACAAGACTCCATATGAAATGCGGAAGGGAAAGACACCGAATGTTAGCTACTTCCATTTCTTTGGGTGTGCATGCTATATTTTGAATGACAAAGATCAGCTGGGTAAGTTTGACTCTCGAAGTGATGATGGTATGTTTCTTGGCTACTCATAAACCAGTTTTGCTTACAGAGTGTACAACAAGAAAATGAGAATGGTTCCAGAAATTGTGAATACTGTGTTTGATGACGGTATCTATCAATGGTGACATCTCAGCCAATAGATCTACATCTAGACACCTCACAAGTAACTAATCACCTACATCCAAAACTACAAGATTGTGTGGTGATGTACAAGAGACTGTTCAGTCTGAGATTGCAGAACATGGAGATGACCAACCTGTACAGGTGCATAGGAATCACTCTAAACAAGATGTTATAGGAGATATTCAAGGGGTAGAGTTACTCGTGGTAAGCAAATTGATTTTAAGGATATGATACGATTTGCTTTCTTTGTATTAATGGTTAAGCAAGGGTATAAACTTGGCAGTGTGGAAAAGACTTTTTTGTGCTAAGTGATGAACCTCATCTGATGATTGCGCAAATATATGTGGATGACATAGTCTTTGGTTCCACAAATCAAAAGCTTGTAGAATGATTTCTGAACAACATGAAGCATGAGTTTGAGATGAGGCAAATATAGGTGGATGACATAGTCTTTGGTTCCACAAGTCAGAAGCTTATAGAAAGATTTGTGAAAATCATGAAGCATGATTTTGAGATGAGCATGTGTGGAGAGTTGTCTTACTTCTTGTATTTACAAGTCAAACAGTCTGATGATAGAATTTTTATAAGCCACAGTCCTTATGTAAATACTTGGTCTCAAGGTTTGGTTTGCAACGCAGCAAAGAGGAAAAACCCCCATGGGCACAGATGGAAAGTTTTCAAAGGATGACCAAGGTGAGGATGTTGATGAAAACCAGTACAGAGGAATGATCGGTAGTCTGTTGTACCTTACTGCAAGCAGACTAAACATTTGTTTTGTTATAGGATTTTGTGCTAGATATCAATCAAAGCCAAAGATGTCACACCTACTAGCTGTCAAAAGGATCATCAAGTCTGTAAAAAGAACATCAAGTTTTGGTATCTACTATACCAAAGACACTAAAAAACATCTTGTTGGGTATTGTGATGCGGATTGGGCTGGTTCTTTGTATGATCGAAGCAGCTCAAGTGGTGGTTCTTTCTTTATGAACAACAATCTGATTTTTTGGCATAACAAGAAGCAAAACAGTGTTTTGTTGTCAACAACACAGGCTAAGTACATAGCACTTGCATGTTGTTGCATCCAACTAGATGAAACAAATGGCTACTGACTATGGTAATATTTTTGATTCCTTATTTATCAACTATGATAATCAAAATGTTATAAAGATTGCTAAGAACCCTGTTCAACATTATCACATAAACATACTGACATTAGATATCATTTTATATGACAATTGGTTGAGGAAAAACTGATTGAAATAGAATATGTGAGTACTGAATTTAATTGGCTGGTTTATTCATCAAACCGTTGGATTTTAACGATTTGTTAATTTAAGAGAGGCTATTTGTGTGTGTAAAATCTAATTTGTTTGATGAGCTGCTTTTGATCAGAGACAAGAGAGTACACAGAAACAATTATATAACTCTGAAAAAGCCATTTTGTTTTCAATAGTATTATGTTTACATAATGTTATGTGAAAGAAAGTTGTTTGCCATGCCGTCTTGAGTTAATAAAGAACAATGGAAGTGTTATCCTACTTATAAGAAGTACAAAATGTTGAGAAGAATAAAGAGTATCACAAATCTATGACATATAAGACGAGAAAAAAGAAAAAAAGAAAACAAAAGAATAAAAGAAAACAAAATAAGAAAAGAAAAAATAAGAAATAAAAAAAGGAAAAAAGAAAAGAAAAAAATGCAAAAGAAAGAAATACAATTCTTCAAAAGAAAATTTCAGACGCCTTCAAAAGTATGTTACATGAACAAAGGTGTGTGTCAAACTCGAGATAAATGCATGATTGTGTAAAAGTCTAAACTCAGAACCCAAGAATGTTATTTTCTATATACATAGTGATGTGATTGGTTTTGAGGCTTGCATCTTGATCACTGTAATGAGTTAAACACATCTCAATGTAAGACTTTTATATAGAAAGATTACACACATGTTCTAAGAATTTCTCACTCACCGATTTCTTGTGTATTGATGTCTGATGCAATATAAAGAACTCTGTTTATGTAAACAAATCGCCGATGTTCAATCATGATGATGTTTTATGCGCTGATGATTTGTTAAGTGTGTCAGGTTTAAGATTTTTAGACAAGGTCAAACCCATTAGTACGAAAGGCTCACTAGTGAGTACTGGAGTAGTGGGAAAAAGATAAAAGGTTATCATTAGTTATAAAAGACAGTAAAAATTAGAACAGTAGGGCAAAAAATTTGAAAAATCGACAAAAAAAGAAAATAATCAAGGAGAAAACTACAAAGATGAAGTCAATCTTATCAGATATACATCGTCCAGTTCAATCGCGATGAGATCAATCTTCCGAGATCCCATCAACATCTAGATCAGATATGCATGAGTCTGAAGAACCGGTCGATCCCAAGAGAATAATGGTGGTTTGTGAAGACGTTGAGGGTGATTTTGTTATAGGAGAATCCATCATACAGGAGCCTGGACCACAATATGAGACACCTTGCCAAAACAATGCTGGAACCGGCTAATCTGGCTATTGAATCAACTCCAAATGTGAATCCACTAGTGACAAATCTCTCAAATCTTCTTGATCAATCGACTGCACCTCACACCAATGTAGGTGAAGTATCGTCACGACTGAGGAAGAGAAAAAAGGAGCTTGCGCAAGTAACAACAAAGAAAGCAAAACAAATAACAAGCCAAAAACCTGTTTGGGCTACGAAGAGCTTTGATCGACAGAGATCAACTCATTTGAGAAAAAAAATCGAGATATGACATAATCTCCAGTCATGGATTTTGCTTTATAAGAGAAAAGAATGCTGAATTTGGGAAAGTTTATGAAGTGAAATAGCTGATAGAAAGGGCTGGACTATTAAAAATGGTAACAAACATTCAACCTTTTGTGCTTGAAGTTATGTGGGAATTTTATGCCAATCTCCCTAGTGTTAAGGTTGAATCTGATTTTGTTGAGGTACCTGTTCGTGATTTTGTGCATAAGTTTTCACCGAAACGAATCAATGCTCTGTTTGAACTAGATGAGGTAGATGAAAAATCATCTAGGGTGCCAATGGCTAAGGTAACAGACGATGATCTAGCCGGGTTCATGACTGCTGGAAAATCAAGAAATGGTCGATGATAAACTTTAACAGCTACTCGGATTTGAATTCTGTTTGTACAAGATCTGTTTGCCGAAATTGGTTTCCCAGCAAGAATTTCGCATACTCCCAGCCTAAAAGAGCCAGAATTATGTACAAGATTGTGAACAGCATTCCATTCAATTTTGAAAAATTGGTGTTTGAACACGTTTTGCATCTAGCCTATTGCCTGAATCGAAGTTTCTTCTTCCATACCTAAGTCTTATCTATCAGTTGTTAATGTCTCAACACGAAGTTCAGCTGACTGGGACAGAAAGTACTCCTAAGAGTAAATCAAAGAAGAAAGGGATCAAGAAGGAAACAAAACAGGTTGTTGTTTCATCATATCGAGCTCAACCAGGTGGTTATCAAAAGGTGATGATGAAAGCCATCAAAATCCTGCAGGATGTTTGAGAAGTGGTTAAGTGATATGTTCCTTTCTGTATTATTCTTCAACTAATTGTTTTAACTTAGTTGTGCACTTAAGTAGAGGGAGAAGAAGATTCATGCAGTTCTGATGACGTTGAGGGAGCTTTACTTAAGGGGGAGATGTGCTTTTTTGGCTTGTTAGTTTTAAAGTAGTTGTCAGCATTGGGTTTATTTTGGTCTCTATTTTTGTGTTCTCTAACAAACTTGGTACTTTGGATGGTCATCAACTCAGTGTGTTTGAATTTGCTTTTGTTGAACAATATGTTGTAGACAAGATTTCGGTTTCTAATGCAGCGTTGTCCTTTGTTTAGATATGTCTTATCTCTTGGTATTTTTTTTTCTTTGAGGTGTTGCAGATGACAGAAGATTAAGATGCTTAAGTATCAAACTAAGCTAAAAAGAAAAGATTGAAGAAGCAGGTTTGTTGCTATGCGACAAGAGTTTGTTCTTCTGATGACGTGACAGCAAGGAGCTAACATGGCATGAGATGAAAAAGATTAGGTAATATCAGAAGATCTATGGTTGATATGGAAGCTAGAAGCTGAGGTGTCGAGAAGATCAACTGATATGGTATGGGGATCTCAAAAAAATATTTGAATGAGATTTTTTAGGAAAGATAAACTTGTGCAGCAAGATTTTCCTTACTAGACAAGATTGCACAAAGATTATACAGTTGTTAGACTTAGAGAATTTTGTGTGATATAAAAAGGGCTAAAATGATTAAGGGTTGGTTTAACATCTTGAGCGCCGATTCAAAAATTTGTAATTTCGAAGCTTTAGATAGAAAGTTGATAAGGTAAATATTGTGAATCTCCTTGTGTATCATTATAGGGTGATTAGGATCGAGGAGAATTTGACTTAAGCTATATTTTGGGTTGGTGACAATCAAATGGAATTTTAGGTGTATGTAAATTCTAATAAATGTAATCCTTGTAAAAGATTAACTTATACAAAATATTGTATATAAGCGTTGACTTGGTACGTTCCAAGTCAGAAATATTTTGTGTTGCATTCTCTACACTTACATTATCAACCGATTCCCATGTCTTTTCTTATGCACAATCCCCACACATTCCGTTTCTGGCTTCCTCTCATTTTGTTTTCTTTTCATCTCATAACAGAAACATCCTAATGAGCCAACCCAAATCCTATCCTATGTTAAGCTTGTAGTGTGAAGCTAGAATCTACATGAAAGTCCTAGCCATGTCGTTCTCAAAACTCAACATGTTTTGCAAAGTAACCATTCTAGAAAAAAGCCTTACGCAATGTTCACAAACAATAGTAATGTTAGCTTCATGGAAAGAATGATTTTGGAGAGTGGTAAAATGATGAAGGAAATCCCGAATATGTACATTGGTATCTATGAACAAGTATTAATAAAGATGCAAACAAGATAATTTCAAATCTGGTTCAAGTTCAAATTCATGGAGTTAAGATCAAATCAGACACATTTCGATACCATAGAATGACCTACCTAATAGGTTGTGGCACAATGCAAAGTTCCCAAGTTTCAAAATGGTGCAGGCATTATAGTATTCTTGGCAAGTGTTGCAATCTTAGATCTAAGTGCAACTTAACAAGGTAGTGTAACCATAGTGCATATGCAAATGCAAGTGAAATCATATATGCATTTATACTTGATCCTAACACACTGTATGCAAATGATATAAAAATTTCGTTTGAAGTTTTTCAGTCTTTAGTGTTTTTTCTAATGCATAAATATATTTTCAGTGCAAATGCGACCGTTAGTCCTCTCTCCCGTACTTTCTCTGTGAGAGAATATATACAAGGAAGAGGGTGATTATGAAAATAAAAAGAAAATACTATATTTACAGGTCGAGTGTGTGGTGTCTGTCAGTCGTGAGAGGAGCTTGTTGCCCCTTGTTTCTTCCTTTTCGCCCGGTCGAGGTACACTTTCAGTGAGTTGTTCTCTGTGTTGTTTACATTCTCAGCGTTCTCTACTTTGTCGATTTATTCTTCCTCTTGTGGCTCTCTTGCTTCTCAAACTGTTTCTTTTCTCCTCCCTCGCTGCTTTTCTCACTATCTTGCTCAAGTTTCTCCTCGGATAAGATATACCCCGGTGTTTTTCTCAACTTCCTTTGTAGCTTTTCCAAAAGCTTTCATGTCCATTTTTTTATTTTATGTTGAATCATGTATTCTTTGTGCATAATCCTTTTTTGGGTCGTTTTTGGCTTGAAAGGTAGATCCGGTAAGGTGAGGCAATCGGATGATGCTTTGAACTGTGTCATTGGCACTGCGTCCTGTAGCTCGTGCATAGCTACCCTCTTCCATGCGGGGCTGGTGATTTGGACTGAATAGCTAGCCTCCATGATGGAACATGATATTATACATGGTCCATACGTTTTTCTTGTTATGGGTTTTGGCAGTTGCAATACTTGTTTGCCCAAATCTTCTTCTTCGTAGATGAAGAGATAGATTATGACATCAGTATCATCGTCTCTTATTATCTCGCACTTCACCAAGTATTTGTAATCGATCCCATCTATGTAATAGTGACATTATATGCTGCCGATGTAGAGATGAGAGTCAGTGGCCATGTGTGCCCATGATCGGAATAGTGGCAATTCCTTGGCAAAAATGCATCCGATGTTCATATCATCTCCGAGGTGGTTCTCCAGTGGCTCATCCTCATTGTCTATGACAATGTTTTTTAGCCCTTGAAAAAGGAGACAGAGCTCAGTCATCATACTGTCCTTGTGTTTTTCCTTGCAAAGACTGTATTAGCCAAGAGTCTCAAAACAACCCTCAAGACCGGGTTTTTTATTCTTGCCATTTTTGACGCTCATCCGTGGTAGGTTCCACATGTGCGATTATATCCCAGAATACTTGGGCGCTCTTAAAGTTGGGAAAACACACCATGTTCCTCTTTAGGAATCGGTAGATATCGCAGAGTTCGAAGATGGAAACGATATACTTGTTCTCCTCCACATTAAACTTCAAATATCCTTAGCTGGCTTTCTTCTTACTCGGATTAAAGTAATGAAATTGCACCTTTGCCAAGAAATTCAGTGTGACTACCGGGAAGAGTGGCATCCGACATTTTACAAAGTATCTCAGCCCCATTTTTCCTAGCAACTCCTCTATATTTTCCAATAGACCCATTTCTCTCATCAACTTGTGGGTGAAGAACCTTTTCAGGATGTAGTTCTATTTTATTGAGGTCTTGGAGCGCATTTTCCTCCTCTTCAGTGCACTTGACCTTTTCCATGATGTCTATCATAGGGATTTGAGATGTCTCCCTTTGTTGTGTATCTGCAGCAATGCTCATTTTTTCCGTGTTGTGGACATCGGCTTCTTGTCATGTGCTTTAGAACTGGAAGCACTCTTTCTGGATGAAGCATTTGGAGCTATTTTCCTACAAAATCATAGTAACACAGTAAGTCACAATTTTAAATGCCGCATAGACCAATTCTCACGTTATTCTCAATTTGTCAAGTTCTAAGGGAGTTTATCAATTCAAAATATAGGCTTGGTTGTTCCATTTCTTCCCAAATTCCTAATTTTATCTCTTAATGCTCAATTATCAAATTTTGACAGCAATATTGATCTTATGAGCAATCCAATTCCATAGTTTTCCTATTCACTAATCCAATTAGCCTTTCCAAGATAAATTAATCCATAACCCAAAAATTCCCAATTAACCAATTTTGTTTAAGAACCATAAATTTCCCAAACTTCAATTTTTTTTCTAAGAAACATGAATTATTGACAAAATAGATGAACCCAAGTAGAACAATCTTGACTCTAAAAACATAAGTTTACATGAGCTATTGGCTCCTTGAAAATTTAGGAAAAAGTTAATAGTATAGGGAATAGTGTTCATACCTTTCAGTTGATGATGAAAATGAATACAGAGGTGAATATGGAGATGTCAAAGCCTACTTGAGTTTAAAGAAATGAATGAGAAGTGGTGTGTGCAATAGGGAGGTGCTCTGTCTCTCCATCCCTTTTTTCTTTGTAGGGTTGCAACTATGGTGGAATAAATAGAAAGAAGAAAAAATACATATATATATATATATATATATATATATATATATATGAGAGTCCACTTACCTCCCCCGCGATGGGCCGTATTGGATCGGTCGGATGATCGATCGCATGGTGCTCGATCACGGCCACCTCTACCCGATCCGTGTTAATGTGATCGGCCCGTTGGCATGCACACGATTGGTGTGCTGTGATCAGCCGGATGGACAATCACACAGCTCCATGGACCCCACTCTGTGCATCTTCACGCAATCATCCAGATGACCGATCGCACAACTCCAGTAGAACCGGTCCGTGCTCAGCTTGCCTGCAATCAGCCGACTGGCCGATGGTTCAGGCACACCCATCTTATGCATGTTCCACTTAAAAATGCAAACCACTAAAACAAACCAAGGCATAAAATAGTAAATCAAAACAAATTAAAATTCTTATGTACAAAGATGCTTCCCAAACGCACTTTTTTACGTCTCTAAGCTTGACAGTGCCAATTCATAGGCATTCGAGACATCTAGGAGTGAGATTGCAGCCTCCAACGATACATTGGCAAGATAGGACTTGCAGCGTTGGACGTTCATAGTAAACTCTTCTCTCAAGTGGCTGATCAGCACAATTGCTCCGTAAGGTCGGACCTCTTTTATCTCGAAGGATCCTGACCACTTCGATTTGAGCTTCCCGCGAAATAGCTTTAACCAGGAGTTGAACAGTAGCATTGATTCCCAACTCTTAAAGTGCACTTAATGAGTATCTTGTCATGAAATGCCTTGATCATTTCTTTGTAGATCCTAGAAATTTCATATGAGTGTTTTCTGATCTCCTCAAATTCCTTGTATCAGACGTTTCTTATTGGCTGTTTTGATGTCAAAGTTTAGGAATTTTGTTGCCCAAAATGCTTTGTACTCGTGTTTCACAGCAAGATGGTAAGATTTCCCATACAAGAGGTTGAAAGGGATTGTTCTAATGAGCGCCTTGTACACAGTTCGGTATGCCCACATAGCATCATCAAGTTTCTCGCCCAATCCTTCTTGATCTTTCCTACTCTCTTTTCCAGTATGGCCTTGATTTGATGATTTGAAACCTTCACATGATCTGATGCCTAAGGGTGATACGGTGTTACTACCTTGTGCTTAATCCCATGCTTTTTCAGAAGGTTCTCAAATATCTTGTTGATGAAGTGGGGGCTTCCATCGCTTATCACCACTCTGAGAACTTCAAAACGTGGAAAAATTATCATCTTAAACAGTTTAAGAATGACTTTATCATCCCTTGTTGGGCTGGCTATGGCTTCTACCCATTTGGAGACGTACTCTACTGCCACTAGAATGTGCTAGTTCTCATAAGAAGAAAACAACGGTCCCATGAAGTCAATACCCCAGGCATCGTACAGTTCAACCTCAAAGATTAGGTTTTGGGGAATCTCATTCCTCTTGTCAATGCTCTCCTTTCTCTCACAAGGATCACACCTGGAAATGAATTCGTAATGTCCTTAAACATGGTCGGCCACTAAACACCAGCTTGAAGCACTTTGTCCACTGTCTTGTATGTAGCAAAATATCCCCCATGAAATGAATCGTGACAGTGGAAAAGGACTCTGGGTACCTCCCCTTCAGATAAACATCTCCTAAACAATTTTTCCTTCCCTTGACTGTATAGATAAGGTTCATCCTAGTAATAGTGTTAGACATCTTTGAAGAATTTTTTTTTTTTGATAACCCTGGAGGTTTGCTGGATCCGTATCTCTAGCCAAGTAATTCACAATGTTTGCATACCATGGGAGACTCACTTCAATTGAAGTTTGCTCATTTGCTTCATCCAGATCATCATTCATCTTGACGATCTTAAGTAAATTGACTTGCTCATTTGGTAGGGAATCGGTAATTCGTATCAACTCGTTGACCTTCAGCCTTGATAGGTGGTATGCTACTCCATTTTGTATTCCCTTCTTATCCTTAATCTCCAAGTAGAATTCTTGCAGAAGCCAAATCCATCTCAAGAGCATTGGCTTAGCATCTTTCTTAGCCAGGAGATGTCGCAGTGTTGTCTAATTATGCACAATTACCTTAGATCCAATCATGTATGATCTAAAATTTTCAAAAGCGGATACTATGGCCAGTAGCTCTGTAACAACCCTGACCCACAAATGGGATACCGTTTAACACCCCCGATCCTTAATAAGGATCATTAGGGGTGAATCATGTTTGGATTGGGATGGAACATAAGCATTGCCAAAAATATTAGCCAAAGATGACCTATAATCGCTCATAGTAGCTCAAGTCGGCAACACTTTGAGTTGGATAAGTGGCCGGGCAGCTCAACCAAGCTGGACGAGTTGGCCTATAGCTGGGTGAGCTGGCTGGTAGCTTAACTTAGTTGGGTGAACCGAATTAGCTAGAACTCGAGCTGGGGCAGTGCGGTAGTGGGCATTTCCAGAAGACATGTCCAATGGGTGAAAAGGAGTGTCTCTTGGCGAAGAGAGATGCCCATTCACCAAGAGATGTGACCCAATCTCCAATCCAAATGGATGAAGGAGATTGAAAGAATGGTTGTGTCCGATGGAATGTGACTCTAGACTCCTATATATAGGAAGGAATTTAGTGGTCTAAGGGGACACAGATAAGTCACAGCGATACACAAAGATATGCACACACACACATAGAGACGCACACACTTACACACATGGGGGAATGTCCTATTGATTGGCTGGCCGGGGGAAATGGGTGATCCCTTCCACGGCTGGATAGTCAACTAGGTATGCCCTATGGCTGGATTGAGTATGTCAATCTGAATTATTGGCTTGCCGGGGGATTGGGTGATCCTTTCGACGGCCAGATGGTCGGCCAGATGTGTTGTATGACCTGACTAAGAGCGTCATTGGCCAAACTTGGGGCGACCCTTACAGCTGGATACCGGATGTGTCCTTTGGCCAGATCGGGTGTATCCATTGGCCAGACCGAATGTGTTCTTTGGCCCGATCAGCTGTGTCATTGGCCAAGGTTACAGTGACCTCAAGACATCGAAAGTAGATTCGATCCGAGAAGGGCGAATCAGGAATGGGGGAAAGCCTGGTCTCTTTGTGTGATTGGTCTGTGGAGATGGTTGGTTGAATGACTAAGTACTAAAGTGATCGGTTCGATCTAAGCAGCCTTTGGTGGAGACCGTTGATGGTGCGCAATCACGATACGAATGGGCTAAGGTGCGGAATGAGCTTCTTCTAACATCGTTAGATAGATGGAATCTAGACTCCTAAGTCTATTGTTGTGAAAAAGGTAATAACTTGAATCTAGATAGGTGAAAATAATGAAAATGGTTCCGCTACATAACGATAATGCCTATTGCATTCAATCTTAGAAACGGCTAGGTAAAGTCGTAGATTCTAAGGTTGAACCTCAAATGGTAATAAGATGAATGTGAGATTCAATGCTCGTAGCTCGGCTAGAAGGTGGACTGAGCCAGAATGCCTTTAGCGTAGCCTAAGAATGGTCAGGTAGAGTGTTTCAACTTGGATTCTTTGGGAATCCGAAAGGGAACAACTTTTACGGACTGGAAGTCTGGGAAAGGGTGTTTCAAGTGGTTTCAAGTGTAAGACCACAACTGGATGAGTTGAAAACTCGGGAATAAAAGAAAACAAAATCCAAGAATTCTGAAATGGTTAAGGTAACGGAATAAGATCCAACAACCACCGAATTCGAGGACGAATTCCTATTAAGTGGGGGAGATTGTAACAACCCTGGCTCGCATATGGGATACCGTTTAACACCTCCGATCCTCAATAAGGATCATTGGGGGTGAATCATGAACGGATTGAGATGGAACATAGGCATGGCCAAGAGTATTGGCCAAAGATGACCTATAACCGCCCATAGTAGCTCAAGTTGGCAACACTTTGAGCTGGGTAAGTGGCCGAGTAGATCAACCGAGTTGGACGAGTTGGGCCGACAGCTGGGTGAGCTGGCCGGTAGCTTAACTTAGTTGGATGAACCGAATTAGTTAGAACTCGATTTGGGGCAGTGAGGTAGTGGGCATGTCCAAAAGACATGTCCAATGGGTGAAAAGGAGTGTCTCTTGGCGAAGAGAGATGCCCATTCACCAAGAGATGTGACCCAATCTCCAATCCAAATGGATGGTTGAGATTGAACGAGAAAAGGTGCGAATGAATGGTTGTCTCCAATGGAATGTGACTCTAGACTCCTATAGGAAGGAATTTTGTGGTCTAAGAGGACACATATAAGTCACAGCGATACACACAGATATGCAAACACACACATAGAGACACACACACTTACACACATGGGAAAATGTCCTATTGATCAGCTGGCCAGGGGAAATAGGTGGTCCCTTCCACGGCTGGATAGTCGACTAGGTATGCCATGTGGCCGGACTGAGTATGTCAATCCAAGTGATTGGCTTGCCCGGGGATTGGGTGATCCTTTCCATGGTCGGATGGTCGGCCAGATGTGTCGTATGGCCGGACTAAGTGTCATTGGCCAAACTTGAGGCGACCCTTACAGCTGGATGCCGGATGTATCCTTTGGCCAGATCAGGTGTGTCCATTGGCCAGACCGAATGTGTCATTTGGCTGGATCAGGTCTGTCCTTGGCCAAGGTTAGAGTGACCTAAAGACATTGAAAGTAGATTCGGTCTGAGAAGGACGAATCGGGAATGGGGGAAAGTCCGGTCTCTTTGTTTGCTTGGTTTGTGGGGATGGTTGGTTGAATGACTAAGTACTAAAGGAATTGGTTCAACCTAAGCAGCCCTTGGGTGGAGTCCGTTGATGGTGCACAATCACGACACGAATGGGCTAAGGTGCGTAATGAGCTTCTTCTAACATCGTTATATAGATGGAATCTACACTCCTAAGTCTATTGCTCCGTAAAAGGTAACTACTTGAATCTAGATAGGTTAGAATAATGAAAATGGTTCCGGTACATAACGGTAATGCCTGCTGCATTCAATCTTAGAAATAGCTAGGTAAAGTCGTAGATTTTAAGGTGGAACCTCAAATGGTAATAAGAGGAATGTGAGATTCAATGCTCATAGCTCAGCTAGAAGATGGGCTGAGCTAGAATGCCTTTACCGTAGCCTAAGGATGGTCAGGCAGGGTGTTTCAACACGGATTCTTTGATAATCCGAAAGGGAACAACCTTTACGGGTTGGAAGTCCAAGAAGGGGTGTTTCAAACTCCTTCTCTATGGTTGCATATTTTGTATGAGCCTCATCAAGCATTATTTGCATAGTAAATATATGAAACTTATGATCCTTCCTCTGCCCTAGAACTGCTCCAACAACATAGTCATTTGAATCACACATTATCTTGAAAGAAAGATCCCAATCAGGCGGTTGTACTATAGGTGCACTCACCAATGCTACTTTCAATATGTCAAAGGCATCTTGACACTCGTGACAGAAGACAAAATCCACATCTTTGCATAACAGCTTAGTTAGAGGCCTAACAATACTGGAGAAGTCTTTGATAAATCGTCGGTAAAACCCAGCATGACCCAAGAAGCTTTTGATTCTCTTGACTGAAGTTGGAGCTGAAAGCTTTGTCATCACACCTATCTTTCCCTTGTCAATATCTATTCCACTTATTGATATCCTATGTCCCCAACAAAGTACCTTCATGAACCATGAAATGGTATTTCTCCCAGTTGAGGAAGAGATTTTCTTCTTCACAATGCTTGAGTACCCTGCATAAGCTAGAAAGATACACACCAAAAGAAGAACCATACACAGAAAAATCATCCATGAATACTTCCATTATATCCTAAATTCGATCGGAGAAGATAGACATCATACACCGCTGAAAAGTAATTGGTGCGTTACACAACTTGAATGGAATCCTTCGATAGGCAAATGTACCATAAGGACATGTTAAAAACGTTTTTTCCTTATTTTGAGAATGGATAGGGATCTAAAAACTGAATATCCCTCCAAGAAGCAGTAGAAAGAGTGTTTAGTTAATCTCTCAAGCATTTGATCAGTGAAGAGTAAAGAGAAATGGTCTTTCCTAGCTAGTAGATGCATTCAACTTATGGTAATTATGCACATGCGATGTCCAGTTATAGTACTAGGTGGTATCAATTCATCTTTATCATTCTTAACAACATTGATTCTTCTTTTCATAGGCCAAGTGGTTTGGAAACTGTCAATGGCATCAAGTTCACACTTGCTCCAAGTTCAACCAAATACTTCCCAAAGAATAGAGGCCATAGAGTACACATTAGGATGAAACTGCATGAATCATGTAGTTTCTTTGGCATAGAGTTCGGAATGATCTCGATGCACTCATGGTTAACAATCACCATACTTTTCTCAAGAACTCTTCTCTTTGCTAGCACGTCCTTAATCGCCGTGTTCGCTATTGGGAAGCAATACCAAATCTATGATGGGCAGAGTTACCGGGATCGAACTTATCAGACTCTTATATTTCTCATAGTTCTTATCAAGAATCTGCTTTTTAAACCTTCTAGAGACTGGGAGTTTTGGTTTGTAGGGCTGGAGTGAATGCTACTTCTTCTCCATCAGTTATCTCACTAGATTTAGGAGTGTTCTCCTCATTCCCTTTTACCTTTTCGCTAGCCACTTCTCTGTCAACCTTTTGTGGGGGATCAATTTATGCCTTTGGGTTCATCCTCCTCAAGTTCTATTGTTTCCTCTGTAGGTGGGAGTTCCTTCCCACTTCTCAGTGTGATTTTTTTTGACAGTACTCCTTTCGGTTTGCTTCAGGTTTACCAAAAAGTTTACCTTTCGGTGTAGAAGAGTATGAAGCCATCTGAGCTATATGGCTATCTAATGCTTTCAAATGAGATGCAGGTGCTCATACTTGGCGTTGAGTTCCCCAAAAGCATTATCCACCTTACTATTGATCTTAGCCATTTTTTGCTCATCTCCATCACTCTTTTTCCTGACCTTCCAAGAGTTTCTGTAGTAGGGTCTTGGTGTCATCTTCTTGAGTTGGTTTAGGTGGAGGTGGAGCATTGAGTTGAAGGGATTGCTGATGATGATTGAACGCCATCTTGGGTTGAAATCCTGGACTTTGAAACTTGAGTCTTGCAACGTCCCCTGTTGAAAACCCTAAGATTGAGGCGTATAGGACTGGTAGCCTTAGTCTTGCGGCTTGTAAAGAGGGAAATTTAGATCTTGTGTGTTCTCCACATTGGTATTCATGTAAGATAAGTTGGGGTGGTTCATGTAGCTTTGATTGAAAACTTTCTGATAACCCTGATGGCCCTCCAATATCGTTTATCTCCTTATTATCTTTTGGAACTTCATTCTCCTTCCTCTTGATACCCATGGTATCCATCGAACTCCCCTACAAAATTCACTGCTCATTGCGAAACTTGTAGTGCCATGTCTAGCTACTAATTCAGTGCTTTCATTTCGTTACTTCTCTCATCCTCATAATCTCTTCCTCCTCGTGAAGCCCTGACGTAATCTTCCCTATAATTCTGGTTACTTTGGACTAGATTCTCCACCAGAGTCATTCTACTCTCGGTTTCCTGCCCCAGGAAGTTTTCATTGCTCGTAGTGTCCAGGAGCATATAGATCGTAGGGAGCATTCCCCTATATAAGGTGCTTAACAACAACTCATTAGAAATTCCATGGTGGGGGCACTATGTTGTGTAACCCTTGAATCGCTCCCATGCTTTTGAGAAGCTTTCAGTACCTTTTTCAAAAAACTAGATATCTCATTCCTCAACCTCATAGTCCTTGACGTTGAGAAGAACTTGGCCAGGAAGGCCTTCTTGCAATGATCCCATGAAGTAATGGCATCGTGGAGCAGGTTCTTCTCCCACTTATGTGTCTCATCTCCTAGAGAGAACAGGAACAACTTCAGCTTAAATGGATCCATATAGATACCATTGATTTTAACAGTCCCACAAAATATGTCAAATTGATCAAAATGATCCAATGGATCTTCCATTGGTAGACCATGGAACTTGCTTCCCTGCACCATGTTAATCAATTTTGCCTTGATTTCAAAGTTGTTGTTCTCTACAGGGAGTGGTCGAATCCCAATCCGGGTTCCATCAATCGATTCCTCATATGTCTCGTTACTCTCTATGGTTTTTGTGGGGGCACTAGACCTCTTGCTCTCCACACATTCTGATTGTCACCCCCAAGTCCCTTGAGCTTCATTCTCAGCATTTTGTGGTAAGTTCTGCTCGTGGTGTTCCATCTCTCTCAGTCTTCTTAGCTGGTTCAAATGCTCCCTCTTAGCTCTTGCTGCTCTTTCTAACTGTATGTTGACTTCACAAGGTTGTGGTCTAGTTGCACTCTATTTCTCATGTTCATACACCTACAAGACCGAAGAAATAAAAGTTAGAATCAAAAAAGTAAAAACAAAAACAAAACCTAGTCTCTAAATGAATCAAAATCCTAATGGTTATTGCTAACTTCCGTGGCAACGGTGCCAAATATTTGATGGGGTTTAAATTTTAATCCTTAAAATACGACTCCAAGTGTAGAGCAATCAAAGTAGTAGTTGGGTACCGAATCCAAAGGGAAGGAAGATTAGTACACTAGAAATGAATGAAACACCTAAATCTACGCAGATTTAAATTGGGGTTTTAGTTAATTTTTCCAAGTTATGTAATTGTACAGAGAGTAAAACTATAAGTTTAATTCGATGAATAAAATATATGGACTATGGGTAAGGCATTTGACTCGGGGTAACCTTTTGAACCATAATTTATCGACTAGCAATCTTTAAGTTCAAGTCTATCTTAGTCTACCTATCACCATAGACATCAACTCTTGTTAGCTAAGATGTGATAGGCATATTTAGGCTTTACCTGCACATTTTGTCTACACCTATCGGGAGCAAAACATCATAATTGTAGGGATTGATTAGCTACTTCATTCCTAACATTAAACATATTCTAAATACGAGGGATTTGTTAGCTAGTATACCTAAACAACCCTAAGTCAATATCAACTCTTGTTGGCTAAGATGCGATAGACATATTTAGGCTTTACGTGCACATTCTGTCTACACCTATCGAGAGCAAAACATCATAATTTTAGGGATTGATTAGCTACTTCATTCCTAACAATAAACATATTCTAAACACGAGGGATTTGTTAGCTAGTATACCTAATCAACCCTAAGTCAATATCAAATTCCCCTAATCTACCTTACCCACAATCCATAAAACAAGCTCCTCACACATGTTCATATGAATGTCAAAAATAATGAAGTAAGAGTAGATAAACATAAAACAAGAGATAGAGAATAGGAATTATTAGCTAGAATTGCAAATATCAAGAACAAAATCCAAAAGAAAAGTCTCCACCAAAAATCGGCCAAGGAGAATAGTAGTAGAATAAAACTTAGGTTAAAATATAACCTAGAGGGATTTATATAGTATCCCTAATACATTTGGTTTAACCCACAACAAACCGGTTAATTAAAACTAGGTAAAAACTCTTTTTGGTACGAGAGTGGCCACGATCGGCCGAATGGCAGGATGCGCGGTACGCGGTACAACATTGGGGATCGGTTGGGTGCTATCGACCGAATGGCCGATCACTGGAGTGACATTGGGCAGGCGGTAGGCGGTACGTGTGCTATCGGTGGGATGTGATCGGCCGGATGGCCGATCACTGGAACAACCGCAAGCAAATGGTAGGCGGTATGTGTGTGATCAGCTGGGTGCGACCGGCCATCCGGCCGATTGGTGGAATGACAGTGGGCAAGTGGTAGCCCGTACATCTAGGATCGGCTGGGTGACCAATCGCGTTATCTCCAAGGGCTTTGGTCAATCATTCCATGTCAAACTCTTTCTCCAACCTTTGGTAACTTATGTCTATACCTTAATCTCATCCATTTACGCGATGTACCTGGAAACACTCGAGAAAAACATCCAACATGCAAAATACGAACTCTAGACTATATAATGCAATGCCATGTAATAATTAATGCAAAAAGATGGATAAAATGCTTATAATGCTAATGAGACAAAGAAACTAGTGGTGAAATGAATGATGAAACAATGCAAAACTATGATTATAGCGCTCTTTTACTCGGGACTCCAAACATGACTTTGCCACCGGCTACTTCAACGAAAAAAATTCCGTTTGAGATTATCTTTGAACAGCTGCATCAATCCTCTAACCAGCCTTCTTCAAGAGCTAAATCTTGCAAAAACGCTCTCATCTTCGATAAGTTCAAGAAATCCGAAAGCATACTCGGTCGCAAAAACAGAAACAACCAACTACTTTCCCCCACTATGTCTCCTCACCGTTCCTCTAGTTCTACTCAGTCAAGGTACACGCTTTTTGCTCAACATCAATTTATCAAAGAGCGAGAAGTCCGATTTGGAACTATTCCATGAGAAGTGGAGGACTATCTTACAAAACTAATGTACGGAAGAAAGGAAAGTGTTTTCGACAACCAAATGCTAAAGTGAGGGTGGGATCAGTAGATTCTTAACCCTTCTACTCAATTAGTATTTTTAAATATTTGGTCAAGAAAATTGGTTGTAGGTTTATGATGATTAATTGTTGAAGAGTATACGATGAAGACATATTAAAGATGATGTTAGGATGTTATGTTTGACTGGTATGGTTGAAATTGTATGTTATTTTTGTGCATTCTGACTAGAAGCGAGCTAACAAACAAAATATGGTGAAAGATCTTTGGAGGTTTCCAGCGTAGTATCATGGGATAAGTGTATGGGATAAGTGTATGGGATAAGTGTGATGTGATAAATATAAAAACGATATGTGTGATTTGATAAGTATGATGTGATATGTGTTGTGATATCATTGTTATATAGGAAAATTACTAAACTACCTTAAATAATTAGTGTATTTATTAAAGTACCGAAACTACTTATCATATCAAAACTACTTATCATATCGAAACTACTTATCATATCGAAACTACTTATCATATCGAAACTATTTATCATATCGAAACTACTTATCATATCGAAACTACTTTTATTTGTGTTTTTTATAGGAACAACATAATTACAGCTATGCCATTAATTTCAAATTTCCACATCAGCAAAAATAATAATATTTTATTATTTCTAATGAATTATTATGAAAATCTGCCAATTAAATTTGTCGATATATTTACGGCAGTTATATAGCAATGATTAATTTACCGTGGCTGGTTTTTGAATTTGCTAGATTTTTCGTGCTGAATTATGGGACAACAAACTTATAAAATTATCGATATGGCAAATTGACGGAGAACTGAGACTTATGTGGAATCTCGCAAATTTATCAGATGGTTATAGCATATTTCTGAAAGATTTAACTGATTTATGAAAACTAGGTAGATT
The DNA here is from genome assembly GCA_018901935.1 of Pugionium cornutum. NCBI lineage: Eukaryota > Viridiplantae > Streptophyta > Magnoliopsida > Brassicales > Brassicaceae > Pugionium > Pugionium cornutum. The sequence goes on from CM032157.1 coordinate 17,036,490, forward strand.
TATGACTTCATAATATCGGCTAATCTATGTAATAATTTCTTTATAACCACCAACTTATGAGCTAATGAAATCTAGATTTAATGACTAAAATACCTTTACGTTATGACTAACTTATTATATGTTACAGCGGACTTATTAAATATAGCAGATTTATTGACCGTAGAAACGGAGTTTTATATTCAAATGATATGGTAGACATAAAGTTTACTCCACTACCCTAAAAAACACGACAAAGTTTAACTAGCAGATTTATAAAACAAGCTTTATCGCATATTTTCATAACATTTGCTCCGTATTTACATATTAGGTCCTCGAAATGAAAACACCGAATATTATGTGAAAATTCTAGCGTCTCTAACCTAAATTAGGATTGCCGCCATACACCTCCTTTGTCAGGACAAGAGCTTATTTTCATACAGAAACTTTCGGCGAAAAACGTTAAAACGAAGACATGTAAGAGATTATTCTTGTTTATGGTCGATGGAAACTTGAAAATAGATAGGTCTTTCTCGCTGATAAAGAAAGAGGATGTAGAATTTTACATACCACTAAAGGTACGAGCTATACTATAGTGAATTCATTGCTATGATGTATGAAGATTTTCAGTTAGATAGGATACTTTGTGAGTTAGAAATGAGCTACATGTTTTCGGAAAAAAAGTTACAAAGACTACCTCATGATAAACCTCCATTAATTGTTGGAAATTCTCGAAAATTTCATGCATTTTTATCACAATCAAAATCTGATCTGCTATGGCTTTTTGTTGTCGTTAATGAGAAAAAAGATATCGGGAGTAATTACCAAAATCCAACTCATCGCGAATGGAATGAAAATGGTAAGGTTTTGAAAAATATGAAGATGACGTTCAATATCGCGAAGACCCAAAGGGAGAAAAGCTTCGATGGAACCTAAGGTGGATTCAAAACCTCGATTTCAGGAGCTTCGAGAACAAAGATGGTGAGATTGACTCTAGGTTTGATTAATTATTGTGATGATCCACATGGAGCGAGCTCGGATGATGAAGATTTTTGTGGTTACAGAAAGCTTCCAAGTGAAGATGACGTTTCATTGACTTTACCAATTAAGAAAAAAAGTACGATAACAGCTTTGGCAAAAAAAAAGAAATGGTTGTCAGTGATGATTTTGTTAAGATGGAATTAGAGTCTTAATATATGAGTTAGAAAACGATATCCTACAAAAGCAGTGTTAGAAACACGATTGAAAATTCTTTCTGTCTTGAATCGTGTTGATTTTGATGTTGATTGTTCTGAACCAACGATATTGACAGCTAGATGTTGGATAAAGGGATGCTCGTAGAGAGTAAAAGCTTCAACAATAGGCAGTGGATGAGAGTTTTATATCCGTAAATATGTTGTAGATCATACTTGTTCGGTAATAGAACGATCAGTATGTTCTCGCCAAGCTACACTAGAAGTACTTGGTTCATTATACAAAGATTATCTTGGCGGTGTTGGACCAACGGTTAAGCGCACTCATGTAGCAGTAGCTCTTAACAAGAGATTTGGTATAAAGATACTAAAGTTTTTGATGCAGACTTTCGATTTTATTTCGAGGATTTATTTTTCTTTGATCACTGATTTTCCATAGATTGATGGCAGAGTTTTTATTTATTACGTACTGCGTAGTTACAATAACGTGATGGCAGATTTATTATTAAGTTGATTTATGGAAAGTTAGTTATGGCACAGTTTTACTTTATTACTGCGTAATGTGATGCCAGATTTTATTATATAGATGGCTGACTTTTACGTCAGACTTAAGTAAATATTTTATATTGATGGCAGACTTTTGTGGTTAAGTACCTCCGATTTACGCGACCTCAAAAATAACATAAGGGCATAATTAATTTCTAAAGTTACGCTGATGGAATGATTTCCTCTGATATGTACATATTGACTACTGATAGACTCATAGGACGTTTCGATGTACGAGAGAATTGGTTACTAGAACTTTGAAAAAGGGATATGAGAAATTGTCTACGTACTTGTACATGATTAAAAGAGCAGTCTCAGGAATTTACATCCGGCTTGAAGTTGATAAGGAGCAAAGGTTCAAATACCTATTTCTATCATTTGGTGCTACACTTACTGAATTTTCTTTTATGAGAAAAATTATGGTTGTTGATGGTACATTCTTACAAGGTAAATGCAAAGGGACGCTTTTCATAGCGTCATCTCAATATGGGAATTTTCAGATATTTCCAATTGTTTTTGCAATTGTTGATACTGAAAACGATGCATCTTGGGAATAATTTTTTCAACATCTTAGTTTTACTGATTCCTAACCTTAGGCGGCACGAACGAGTTCAATATTGCAGGAAGAACAATCTCTGTAAATCATTAACATAAATCTACAACAATAAAATCATACATTTGGCATTCTTAATCATAAATCTACCAAAACTACAAGACAAATCTTACATATTTTGCAAACATTATACGATATTTCAGTAAAAACGAAATAAAAACCCAAGAAAAACGCAAACAACGAGTGTGCAAACAATTTCGTACACGATTTCCCACAAGATTTTGCAAGACCATTTTGGAACTGAAGATTACACGGCGCTGGTTACGGTGGAACACGAAGTGGCACACGAAATAACGACGACAATGTAAAACGAACCACAAACGCCACAATGGAAAACGAAAAGACACTAAATGAAAACATTACCTTAACTGAGTCACGATGAGTCATGGCTAGTAACGGTGATGACGAGGCGATAACGCAAAAGAGAAGAGGAGAAAAACAGAAAAAAGTAGAAGAAAGAAAGAAAAACAAAAAAGAGAGGAGAGAAACTTATCGCGACATGCAAGAAGAAAAACACGGCACCACGGCGAGAGGACAAGGGCGAGAGGATGACGGCAAGATGACAATGGCGAGAGAAACGACGGTGATGGCAAGGAGAGAAAGCACCGGAAGAGAAGAGAGAAGGAGAAACGAGAGAGAGAAAAAACTTGAGAGAAAATGTCGTAATAGGGGAAAATAAGGATTTTATATTCCCCATATTTTTAATTAAATATAATTATAAGGGTTAAAAACGTTTTTTCTTAAAATTCAGTATAGTGTAATAAAACATGTTTTTCACCTGCTAAACTAATTACGGGTAAAATTTAAGATATTTCAAATAATTTCTTTTGTTATATTATTGTTGCGACTTAAAAGATATACGTGTTGATTGTTGTCTACTCTAGAGTTAGTATTTGTGTTTGTTTTTGGTTAGTAGTGTTGAAGACAGACATAATCTTCTTCGATGATTAATTCATTACTGATTCCTATTTTCTCTGTTTAGTGTGTGTACGTGTTTTTGCTTATTCAAGTAAGAACACCTAAAGCTTAAGGTGAACAGGGACGAGTTTACATTTAAAATCTTGTAGCTACTAAAAGGATTGGATACATCGAATCTGAGTCTCACCTTTACGTAGTTTTTTATTTTGATCTTTAGAAGAGTAAAACGCTATCGACATCACTTGACATGCCATTTCCCTGAAGATTAGTATTGGATATAAGACAGAGTAAGCTGAATAGTTTAAATAAAAGAGATTTTTCAAATCAATACAAATCAATTTTCAACAAATACAACGAATTGACATTTGCAACTGAAAAATGGTAGAAGAAACTACCGGCTGACTTCTTGCATTTTATCCCGAGTAGGATATATAACCTATTAATATATATACTTTATTTAGTATTATTGATTATTTTATAGCATTTGACTAAACATAACTTTATATAAATATGTATTCTGTTTGTATTAAAGTTAAAATATAAAATAACAACTAATTATTTTTGTAAACATACATATTAATTAAAAATTATTTAACATAATTTACACAATACAAATAATAGAAACAAGAATTAGAAAACAAAAAAATCTACCACTATTTACCAGATAATTTCTTTAAAATTCAAAACACAAGAAAATGAAATTAAAAGTGAAGATGCAAGCATAAAAAACAGCCTTGCATCATCAAGCCAAATCAGAAAATTCCTATCAAGATCTAAGTGGCAGAGAAAACATTCCTTAAATGATCTATGTCGAGAAGAATGGAAACTTTCCAAGAAAGCTTGACAATCGATTTGTACTTTAAAAAGTTGAATTTTAGGTTTCGGGTATTCAAAAGTAATAGAGGTGAGTATGGCTAGGAATTTGTGAGGTTTTTATGCCAATAAGGGTTTAGGTGACTGTTTGATTTTGAATCAATCAAAAATTGTTCTGCTTTGATTTAATTAAAACAAGTGAGTTTATAATCAAAAATATCTTTGGTGATCTGATATAGATAGTGTTTTAAGTATTAGAGATTTATCTAATCGAACGTGTAAAATTTTTAGTCAAAGGAAGATTGCCTCGAATCGAATGCCTTTACCAGTGTTCATATATCATATTTATTTTCTCAGCAATTAGATTATTGGACAACCAATCAAAACCCAATTAGTATCTACCTATATTTAAGTATTTCATGTACTACTAATGTGTTATTCTTATTTCTCTCAGGATTCGATATCCAGCTACTACTCGATTTTTTCTGCACTTAGAGTTGTATTAGCGATTAAAACTTAAAACCCATCAAGTTTATGGTGCTGTTGCCGGGAAAGTTACCAATAGCCATTAGGAATTTGACTCATTTAGAGACTTGGTTTTTATTTTCTTTTTATTTTGACTATAGTTACTTGGTTTCTACAGGTACATGAACACAAGAAGCCGACACATAAGCTTGCAACATAGTGACATCGACATTCTGTAGTTAGAAAGAGAAAATGCAAGAACAAAGAGAAAACGATCAGATCATCTAAAAAGAGATTTGGAGATCAGCTCATCTAAGGAGGGTTTAGGTGAGTGTTTGGTTTTAAATCAATCAAGCAAGACATGTTCTGGATAGATTAGGAATTGGTTCGAGATAATCAATGTTGATATAGTTGTGTAAATAGCGAGATTAAATGTAATCGTTATAATATTAACTTAACAAAATTCTAGTTAATAAATATATCTCTTGTTGAATTTTGATTTTGTGCAGTTTTCACACTTATAAAAGAAAAAATTTGTTGTTCAGTGTCCTAAGATGTCGATGATTCGCTTCGGATTTGAAAGAAGAAAAGGAAGCAGCTTGGAGCTGTTAAGGTAGTTGAACAGTATAATTGCTGGTTTAGTTTTTAACGGTTTAATTATAAAAATCTGGTTTAGTATCTTTATAAACTAAACGGGTTATTTCGGGTTCTATCTCTGTTTTTCCTTTCTTCTGTTATTTTTGAAGTACTATGTTTTCTTGTTCATAGAATAGAGGTTTTCTTCGGAGCTTTCTTCTTGACGAGTATCTCGGTTTGTGAGTGCTCGGGTTCTTGTGTGTGTGTGATTAGTGGATTTGCTGGACAGAGATTTGGCCCCTGAGACGTAGCCTTCATTCCGAAGGTGAACTCAGGGTAAACAAAGTATCGGGTATTCTTTTCTATTTTGTTCGTTCAATCGGTTAGTCGCATTCTTGAGCCAGTTCTTGAGCTCGAGTCATTGGATATTTGGCGTTACAATTGGTATCAGAGCCCAGTGAAAAACTATTCTTGAGAGATTTCACCAACATCTCTCGTGATGACGACAATGAGGACCGAGGTAGAGCGTTTTGACGGTATGGGAGATTTCTCATTGTGGAAAATTCGCATGATGGCTCATTTCGGAGTTGCTGGCCTAAAAGGAGTCATCCTAAGCAATAATTTTGAGTCAGAAACACAGACCAAGAAATCTGAAATCAAGAAATCTGAAATCAAGAAATCTTCGGATGATGAATCAGAAGAGGATCCCAGTCAGACGAAGGTAACTCTCGATCCGATTAAACTAGAAAAGGATGAAAAGGCCTAGAACATGATAATCCTGAATGTGGGTGATCATGTTCTAAGCATTGTACTACCGCTGCATCTATGTAGTCTCTTCTTGAGAGATTGTACATGTCTAAATCCCTCCCAAACAGGATCTTTGTGCAGTCTCAATTCTACACATTCAAATGTGATGGATCAAAATCTATTGCTACAAATATATATGATTTCCTTAAAATCGTAGCTGAAATGAGCAGTCTCAATGTGAATGCCTCTGATGAGATTCAAGCTATAGTGTTCTTGAACTCCCTTCCTTTGAGTTATGACCAGCTGAAACATACCCTTAAGTACGGCAAGGAGTCCTTGACATCAGAAGAAGTGATGTCTGCAGTGAGGTCAAAAGAAAGGGAAATCACAGAACATTCCAAAGCTGAAAAGAATTAAGCAATTGTTTTGTTTACGAAAGAACGAGGTAGATCTTTCATAAGAGAGACCCCTGAGAATCGAAATGGAAAGAGTCGTAGCAGGTCTAAATCAAGAAAAGTGACTTGCTGGTTTTGCAAGAAGGAAGGACATGTTAAAAAGGACTGCTATGCAAGGAAGAGAATGCTAGAAGGAGATAGTGATGGAGAAACTGCAGTGGCAATAGAGCAACTCGACACTGAGAGTGCTCTAAGTGTCTCAGGTACACAATCCAATGAAGATTGGGTGATAGACTCTGGATGCACTCATCACATGACGTCAAGGAAATAGTGGTTCATCTAGTTTAACCAGCAAGAATCTAGCAAAATTCTCTTAGGTGATTCTCATACCGTAGAAGCACAAGGTTATGACAAAATCAGGATAAACACACATGGAAGTTCAGTGAAACTGATGGAAAACGTAAGGTATGTTCCAAATCTACGTAGAAACTTGATTTCTACAGGAACACTTGATAAGCTTGGATTTAAACACTCTGGAGGAAATGGAGTTATCAATTTCTACAAGAATGATAAACTCGCATTGAAGGGAACATTGAAATGGCAAAACCGTAACAGAAGAAGCTTGTACTGCCATCTGCCCGGAGACATCCTGCTCGATGTGGCACAGTAGGCTCGGCCATATGAGCCAAAAGTATATGAACATACTGGTCAAAGATGGTGTTATAAAGAATAAGGATCTTGGCAAGAACATATTATGTGAACATTGCATTCTTGGAAAATCCAAGAAGGTAAGCTTTGGCCCATGTAAGCATGACACAACTCATGTCTTAGAATATGTTCATGCTGATCTTTGGGGGTCTCAACATGTCACTCCCTCTCTGTCTGGTTTCCAATATTTTTTGTCGATAATCGATGATCACTCAAGAAAAGTTTGGGTATGTTTTCTGAAAAGTAAAGATGAAACCTTTGTGAAGTTCTGTGAATGAAAGAGCCTGGTGGAGAAACAGGTTAATCAAAAAGTTAAAACCTTGAGAACCGATAATGGCCTTGAATTTTGCAATCATCTTTTCAATGAGTTTTGCAGAAAAACAGGCATCATGAGGTATCTGACATGTGCATATACCCCTCAGCAAAATGGAGTTGATGAAAGGATGAATCGCACCATCATGGAAAAGGTGAGGTGTTTACTAAGTGAATCAGGTCTAAAAGAGTATTTTTGGGCTGAAGCAGTGGCAATTGCCACATATATGATCAACAGATCACCTTCTTCTGTGATTGGTTTTAAAACACCAGAAGAGGTTTGGTTGGGTAAACAACCCGGATATAAACACATGAAAAGGTTTGGCTCTCTGGTGTATGTCTATGCAGAGCAAGGAAAGTTGAAACCAAGGGCTATTAAAGGCATCTTCATAGGTTATCCGCCTGGGATTAAAGGGTATAAGGTCTGGTTGTTGGACAAACAGACATGCATTGTGTCTCGAAACGTAAAGTTTCATGAAGATAGACTTTACAAGCACCTAAAAGAAGGACTGTAGAAGACCAGAAAATCAGAGGAATCTGATGGGATGCAGAAAACTACAATAGATTTTCTCGAAGATGATTACTCCCAAAGAGATAAAATTCTAAATCAAACCACAGGAAGTTCTGATCAAGGTGGAGCTCAGACAAGGATAAATGATCAGGAACAAACCATGGAGGTTATTTCATAAGCATCAGACAAGATAGGAACTGTTTTACCAAGCTACCATGTGGCCAGAGATCGACCAAGAAGGAACATTGTTCCACCAGTCAGATTTAGATAATATGATATGACAGAGGATGAAGTCTATTTTGCTCTTCCATCTGCAGAAAAGATGAGTATAGAAGAACCAAGCACCTATGGTGAAGCTATGACTTGTAAACAGAATAGCAAATGGAAGGAAGCAATAAATGAAGAAATAGAGTCTTTGAACAAAAATGAGACTTGGATTTTGGTAGAAAGGCCAAAGGACAAGAAGATAATCAGTTGCAGATGGTTTTTTAAAGTCAAACCAGGAAATGGTACAGAACCAAGTCGGTTTAAAGTACGATTAGTAGCCAGAGGTTTTACACAGAGAGAAGGTATAGACTATCAAGAAGTTTTTGCACCAGTGGTCAAACATGTGTCCATAAGAGTCCTTCTATCTCTGGTGGCAAATCAAGACCTGTAGCTTGAGCAAATGGATGTAAAGACAGCCTTCCTTCATGGGAGTTTGGAGGAAGATCTTTACATGACTCAACCAGAGGGATGTGAAGTGGAATCAAAGAAGGATCATGTGTGCTTACTCAAGAAATCATTGTATGGGTTGAAACAGTCCCCTAGACAATGGAATAAGCTATTTGACGAATTCATGACATCAAATGGATTTATCAGGAGTACTCATGGTCCATGTGTTTACACGAAGAAAGCAAAATTAAAAGGGTTTGTCTATCTGCTTCTCTACGTAGATGACATGCTGCTTGCAGCAGAAAACATCTCAGAAATAGCAAGACTGAAGCATAAGTTGGTTGATTCTTTTGAAATGAAGGACCTTGGTCCTGCACAAAGGATATTAGGGATGTAAATTCTTAGAGACAAGGAGAATGGTATCCTCAGTCTGTCTCAGTCAGGCTATCTCAAGAAGGTTGTTTATAACTTCAGAATGCAGGATGCTAAAGTCTCTCAAACACCGATTGGAAGTCACTTTAAGTTGTCTGCAGTAAAGGATGAAAATGATAAGATTGCAGGTTCAAACACGCCATATACTTCAGCTGTAGGAAGCATTATGTATGTCATGATTGGCTCCAGACTGAATCTTGCATATAGCATTGGTCTTGTAAGCCGTTATATGAGCAATCCCAGTAAAATTCATTGGGAAGCAGTGAAGTGGTTGCTTAGGTACATAAAAGGAACTACAAACTCTCGGCTAGAATATAGGAAATGAAAACCTGTTGAAATTCAAGGGTATTGTGACTCTGATTATGTAGCAGATTTGGACAAAAGAATGTCGATTTCATGCTATGTTTTCACAGTAGGTGGAAATGTTGTCAGCTGGAAATCATCACTCCAATCAGTAGTTGCTCTTTCAACCACGGAAGCCGAGTACATCGCATTAACTGATGCAGTTAAGGAAGCTATGTGGCTAAAAGGCTTAATCAGATATTTTGGTTTCGAGCAGAATGCAGTGAAGGTTTGGTGTGATTCTCAGAGTGCAATATGCCTGTCAAAGAATAGTGTTTTTCATGATTGCACAAAACATATTGCAGTAAAATATCACTTTATTCGAGATGTGGTTTCATCTGGTGAAATGATAGTTCTCAAGATTCATACGAATGTCAACCCAGCTAATATGTTAACCAAGGTGATCCCGGTGAGTAAGTTTAAAACAGCCTTAAACTTACTTGGGATGGTACAAGACTGATTTTGCGAGTAGGGTGCCAGATGGTGTAAGTCCAGAAGCTAAATTCACAGGTGGTCACATGTTTCTTGTTGAGTAAAGCAACAAGGAAAGCTCATCGACATTAGTCCAAGGTGGAGATTGTTGTTCAGTGTCCTAAGATGTCGATGATTCGCTTCGGATTTGAAAGAAGAAAAGGAAGCAGCTTGGAGCTGTTAAGGTAGTTGAACAGTATAATAACTGGTTTAGTTTTTAATGGTTTAATTGTAGAATCCGGTTTAGTGTCTTTATAAACTAAACGGGTTATTTCGGGTTCTATCTCGGTTTTTCCTTTCTTCTGTTATTTTCGAAGTATTTTGTTTTCTTGTTCATAGAACAGAGGTTTTCTTCGGAGCTTTTTTCTTGACGAGTATCTTGGTTTGTGAGTGCTCGGGTTCTTGTGTGTGTGATTAGTGGATTTGCTAAACAGGGATCTGGCCCATGAGACGTAGCCTTCATTCCGAAGGTGAACTCAGAATAAACAAAGTATCGGGTATTCTTTTCTATTTTGTTCGTTCAATCGGTTAGTCGCATTCTTGAACTAGTTCTTGAGCTCGAGTCATTGGGTATTTGGCGTTACAAAATTGAACGACATTAAGTTCAAAAAATGTGTTAATAAAATAGTTAGTGTTAGCCAATTCATTTGATTTTTAGTCATTTTTACAAATAACATATATGTTTTGAAGCAAAATCGTAATATCCGAAACACCAACATACATTTCAATGTCCATATAATTTTTTAAAAATCTTTGTGAAGAAGAGAAAAAGTTATCATTGTCACTTAACTCATAATTATATACTTTAATTTTTATAAAACTATAGTAAAAGTTTTTTTGGAAATTGGTCAGTGAATACTTAGTAATATTGATTTATGAATTTTTATTATAACTGGTCAGTGAATTACTTTAAATCATAGTTCCAAAGATAGTTTGAACCAAAAAAATTCACCATAAATGGAGAAACAAGGGGAAGGGTGAGTAGTGAATTACTTAGAGAATAAAATTATATTCACTTACATGATCTTCAACACTACTGACCAACTGGATGCGCAAATACTAACTTTGGAACAAACATGCATATCATTTTGCGTCACTATAACAATAATATCATGTCACGCACATATCACAACATACCACACTTATCATATCCATCAAACTTATCATATTAACACTAGACTAGTAGGACATCTTGAAAGGTTTTCCAACACCTGGTCATCTAGTTGATAGGCATTGATCGCCATATCCTCTTCTTTTATTCAACTGCACATAAGTTACAGGCATTAACGAGATCACCATGTCCTCATCGTCTTTCCAGCTAAATCTGTCCCTTTCCTTATTTTTGAACAGATTTACTACCTTGACTTTGACATCACATTTCTTTATGATTCGGATGCTCAAATTGGTTATTTTTCAACTGAGAATTAAATTTTCTTAAAACTTATGCTAATTTTTAAGTAAAAAAAACTTTGTTTTCCCAAGAAAAAACAATTATAAATACTGGTCACAACTGTATTCTGCACAGAGTAAATTCGGTAAAACAAACATAACTATAAAACAGCTAAACCAAACATATTTTGCAGCTAAATAGATCTAAAGGTTATAGATCTGTTTGATTTTCTTTTTCTACCTGCATATAGACTAGTTGCAGATTCGTGCTATCTAGAACGTGTTCGGGAAAATAGTCATGACTTTCATAACTAATTTTGAATTACAAACCGTTTGCGTCATTCGACAAAATAAAGAATCAGGAACTTGCTTACATATTTGTTGGGTTCTCTTTTGATTGTTGTATTCATCTTACTTTTTGAACTAGTTAAATCTTTTGTGTTAGAGATTTAGTATATAGTAATAAACGAGGAAATACAAAGATATTTTATAGCATATATGTGTCAGAAAAAATACTCATGATATGTAGATAGCTGCGTGATTCTAGCGTCGACGAGAATACATTTTGCAAGTTAGCAACGGTGGTTAAGATAAACCAAGTAGAGTCACTATTAAATCTTTGAGTTTCTGCTCTTCTCTTACAATCTTTATTATAGTAAGAAGGAGAATTATGTTTAGAGTTTTAAAGCGTGGACATAATATAATTTAATTATTTTGAATTTGTTTTAAATTAATATTCTAAAATATCATATTTTAAAATTTTTATTCCAAATGTACTATATTAAAATTAAAATTGCAAAAGATAAAGAAAATTAGGAAAATAACAAACATCTAAACAACAAAAATCTTTAAAACCAAAAAAACTAAAAACCACAAAAGATAAAATCATCTAACAAAAAAATTAAAATTTTTATATCTCATGACTTCTTGTTTTCAAATTTACAAAAATAAGAAGATGAGAAAAAAATACTTTCCTTGGAATCATCTTTTGAAGATGAAGCTCCCACTTTGTTTTTTCTTGGAGGATGAAATTATTATAGACTTTTAGTGTTAATATTTATTTATTCTAAGTAAACTATATATAAATTTAAAATTTATATTTAGATTCTTTTTTCTAATTTAAAATTTAATTTTTTTTATTAACAAAAAATTTTAATCTAAAATTTGTACTATTAATAAAATTTTAATCTATAGTTATTAATTTTAAAAAAAACTTTAAAAATGCTCTTTTAGAAAACTGCCATTTATTATCTAGCTCTGCCATGATCAAGAGCGAAAGTGTATTGAAATTATTTTAAAACACATTAATTTTTCTTCGATTTTCCGGAACAAGAATCATGGCATTTATGTTCTTATAAAAGCTTTAATTTTTTTTAAGAAAATTGCATTCAATTCAAAAACTGGTGTTATATAAAAATTAGTTACCATTCATTAGCTTTTGAATTATACAAAACTTTTGAAGTTTGAGAATTCGACATAAATACAAAGGGAAAATCACGTTTTTAACATTTAAAATTACACTAACTGACACTTCAAACATTCGTGCTGCTCTGGTGATATTAAAATTCATGTAATTACTATTACTAACATTTTTAACTTTGAAATTGCCTTATTTTGATGCACCGCCAAAACTGTAAACGGTGTAACTAGCACACTTTCAAGTTTTTTGTTAGAAAGTTAGCACTAATCATTTAAATTTGGACAATTTTCCAAAATAGCACTATTTCAAATTTTTATTCCAAATATATTACTATTCATTTAAATTTATAAAAATAGCATAAATTTAATATTAAAATAATTAAAATCTCATTATAATAAAAAAATTTTGAATCCTAAATTAGAAAGAATGAACCCAAACATTATGTTTTAATTTTATATATAGTTTATTTGAGGTAAATAATTATTTTTACATAATAATTTACGTTAATTTAGAAATTTATTTTTAATATACTAAATTTGGAAGATAAATTTAAAAATATGCTATTTTAGGGTATTACTCTTTAAATTTCTAAAAATATCACAAATTTAATGCTAAAATAACTAAAAATCTCATCCTAATAAAAGAAATTTAAACCTTAAATTAAAAAAGTGAATCCAAACATTATATTCTAATTTTATATATATTTTATTTGAGGTAAATAATTATTTTTACATAATAATTTATGCTATTTTAGGAATTTTATTTTTAATGTGCTAAATTTGAAAAATAAATTTAAAAATATGCTATTTAGGGTATTACTCTTTACATTTCTAAAAATAACACAAAGTTAATGATAAAATAACTAAAAATCTCATCCTAATAAAAAAAATTTTAACCTTAAATTGAAAAAAATGAACCCAAACATTATAATTTAATTTTATATATAGTTTATTTAAGATAAATAATTATTTTTACATAAAAATTTATGTTATTTTAGGAATTTTATTTTTAATATGCTAAATTTGGAAAATAAACTTAAAAATGTGCTAGTTTAGAGTATTGTTATTTAAATTTTTTAAAGCATCACAAATTTAATGCTATTAAATAACTAAAAAATCTCATCTTAATAAAAAAAATTTAAACCTTAAAATGAAAAAAATAAACTCCGATATTATATTTTAATTTTATATATAGTTAATTTAAAGTAAATAATATTGAGTAATTGAAAAAATAGTATTTTTAAAGTTTTTGTTCTAAATATAACACATTTAGTTTAAATTTTCAAAAATATCACAAATTTAATATTAAAATACCTTAAAAAAAATTTTTTTATTAAAATCCTTAACTGGAAAAAAAGTAATTATGTAAAATTACATAATAGCATTTGTTTAAGGTATTTCTTCCAAATCTAGCATTGTAAAATTAAAATCCCAAAAGTAACACAATTAACTATGTAAAATTACTTATTTACTCTAAATAAATTATAAATAAACTTAAAACATTATATTTGTGTTCATTTTTTCCTGCTTAAAGTTTAATTTTTTCTATAAAAATATAGGTTTAATATATTTTAATTTTAAATTTGTGGTATTATTAGAATTTTAAACTAATAATGATATTTTCAAAATAAAAATTTAAAAAGATACTATTTTAGAGAATTATCCAAAATGAACCCAAATATAATATTTTAAGTAAATTTATAATTTATTTATGGTAAATATGTATTTTTATAAAATAATTTTGGTATTTTGGAATTTTAAATTTAGAACGCTAAAATTGGAACAAAAATTTAAAAGTGTTGTTTTAGGATATTATTCATAGTTATTTACGCATAAGTAATTTTACTATTTTAAAAATATTATTTTTAATATGTTAGATTTGTATGATAAATTTAAAAAATTCTATTAATCAAGTTGTTTTAGCTATTTTTTTTTAAATTGCATTCAATTCAAAACTGTTGTTTTATTAAAACTAGTTAGTATTGATAGGTTTTGAATTATACAAAGCTTTCAAATTTTGAGAATTCGACACAAATCCCAATAAACCTTATCTTGAGGGGCTAGAAAATTGAATACAATTAGAGGGTTAGTTATTTATGATGATGAAGAGTTGTTGATTCAAGTTTAATTGAGGAATTTGAAACTATTAATGTCAGGGATAAAAAGGAATTAAATATTAAGAAAACACGTGCTAGTGCTTCGCCTCCTCCTCCGCATCGCCGGGTTTTCCTCTTTCTCCCCCGTGAAACTGCATTTATCAATCTAACCTTTTTTTTCCTATTCAGATTTTCAAACCCTAAATTCTCTCTCTCTCTCTCTCTCTCTCTCTCTCCAATTTTGCCGTCGTTTTCCTCATTTTTTCACTTTTGACAAAATCATCCATTGTTGTCTTCTACTCTTGATCTTCCTATTATCTTCCCTCTCCATGTTTATTCCCTCTGTGAGTCAATCAAATCTAGATCAAAGTTTAAAATTGTAAAAAAATTTTTATCATATTTGTTTTAAAAAGCGTATTTGTTCTGTGTTTCTCCTTCCAAATCTTCAATTTTTTCCTACAAACGGCAATACCCTTTTGTTCGATTTCACCATAATCGAATTCAGAACAAAGCATATTTGTAACATTTTCCGGAAAAGACCTTTTTCTGGTTTTCCACGGAGAAGCTCTCAGATATGGGGGCGGTGACGTCATCAATGGCGGCGAAGTTTGCTTTCTTCCCGCCAAATCCGCCGTCGTATGGTGTTGAGGTGGTGACTGGAAAGCTGAAGCTTACCGGCGTTGAGAACGTGAAGGAGAACGTTGAAGTGTTGAAGCTGAAGACAAAGAGAGGGAATCAGGTGGTTGCGGCGTATATTAAGAACCCTGCGGCCTCACTCACGCTTCTCTATTCTCACGGCAACGCCGCCGATCTTGGCCAGATGTTTGAGCTCTTCTCCGAGCTCAGCCTCCATCTACGTGTAAACTTGATTGGGTAGTTAAAAAATTCTTGCTTGGATTGATTCATGCAAAATTTGGTAAATGAAAAATTCGAGGAATTGATAGATTAGGAAACGTTTTGAAGCTGTTTTAGGACAATATTTTTTGTTTTCTCGGTTTGGTTTTTTTAGTGTCAGCACATCACTTGAAGCTTTTAGGCTGCTAAAAAATAATGCAGAATCATATGAGTAGTTGAGGATGAGTATATTAATGGATCTAATATTTTGAATCAGACTTAAGTGAGATTCGTCTAAACCATGGCTCAGTGACTCAGTTGATATGGTTCAGTCTTGCATTCGCTATACAGGCTCGGGAAATAGTTTGAGTTTCGGTTTGGGATGTTCCCGGTTACAAAATACGAAAGATGATCTCCATGGATCTTGCTGTTTATTGCATGAATCATGATTGTGTTGTTCCTTTTATGCAGGTATGATTATTCCGGGTACGGAAGGTCTTCAGGGAAGGTATCCATCCATTTTGTTTTTATCGAAATTGACATAGAACTTACGTGAACTTATCAAATTTCTCAAGAATGATGTATGTATATACAATTTTACTTTGGTTTCTCCAATAGCCTAGTGAGCAGAATACGTATAGCGATATAGAAGCAGTGTATAGATGCTTGGAGGAGAAATACGGTGTGAAGGAACAAGATGTTATCTTATATGGGCAATCTGTAGGTAGTGGACCAACTTTAGAGTTGGCTTCTCGGTTACCAAATCTCAGAGCGGTTGTTCTTCACAGTGCAATTGCATCCGGTCTTAGAGTTATGTACCCTGTGAAGCGAACATACTGGTTTGACATTTACAAGGTTTCCTTACAAACTTTCATCAACATTACATTCTCGTTATTGATACAGATTCCAGACATTTTTTCTCTTTTTTGCGGTTGCAGAATATCGAGAAGATATCATTTGTCAAATGTCCGGTTTTGGTAATTCATGTGAGTCATCATCTTGCATACATTTCTGGTTTTTGTTTCACTTCAGGGTCATTTTGTTATTGACCTGAGGCTTTCGGGTGTGTGTGCAGGGAACATCAGATGATGTTGTTAATTGGTCTCACGGGAAGCAATTATTTGATCTATGTAAAGAAAAATATGAACCACTTTGGATCAAAGGAGGAAACCATTGCGATTTAGAGTTATACCCGCAATACATAAAGCATCTAAAGAAGTTTGTGTCGGCGATTGAGAAATCATCTAATCTTAAACGCGGTTGTGTGCCACAAACAGAGAAAGCGAGGAGCAGTACGGATATTAGAGAGCCTGCAAGGCCAAGCGCAGATCAAAGAGATAAATTAAGAACAAGCACAGATACACTAGAGATGCCGAAGCTAAGTACAGAGAATAAGGATAAAGCGAAGGTGAGTGTTGATAAGAGAGAGAGAACACGAAAAAGCGTTGATGGGTCTGAGAAACCAAGTAATGCAATGGAACTGCTGCAACAACAACCAGAGAAAGGCAGGAATAGCATTGACAGGTAAAAACAAGTTTCTCAGAGTTGTATGAATTGTTGATGGTGATGATGATGATGATGATGATGATTTGTGACAGGTTTGGGGAGATGATAAGATCAGTAGGATTATGCAACATAGATTGTTTCAAGCCTGTAACAGCTAAGTGAATGAGATGGGAGAAGAAACATAAAACATCTAATTTTTGTTTGGTTTAATTTTGGTTTGTTATCTATGTCGCATGTGTTTTGGAAAGTCACACGTCTACTGATAACTCACCTGTTCTTCTAGATTCAGAAAGCTTGATTTGGTTATTATAGATTGATGAATAATTATCCGACATAGTCTTAAAACTCCATCGAAAAGAAACAGTCGAAGAACGAAAACAAAAATGCTTTAGGTTCATTAAAAGTATAAGTTGGGATGCCTCGAAATTGTCGGAGGTCGTTTCCTAATTTGGAAATGTTTCAGAGTTGGAAATTTTTGAGAACACAGGAAACCCTCTCAATTTAAAAAACGCGACAGTGACGTTTCAGTTTGGAAACGCAACGCAATGGAAACGTTTCGTTAAATGAACACCTTTAATTTGGAAACATAAGAAGTAAACAATCAATCAAGAAATGTAGAGACTGCAAAATATTTACTTTCGACAGTGAGGGAACTTTCTACTCCCTCAGCACATTATGCGAAATTAGTTAGTGGAGGCAAAATTGTTGAGTCCAGTGAACATCTAGTAAATTTTATTTATATATTTATTTAAAATTGAGTGTTATGATGATAAATTATCATGATATTTTTGTTAATAACACGTTAAAATAAAATTATTTTTTTAAAATATTTTTGAAATAATATATTAGAGATATAGCATTGAAAATACGAAAGTTTTAAGTGATTCGTTAAAAATAAAAATATCTAAATTTCTATTCCTACTATTCTTCTAACCAATCACCTATATTTATACTATTCTTATTTCCAAAATATACACTATTGTTATTTCCAACACTCACTAATCTAACCAAAACTAAATTAACATAACTTTATATTATAGTTTCTAATATATCATTTTCATATATCTAAATAAATATAAAAACTAAACTAACTGTTTCGGCAATATATATATATATATATATATATATTATAAATTTAATAATAATCATATATTAAACTATATTCTAGTTGATATTTGCTGATCAGTCAAAATAAAATTAGTTTTTTGTATTACAATTTACTTTATTATAATAATCATATAATTTTATGTATCAAATGGATTTACTTTGGTATATATATATATATATATAAATCATATACTTTTGATCACAAAACAGTATGTATACGAACTATTATATTAATTTTTATTAAAATAAAATAAAAATGGATAAAAATAACTATTATATTTAAAGAAATTATAACAATTCTAATCTAAACTATATTTTAAAAAATTGGAAAACATCATTAATCTTAACTAATATATAATAAAATAAAAAATATGTTCATAAAATAAACATTTATCCAAATAAATCATAACAAAACTAATCTTAACTATATTTCAGAAAATTAGAAATCCTAACCTTTATCTTAACTAAATATAAATTCAAATATAGTGATTTTATTTAAATCTAATAGTCGATTCACAAAAATAACAGTTATCATAATCTTAACGATAATTGTAAAAATTATTTATTTTGATTTCTCTCGATTTTATGTAATATATTAAATCAATTAATATAACATTTTGTTAAAAATACATTCTAAAAATTAGATATCAATAAATCTTAAATACCACAATCACTATATAATCTCATATTCCCAAGCTATCTATTCCAATATTCATCTCCCCGAACACATTTCATCTACAGAGAAAAACAGTAGTTCTACTAGGTTGAATTACTTATATGAATGATGTAAAACCATTCAAAACATCTTGGTGCATCCATGTCAAAATATTGTTTTTTTTTTGAAACAATACAAATCTCAATCTTGTGAAATATTCGAGCTTATATTGGCTGATTAGATGGTATAATTTCAGTTATATGTAACTAACTTATCATATTATTTTAAAATTAATTATTTTCAATTTTGGTTTCAAAAGGGAGTTAAAATTCATGATTCATATAAACGAGCATGGTTTCTACGTTTTCAAAAACAATTCAATATCGGAGAGTGGAAATTCATTGAGAATATCTCACTAACTCGTGCAACTGAGAATTTTCGGTTAACATCATGCTTACAAAATGTTTGTAAGCCTAATATCCATCACAACATTTGATTATATATCAGATGAAATATTTATGTCGTTGATTATTTTTGATATGATCAGAAGTGGTGAATTAAAAACACATTTCTTCGTTAGTAAGTTTTTAATATCTATCTTAATCGTAACTTATATATATATATATATATATATATATGAAATATAGTAAAATTTATATTTTTCAGATGTTATTAGGCAAGTCGTCGATATTATCAAAATATAAACTATTCAAGAAAGAACGTTGAGTTTTATTTGAGGGATTCAAGGTAAGTATTTCTAATTATATTATAAAATAGATATGTTTATTTAAAATTAGGGAAAATCGCATAAAAAACCTCGAACTTGGCAGCCACTGACACTTTAAACCTTAATCTTTTTTCAGTGTCATTTTAAACCTTAAAAATGAAAAGTTTATCATTTTTAACACTGAAATTTAAACCCGATTACTGTCCGTTAAATAGAACTAACAGAACATAAACAGAATTTAACAGACGTTAAGAGGGATATAACCTCCGTTAAGTGGGATTTAACTCCGTTTAATTTAATAGAACATGTGAGTTTTCGAAGGGCATAATGCATTAGGGTTTGTGAGAAGAGAAAAATTGGGGAAAATTGAAGAAAGAGTGAATTGGCCAAAATTGAAGAAAGAACAAGGTAAGAATGGGGCAAAACGATGTTAATTGGTCCGTATTTGCTTGCGATTTTAAGGGGCTCGATTCCGTGTTTTGAGTTTGATGTGGCTCGATTTTCGTTTGATGTGGTTTGAGTTTCATGAGTTCGGGTTTTCATTTTCTTTTTGAATTTCTGGGTTTCGGGTTTTGTTTTGATGTCGTTGAGTTTGTGAGTTTAATTATTGGAATTTCTGGATTTGTGAAGTTGCTTGGGAGGAACTTTTAAAACCGATTTAGAGGTTTAGAGGTTTGTTGGATGTATAATTTTGTTAGATAAATCCGAGGGGATCGATTTATCTCTAGAGTTTTGTTAAATTTAGAGGTTTGTTTGATTCATCGATTTAGAGGTTTAAGTGTTGGATTCATCTATTTAAATGTTGTTTGTTGGATTGACTTGACTTAACCAGTTTTCTTTAATATAGTTTCACCAATGTTGGCAGAAAAATGAATTAAATTCCTTTCATAATTAAGTTAGAAACCTATCAACTTTCACATAATATCAAAATTTGCAAGAATAGAAAAATCAACCAAATATCCGATAAACAAAACCCCGTAAGAGTTAAAGATCATTGAATTTGTTGTTTCCATGATACATGTCTTTTCTCAGATGTCTTAGTTTCAACTCACAAGTTTTTTTTTTCGAATGCCGAGATAAAAAAGAAAGAAAGAAAGAGAAACAAAACATTATCGAGAACTTGATGCAAAGCTAATCAATGATCCTCTCTGAGTATATGTAATCTCCCTTGAGATAACAAAAGAGAGAGAGAGAGAGTTTGTGCATCTTCTTCTGCCTCCAATGTGTTAGAGTTTTACAAAAACTGTTTCTTTTCTGCCAAATCAGCACCACTCACGTATCTTGCTACAAAAGAGACTAGCCTGAACGGAGCACCGATGAGCGGAGCGTCCACAAGAGGCACACCAACACTTACCTCGTCTTCTCCAGCATCTACAACCTGTGATTCCATGTCTACTTCCCCATTCACATCCAGAGAAACCGGCACTGTTTCTTCTGTTTGACCCTCTGACAAGTTTCTCTCTACTAATACATAGTCCATGTCCCTAGAGTTATTATCACTTCTTATCAACTCATCATGTATGGATATTTCTTCTAAAGATTCAGACTTCTGTACTTCAATTGCTAGGCTCTTAGGGGATGAAGGAAATCCGTGCTGCGATTGGTTTAGCTTAATACACAACTCGTTCACCTGACAATGTAAATTAGCCGATGATATTTTCGATCACCCAACAACAAAAGTATCTCAGATATCCATAGCAGTACACCTTACCTTCTCTACAAGTTCAGCATTTTCGGTGATAAACTTTTCAACTAGAATACAAGCTGCTTCAATCTGTGAGTGCAATTCTTCCTCAGAGGCACCCTATATAAACCAACAGAAACCGTTTCATGCATTTCCCAGAAACTTCATTTGAAACGTATTACAGGTCTTCTCACATTAGTTTTTTTAGAATTAAGAATCTTGCATATTGGAAGTATTCATTCAAAGCCTAACCTTCTTGTTACCCTCATAGTCTTCATGCTGGACCTGAAGACTGGAAACAGTTCCCACCAGACTCTGATTCTGCTCCAGAAGATTACTCCTAGATTCTTCCAACTCCATAACCTGAAAAACTTTGTTTTAATCTTACATATCAGACTAAATCTATGCAGCATTATTATGGTTAGCGGCTTCCTGTTCTACACGAGTAAAAGCACTCAATTTTTACTTAGGAGGCTACAGTAACTTGTTTAGATGCAAATCCGTGAACCATTACGAGAAAATCACTAATGTTTAAACTTTAAACAGATGAGACACATACCTGCGCTCTTAGCCTTGCAATTTCATTGTTCAAGCTAGAAATCATTTCTCTGGATGATTTCTGCACGATTAAATGTGTCTGATGAGTAAACCATGACCATCTTATTCCAACTCTTAAGAGACTCAACTTAGAAACGGGTATCGAGCTTTTCTAGCGTAAGAAAGAGTTACCTCCACAGCCACCGAGGATTCTTCATCATGTTGAAGTTGTCGAAGTTTCTTTTCTAGACTCGCCTGATTTAAATCAGGCAATTTTTACAAAGATTATGAATCAGAATGCATCAAACACACTTTCGATTCAAACCCGAGACCTCTATAACCCAGATTTCGAATACATCTTCATAATCGAACACCAACAACTAAATAATATGCAAAATCGAAACATATATGTTCAAAACCCCCATTCGATTCCCAAAATCGAACCCAAAATCACCAACGAATCGAGTAAATCGCAAACCCTAGAAAAACACTTTCGATTCTTACCTCATTTCGAGATGATTTTCCTCGTCACAAGCTTGTCTCGATGCGATTGGGAACAACGAAAACAAACGAACCCGAGAATCTTTCCCTTTTGAAATGTCGAAGAACCCTAAAATCCCTTTTTTCGTTTTCCCCCTACGATATGTGTTAAGTTAAACGGAGTTATGTTATGTATTACGGAGTTAGTTTAAGTTAAACGGTGTTATAAAGTCCGTTATAGATATTTCATGGATTGTAAACGAAAGACAACATCACGGTTTATACTGCCAAATATACAAACTTAAGGATTTAAAATGTCACTGAAAAAAGATTAAGGTTTAAAGTGTCAGTGGCTGCCAAGTTCGAGGTTTTTTATGCGATTTTCCCTTTAAAATTATGACATGTTATCTATGGATTTGCTGAAAAAGTAAGTAAACATTATCAAAATGTTAGTGACCAAATTGTGGTATATCTATTTAGATTTGCAAAGATCAATTTCTACCAAAGTAATTAGACGTTCTAATAAATCTAATAAAATCTAATAAAGAGGTCATGTAGACATACCTAATATTAGAGAGATAAAATATTTTCTTAATTATGTATTATATATGTATTATAGAGGAGAGAAAAAACAGAGATGAGGTCATTGAATTTTTACAATAGCAATACATGTATATATAGAGCAAAATGACCGACTTACTAAAGATAGTGATAGTGCAATGGATAATCATCTATTTACGATACTCTTTTTTAATTATCCATTATTATAAAAAGTGTTACATATTGACTCATTAAAACTTTGTCATGAAAAAACTTACTAGTATAAAAATCATGACAAGACAAAAAGAATACGGACATGTAATCTCTTTTTTAGAAGATAAATGTATTTTCCTTTATAAATTTCGCAGATGACACATTGTAATACTCTGAACATGTTTTCTGAATGATGTTGTGGGAAGTGACTTGGTAACAAATCTACTATATTATCGCTTGAATGAATATATTCGATGTCAAGTTTTTGATAATTTCAAGTTCTTAAATATAGGAGAAAAATTTCGTAATAATATGTTTTATCCGCTCACTCTTGATATAACCTTCTTTTATTTAGGTGACACATGCAACATTATCTTCGAATAATTTTGTTAGCTCTTTATTGTTGATTAATCTACTTGCTCGTTCTATATGTTGGATCATAGATCTGAGCCATACACATTCGTTACATGATTCATGCACTACAAGAAAACATCAATTTTCCAATGACGAAATTCGTCGGTAATCTGTCGAAAAGAGCTATTCCCATCTATTTTCCGACAAAAGATATCCGTCGATACTATTTTGTCGGAAACCAATTTCCATCGGGAAGTTATGGGGAATTATCGACGGATATTCCATGGGACACATTCATCGGAAATTATCGTCGGGTTTTTGATAAGAGTAGCTGTCGGCAAATCCCCATGGATATTCGATGGGTCCATTCCATTGGCAATTACCGACGGGTTTACGATAACAGCTGTCGTGGGCAAATGACGACGGATATTCGATGGCTCTATTCTGTCGGCAATTACCGATGTATTTGCGATGGATTTAGTCAGTCGTGCCGTCGACGACTTCTGATGGCCGGTACTGTCGGAAATGACAACCGATGGTATATCCCGACGGTTTTCACCAGTCGGGAGTGAACCGACAACATCGCGATGAAATAAATTCCCGACGGACACGATTCCATCGATAATTTCCGACGAATGCATCCGTCGGAAATAAAAAAACAATTGAAAAAAATTTGAATAATTATTTTTAAAAAATATTCATTAAATATTTTTCAAAAATATATCTATTTTGAAAATAAATGTTTTAATTATTAAATTTAATTAATATTTTTTAAATATTTAATTAAAATATTAAAACAATTGAATAAAAATAATATTTTTCAAATTATAAATATAATAATATTTAAAATTTTATTATTTTAAAATCTACAAATTACATCGGAGGAGTAGAAAAAGAAGGAAAAAATTGATCCGGGAATTTGTTTTTCATAATTTCTACAAATTTTTAAGGTCATCATCTTTATCTTCATAGCCTCTATTTTTTATTTGAGTTATGCATTCTCTTCATTTTCAACCGCAGATGTTGCACCACCGATATCTGCAATTCTCCTAATTCCTGTATGACGACCTTTAAAATATGATACTTCTTGTAAAAATAAAAAATATTATTAAAAAATATTATAATATTAAATATAAAAATAAATAAAAAGAGAATTTCAAACTTACATCAAGAACCAAACGGTTAATCTCAGAACGAGACAATTCGGCGACCAAAGATGAAAAACCAACTTGAGACTGATGAGACAAAATATCACTCTTTTTCTTTTTCACTTTTTTGATGATCTCACTAACGAGACCATCTTGGATGCGACCAGTCTTTTTGTTCGTGTGGACGGGCTCGAAAAGTTGCAAGTGATATGGAGGCACTCTAAATTCTTGTGCCTAAAAGTAAAAAAAATACTAAATTAATATTTAAAAAAATTTCAACTAATAATAAAGAAAATTAATATAATAATAAATCTATCAATTGATCGGCTCGTATAAAAAAACTACTCGATCTAGCATTGTGAATTTAAATGCATTTGAATCATCGGTCGATCTTCCGGTTTCCCGAATTAGTCATCGAGATGACCTTAGCGCTACAAGATTCCCATTAACGAATAAAGTTTTTCCAAACCGACTCATTCAACCCTCTTGTTTGTCTTTTCCTTTTTTCTACTTTTGTTTCCATTCGTTCATGTGACGGGAAAATTGTACCACCACCTCTTTTTGAAAAACTTTTTCTACCACCTTTGTATTCATGGGATCCCATCTAAATTGTTGCTGCGAAATTTGCTTATATATTACTAAAAAATATTACTAAAAAACTATTTAAAACAATTACATATTTAAAAATTAATTAACATAGCGAAGAAACTTATTCCATGGTCACCGCTAACCGCCGCAAACGTCATGAACCAAATTTGACGTTATTCGTACGGAATATCTGTAATTTTTTATATGGTTTGTTCAAAAGAGAACAAACCATCTTTAATATAGATTTGCTTATTACGTTGTTTGAAATACCAAATCTACGAATTTTTATTAGAATAACATTAAAATAATTATTTTTAAATATAAATATAGAAATTTTAATTTAGCATGTCGAATTCTCTTGACGTCTCGGATCGAAAAATTAAAAAGTTTACGATCAGGCTGCTGAACCAATTCTTCAATTGTCATTGGTCGAAAAGAATCATTTTCATATTTTAGAATTTGAGTTGGTATAAAACTAGGAGTATACGACTCACCAGGTCTTTGATACTCTTGATACAACCTTAAAACATTATGATTATAATATTTTATTAGTGTATCTATATTTACTATTTGCCATTTTTTATTCGAAACCCAATTTTAAAATATCGAAAAAACTTTCTTAAGTTAATATATTAATCAAATTAATCTATTAATCTATTAATCAAATATTAATCTAAACTCAAACTAAACTTTCTCAAAAACTTTCTCAAAAACTTTCTCAAATTAATGTATCAATCTAATATAAAATTTTAATATAATCTTTTCTTTTTTGTTGGGTTTGACGTTATCCACAACTTTGATTGGTGACCGTGAAATTCGAGTTACTTTTTAATAATATAAATTTAGAATATTTTTATCATTTAGTTTTATGTAAGATATCTGGGTAATTGAAAATAGTAATTGATGTAATTGAAAATAGAAATTGATGTGGCAAAAAAATATTATAAACCCAGTGAAAATCTAGGTTTTCATTTAGGCTATTATCATTAAAAAATATAAAACGTTGACTTTAACATATTTTTGATCTCTCCCACTCAAAATAATCTTGTAGCAAAAGGATAGTTAGAATTCTCACTTATAACACTCTTAGTTATACTTCAACATCCACCAATAAAAATTAAAAAGATTCAACACCAGAGAATATAGTTTTTTCCAATAAATCTATAAATATATATGTTACCATATGAACAGCTAAAGTGATTTAGCATAGAAGTATTTGTCTATTTCTAAATTGTCTAAACAAAATCCTTTCGTAGGCCTTTGAAGCTGGAGTAGTTTTCTCTCACTCAAACTTTTTTCACCACAGATCGAGCACATTCGCTTAATACTTAAATACATTAATGTTAGAAGATTTAGGGCTTTTATGATTATGAGTTTCTTAACTGAGCTAAGATAATACCGCAATGCTACAATAGCATTTTTTTAAAAATTGGTTAAACCATTTAAGATTTTTTTGGGGTCATAATTAGGGTTTGAGTGGTACCTCACATCTCACGGCAGAAGAAAACAGAAGTAGATTATTCATTACGAAATAACGAAGCAATTTAACTAAATGGAGATTTCAGCTAAATAGTAATAAAATATTAATATATTGGTTTTAGTAGATTAATAATATTTTATTTTGTAGCTATATTTTCAGCGTCTTCGTGATATGTAGCAGAGAATCTCTTATCAAAAAACATGAACACAAATAAACTTGATAGATAATCGAAATGATAAACGGTAGCAGAAATATTTTTACAACTTGTAGAATAGAATGATCTCTCTCTCTCTCTCACACACACGTTTATCCAATGTACAGAGCACATGCACGTAAAACCGTCGAAAAAAATCTATGAATACGAGAATCATTCTCATAAATTTTAAAAATTTTAAAAAATTTTTGCCCATCGAAAATATATCTTATATCTTTGTATTTTAAAACTTCATAAGAATTCTCAGAGTTCAGAATAAAGTGATATAGAAAATTGGTTTATTTATTAAACCTGGATTTTCGGATTTAATTAACAATCTATTTTGGCCCATCGACACGACGGAAGCACTAGCCTAGAGAGGAAAGTCTTCAAAGAAATAAAGAGGTATCTTCATTACATTACATTTTATACAGAATCTTTACAAACACTATGGTTTTGTATTAATCAGAAGCAAGCAAAAGTCCGCTAAAAACCCACTCAAAAACAATGGTGCAAACAGATAGAGAAGGCAAGTCTCATCTTCTTAATTATTTGATTTTCACATAGAAGAAACACTTCATCCAAACTGAAGATTTTCACATCTAAGATTTCACTCACTCACGAGGTGCACTCTTCTTGAATAAGGCATACGCATCGCTGTAAATGGCAATTGCATTGGACAATACCGCAAGAACAATCATGAAAACAGCTAAGGTTGTGTCCCTGCCTGTTGCTCTGTTATGACGATCCCTGCAAGAACATAACAGAAAGTCAGAAGAAATAAGCTTTCAAAACTGCTAACTAAGATAGCTAGTTAAGGGCAAGTGTTCTTACTTTAGTATAATAGAAGCAGGGAATATGAAGCCGAGACAAACAGCAGCTGTTGCTCCAGTGAATTGGAAAGCATCCCAAATGCTCGGGATGAAGTTTGCACCCAAGAAGATTACAGAGATGAGACCGGCAGTGAGACAACCGAACCTTACATTTGAGGTAGTTAATGATGGAGCGGAAGGGAACAAGAGCCCATCAATGTTAATCCGCAAAGGGTAGAAAACAATCGGGAACACAAGCATCAGATGGAGTGCATAGCTAACTCGAACTGCATCATTAAGGAACGAACCAAGTGGGATTCCAAGATCTGTGTCAAAGTTTGCAAGGACATCATCAAGAGTATCGTCACCAAACAAGAGGAACCCGAAAATGCTTGTCATAATGTAAACAGATGAGCAAAGCATAAGTGCTGATCGAACAACAGGTCTTATCTGAGAATGGTCTTCAAGTTCGTTCTGTATGCTGTGAACTGAAAAATCAAGCAAAAACCAAAAACATGAGTTTTGTTCAGTCTTCAGAGCTGTTTTTCCACATTTAAGAAGTGAGCTGTGCGCACATACCATTGTAATGGCAAATGAACGCAGTGACAAGAACCGGTACAACTGTGAAGAGATTCCAGAAAGATGTTAAGTCGGTAACATCTGGTAGCAATCTTGGCATCGCCACACCACCACTAATCAATTTCATGATAGAAATTCCTGCTGTGATGATGAGAAAGACAACTGCCAAAGCCACTGATAAAGCAGATGTATATCTCAAAGAATCTGCAAACAAAACATAATCATATGTCATAAAAAGATGTAACCAAACATAAAGATTCAGAGTTACCATCTCCTATCTAGGAGATTCTATATAAGGAATGACAATTTTAACATAGAAACGAATCAGTTTGTTAATCAATGCTTTTCTTTGAACCGAACGACTAACCGATTCGCTTGAAGCAAGCCAATGGAGCAAACACACCAAGAGTTGTAATAAGAAGAATAGCAGCCCTTCCATTCCACCAATGGTGACCAAACCATCCTTCAAGAACACCAAAATGGTGAATTCCATCTTCTGTCTTTCCAGCCAAAACATCACCTTCAAACACAAAACCAAACCAGAGAACACACAAAATTCAACAACAATGTAAGAACAGAAGATTACTATCTACAAAGATAATAGGAGATGAAGATAATACCAATGATGATCATGTAAACGATTAAAACACCGATGTTGTTAACTAAAACAGCGACTTGAAGCAAAATCTTTCCAGGTGTACCAAAGGAATCACCCATTAAGCCACCATAAGATCGACTTTTCTTCACTTTACTAAACCTAAGCAAGAACTCAATCGATGCATCAGTCAAAAACGCCATGAAAATAATCATCGAAATTCCAAGTACAAGTCCTAGGATCTTCATCGTCGCTGGTAAAGCCATGATTCCAGCACCGATTATAGTTGTTGCGAGATTGAAAACCGCTCCACTAAACGAAGCTCCATTGAATTCATCGCAAGCAACTTCGTCTCCTTGAGTTGTTGGTAATAACGGAGCAGCAACATCATCGGAGGAAGAATTGCTTCTCTTTGGAATCGGAGTGACATATTTAATCGTCATCGATTCTGATTGAAATTCCAAGCTGTCAAAATTGATTACAGAAAAATCTTACCAATCATACAAAGTCAATTTTATAACACTATTGATGACAACGAACCTTAAAAGAGATTCCAAAAATTGGAAGACGAAAAATTCAGAGACGAACTTCGATTCAACTGATTAGTAAAGCAGGAATCAAAATACCTAAAAATTGTACGAAACCAAATTGATTTGGATCGAAAATGGTTTTCACCAGAACCCTAAAACAAGATTTAAGCGAATTCGCAACAGACTGAAGATCAGAGAAAAGATTTTATCTTCTCAGAGGAAGAAGGATTTTAGGAAAAGCAAATTGGAGATGAGAGAAATTATAGCCTCAAGATTTTGTGGAAATAATATTTCTTTACGAAACTCCAACATTTAAATTAAAAATGAATTTTGTTTGCTATTGGCTAGTGGGAAACGTGATTATCCTGAATTGTAATTTAAAAATCAAATCAGATTAAACTAAATTTAATTGTCAAATTCACTGTATTATGCTGACGATTTATTTGACCTTTGGTGGTGCTGATTCGATTTTAGCGATGATCGTCGCGGCGTGTAGGATCAGTGAATACGCGCAAAGTACTTACTGTATGCTTGAAAATATATAAAAATGAATATAATTTTGAGTAATACCCTAAAATAACATCTTTTCAAGTTTTTTTTTCCAAATTTAGCATCTCAAAATTAAACTCTCAAAAATAGTACAAATACTTATGTAAAAATACTTATTTATTTTAAACAAATTATATATAAACTTAAATTATTGTATTTGGGTTCATTTTTCCAATTTAGGGTTTAGTTTTTTTCTTTTAAAATATAGTTTTAATGTATTTTAATCTTAAATTTGTGCTATTATTGGAAATTTAAACTAATGATGCTATTTTTGGAATAAAAACTTAGAAATGTGCTATTTTAGACATTTGCCCTATAATTTTCTTACTCAATTATTTATAATAATAAATAATAAACTAATATTTTAAAATTTTAATCTAAATTAGTTATTTTAAATTTTAAATTCTCAAAAAATAAAATTTATTTTTTGAAAATACATATTTATCATAAATAAATTATAAATATAATTAAAATATTATATTTGACTTTTTTTAAAGATTTAATTTTTTTAATAATAAAAACAGAAGTTAGCTTTTAAAAAAATGACAATACGTCATTTGAAAAAATAATAAAAAAAAAATTATGATATGGTTGTTATTTGAACGTGACATGGTAATTTTAAATATAAATTTATTAAAAAATAAATGAATCAAATGTGATATATCAATTTTAAATATAAATTTATTTCTAACAAAATAAATTAAATTATATAGATTAAACTAAAATAAGTTTTAAAAAAATTTACATATAATAACAAAAATGGATATGATTAAAAAATTCTAAAAATATGTTTACATGTCATTAAAATAACATAGCAAAAAACAATTATTATTTATTATCTCCTATATATTAAAAGAGAAATAAAATTTGAAAAATGTTGCATAAATGGTATTTTTAAAAATTAATATTTAAAGATGAATTTTATTTTTACATAAAATAGCCAAAAACATAAAACTAATAGTTAAAAAGTGTATTATATAGAATTCCATAATTTTTATTATATAATCATACAAAAATATAGATTATTTTATAATTTGATTATAAAATAAAAAATAAGTATATTATGAATTGAAAAATATAATTTTACTAGTGTTAAATATATAAAACACAAATAAAATTCATATTGTATAATATATATGTAATATAATACATATAACATCTTAATTAAATATAATAATGATTTAAATTTATAATATGTTATACTCACGCAAAGCGTGCACACATTATCTAGTTTTTTTATTAAAAAAAGCTTTAAAATATTTTAATATTAAATTTGTACTACTTTTAGAAATTTAAACTATTAGTGCTATATTTGAAACAAAAATTTAAAAAATGATAGTTTTGTCAATTGCCCATTACAATATACATTTTGAAAATTTTAATTATATTTTAATGATTAATTATCCAAAATAGTAATTTTAAAAAAAATATTCCAAATATAAAAATGTAAAAATAATAACAAAAATTTATTATTAATTACCTTAGACACTTTTTATAACAGAAAATAAAATGATTTATAAATAAC
Organism: Pugionium cornutum; assembly: GCA_018901935.1. Lineage (NCBI taxonomy): Eukaryota > Viridiplantae > Streptophyta > Magnoliopsida > Brassicales > Brassicaceae > Pugionium > Pugionium cornutum. The sequence goes on from CM032157.1 coordinate 17,067,702, forward strand.
AATTCTAACGTCTTTAATTTGTAATTTATAAATAAATATTTTACATAATAATTGAAAAATAACAATTCTAACGTCTTTAATTTGTAATTTATAAATAAATATTTTACATAATAATTGAAAAATAACAATTCTAACGTCTTTAATTTGTAATTTATAAATAAATATTTTACATAATAATTAGTGATATTTTAAAATTATAATTTTATTATAAAACATTTAGAACAAAATTTAAAAAATATTATTTTATGGTTTTTGTTTCTAAATTCTTATTTAAAAAATAATACATTTCAACATAAATAATATTATATGATATTAATAAATCTAATTTCTAACGTTTATACATGGGCAATTAATTAAAATAGCACTATTTCAAGTTTTTGTTTCAAATATTACACTAGTTATTTAAATTTTCAAAAATATCACAAATTTAATATAAAATAATTAAAACTTTATTCCTAATGAAAAAATTTTAAACCCTAAATTGGAAAAAGTGAACCAAAACATTATGTTTTAATTTTTATATAGTTTATTTAAAGTAAATAATTATTTTTACATAATAAATTATGCTATTTTGGGAATTTTAGTTTTAGTGTGCTAAATTTAGAAGATAAATTTAAAATGATGATATTTTAATGTATTATCCTTTATTATACAATATAATAAAAAAAGATTTGAGAAAACAAATAGATAAATTGGTTGCATCACGAAATTTTAACAGTCATACTCTTTGATAGACATGCACGACAGTAGATTTTCGAAAACTTTTTTGTTATGCTACAACTTTTTGGTTTTTTTTTTTAAAATTGTGATCATTTTTTTTGCAAATGGTTTTCCGGTTTTCCTCAGGATTTGTTTCATTTTTTTCGTATATGATGGTTTGTTTAGAATTTCTCACTGATACGGTGAAGTTATCGAATATTTTGAATCTTTAGGGTTTAGATTAGGGAAATTTTCGATTGTATACACCAATTTCTTGTTTATGTGTAATTTTTGTTTTCGTATGTTGCTATGTGGGTTTCGGATTTTCGATGGCATGCTGATTTTCCGGTTCTATTAAGAAATTGGTGACTAATTATTTTGATTTCATCATTATATTTTCGGAAAATTCGGGTATCGTTATTTTGTTAATTTCTTATGTTGTACTCAATTTTTCTTGTTAATCGTTAACTTTTATATTTTCTGTCATTTTGTTTGCTTCATTTTCCTTTTTTATCTATTTTATAAAATTTTTTATGTTTTTCCGGTTATTGATTTATCTTTTAAAATTGTCCTGAAATTGTAAATTTATTTTAGTAATGGTCCTAGTTTTAATTATCACAAAACCATTTTAATTGGTCCCGAGTTTATCCCACCATTTTGTTTTTTTAATCCATTTTAAAATCGTGTCTCCCTATTTGGAACGGTCTCCCATTTAGAGGAATATTGAAAACATTGTTTATAACTGTGTCTCTACATTTGCAACTTGTCCCGTTTTGGATAAAATTTTCTATTGATGTGCATGATACTTTTGGGCTAACTTTGGATATTATATGTTAACTTTATATGTTAACATGTACGATCATGTTTTGCGAATTTTGTTCGTGATATTCTATAACTATTATCGTAACTGTCTTCCTTTTGAAAGAATTTTGAAAACATTGTTTATAACCATATCCCTACATTTGAAACTATCCCTATATTTGCCGAAATATTCTATTCTTGGAAAAAGTGAACAGTAGGACTAACATCATTTTTATACGTTAATATCTTATGATAACATGCACGCCAGATATTCCGTGGATATTTGTTTATGTTATTCTGTAACTCTTATCGTGGTGTCTTAATTATTTCCCAGGAAACGGATTAAAACTTTCCGTCCAAACTCTTTGCGCTAGGCGAAGAACCAAAAGGACAAAGGATTAATGTTTATCATACCTCCTACAGGATAAAAAAGATTTTTAGTTCACTTGATGATGACGAAGCCGAAAAAATCAAGAATTTACCATTTGCGAAATTTATTTTGATATGTGAGAAGTCGATTTATTCTGGTAGACTGGGCCATTTCATGCTTACAAGGCAAATTCAAGTCAGAAAAAGCATGAAATATAATTTCTATTAGCTGGAAAACCCGTTAGTTACTTTCTGCGGGAATTTGCTATTGTAACCGATTTACCATGTGGTAAATATCCGATCAAAGAGAAAAAATCTGGCAAGAGAAAGATGACAAGTTGCATGCACCCCTATTGGTATTCTCTTTTCCCCAACACTGAGAGTATTACAGTTGAATGGGTTACGTTGATGTTGAAAAAGAGAATTGTTGTAGATTCTGAAACAAGACTGAAGCTTGCTTATCTTGCTATTATTGCTGGTGTTGTTGTTCGTACATCCCACATGCCTAAGCTGTCGAAATCTCATGCGGAACTTGCTAGGGATATGCTAACCTTTTTTACTACCCATGGGGTCGTCTTGCGTTTGATATGAATATGTCCAACATTTAAGACAAAGATCCCATATCTTTGTCTCAGCCGTCTTTAGGTGTTAAAGGGTTTTTCACCCTCTACAACTTGTTTTAATGGCTGATGCCCCTGCTATAACAGATACACCAGTATATGCCCCAAAAGACTCGGATTTTGATTCGGCATCAGAAGAGGAATAGAGTGAGTTGCAAACCTTCCAATAATTAGCCCTAATCACGTCAAAGCATTGAATATTAAATGTCAGGTAATTTATTCGAATCTATTATTACGTCATTCATCTTAACTGATAATTTATGATATACGGATATAACATGATAATTATAATACGACTGTATTGATATATTATAAATCAGTGTATGTTGTTTAAATGTTATATGCTAACTAGTTTAACTAAACCATGTTGGTGAATGTGCAGCCCATAATTGACCAAGAGGACGATGCTTAAATTGATGAAGAAGAAGTTGAGTGGTGTGATGAAGAAGAGGATGAGAGAGTGAATGAGATGGTTGGTTTGATTGGTAGTGATTTTGAGTTCTCGAATGATATGTTTCATGGTGGCATTATTGCTTTGGATCTTGTTGCAATCCGAGAGGAGAAATTGAAGAAAAAATCTCAAAAACAAAAAGATACAGATAAAACATTGGATGTTGGAAGAACATCAATTAACTATCAAGCTATATCCAACCAAATTGTTTCTAGGGTTGTTGATAAGACAAAAGAATCAGTCAAGACGATGGAGAAGGCATTGATCGCTGTCCTGGATAGTAGGATTACTATGATGTAGAATTCTATACTCACTAGTCTCTCTAAATTTTTGTCATTGTATTCGAGTAGATGTGTTTCTCAAGGACCCAACACTGCGAATGGTAGTCAATGTGGGATCAGACAAAGGTGTTGTCTTGGAGAAACCCACTGGTGTGGATACAACACACCACAATGACATTGTAAGTTATGGCATTTCAATGCTTCCACTATGGTTGAGCTTCTGTATAACAATATATTTATGTTTTTATGTAGTAATTAGACATGAATGTGTAATGTACTCATAACGAGGATGTGAATGACACTTCGAATGACAATGGTGAACATTTCGAGGAGGTATATAATATGCATGTTTTTCAGTTATTTATTGAATGGCTCCCACGTACATAATGTGCTTGGTCGTTATCAGGGCTTTTATAATACAACTCGACAGTTATCAAACAATGATGTAGTTTGTTGATGTTGGTATTTCTTACCAATATTTTTTCATATATGATATGCAGAGAGAAAGTACAAATATGCAATGCAATTCTGTAGCCCCGCGTATAGTGGATACCAATGTTGTTTCTGATCCTGTTGAAAAGGTATGCAATACTATTAGAAAATAATAAATTGCACCTAAGTGTTATATGTAATTATCATACGTAACTGTTATCATGTATTGGATACCGTATTTCATGAGTTAGATTCTAACCTGAACAGTGTTGATATATCGATGATGTCTAGTCGCACTACGGATCCCGAAACGGCTGTAATTGGTGATGCCACTGTAGAGGTTTATGTTTACCTGATTTTATATCCTATTTGTGCTATTACTCTTTTAATTGTCTTCATTAATAACATAATCAATTTATGATACGACAATATTGTTATTACTATATCGTTTCAGAAAAAGCTTGAAATTGGTGGTGGAAATTCAAATGATGAGTCTTCTCCTGCTTCTCGTAAGAGTAAGAGGCCTAGGACTGATGATTTGAGTACACAGAATGAACTGATTCTTTTTAACTCATTGCCACTTAACCAAGTCGAGAATCAATTTGGAGTTGATGTGACTGTAAACTACACTGCAAAGTTTGCGACACTCTGTGAAAATATGGCATCTCCATGGTAAATAGCTTATACTCTTAGTCTGGACTTAATTTCCTTTTAATTGTACTATTATATTTCAGTGTAATCCCCCATCCTAATGGTTCATCGGTTACCAACATGGATATATGTTCGATTGTTGAGAGAATGTCCGTTACGGATTCAAAGGTTAATGATTCTACTATATTTTATTTTGTTGTTTAATGTTAATTTAATATTTATTTGTTAACTTTTGACTATGACATACAATTGATGCGCTTAGGCTATACATGCACATGGCATATGATAACTTCAAAGTTGCACATCCGGGATATGATTTTGTTTTATGACACCAAGTTTGTTGCAAGTATTTCATCACATTACACCAAATTTTCAAAGATTGCAAAAAAAGACAAAGGAAAGTTTAAATTCAAGTCTGCTTTACTCTGTTATTTCGAGGAAGCAGTTACCAGCGTTGACCTACCTAGATGTCTTTATTTCTCATTCCATTTACAGGCAACATTGGGTAGGTATATGTGTTGAGTTATCTGATGCGATTCTACATGTATTGGATTGCAATACATTATTCCACAGTCTTAGTCTCATCAAGAAAGATCTTATGTCAATTGCGAAAATGTTGCCATTCCTACTTCGGCAAGCGGTGAGTGATGATGATGATCTTATCCCCATGAAGCTTACTATTCAAAGAATGTCAGGTATACCTCAGAACATTGCACATACGGATGCCGGTGTAACATCTATTTTGCTTATACAAGCACATGTCATGTCTGGTTTGATGGATGCAAGTGTGTTACACCAGAAGTTCTGACTACTCAAGCCCAAAAATTGGTTGTGCTTTTTTCGAGTTGTTTGTTGGACTTGTTTGAGCATCTATTTTATTTCCCCTTTTCATGATTTCTGTTATGTACGAAAACCTCATTTTTAATCTTTACGTTTTCTGTTACACACAATGAACATTTTTAAAGAACGCATTTGTTGTTGAACAAGTGTGGATGGTCGTAATGTTATTTTTCTACATTAAATGTTTATTTGCAATAGTTGTTTGTTAAATTATTTGTTATTTTCTAATGTTGTATTTTACAATTTTAAAAAGTTTTTACATTGATTTGTCTTAAAAAACGTCAAAACATAATGGTTGTTTAAGTTTATTACACGCATTTAAAGCATAAACACATAAAATTAACCATACATAAAGAAGAGTTTTAGTAGATTGGCCTTGAGGTATATACATAATATTAAACAAACAAAAAATATGGCCACTCCGATTTTTAGCTGCGTGTTTTCACCCCAAAATACCCAACTATCTCCCCATCTTTAGTTATCTGCTTGCTTGATTATAACGGTTCTTTGCATGTTGCTCGATTATGACCACTTGCACAACACCGGCTACAAGATGTTTTCCTCTTACGACCATATTTTTTGTCTAATATAATTCAGTAGTTACGTGTTAACAGATTATATTACTATTAACAACACCAGTACATACATAATTTTCATACCATTAATTCTCCGCGAGATGGGATTCGTTTTTTCCTTGTACGTCCATGAGGTCTTCTTGTGCATGGTGGGTGGAGCAAGTTTTTTATGTCTCACTCTCCTCAGAAGTAATTATCTCCATATCTGTAGTTGGATAAATGGTTTCTTTGTAAGCTTGCTTCCAATATTCCACTGTATGTTCAGGCGTAACTAAACTGTCCACCTCAATCTTTGCATGGACGGCGCACATACATCGTGGCAACAAGAGATTAATACCTTCTGAAACTCGCAACATGTGCATGTCTTCCTCTCCAAATTCACTATGTAAACTCCACCCTCCTTGTCATTTATCTCATACTCATCCTTCTTTAACATATGTACTCTGAAACCTGATGATTCTTCAAAATGCTTAGCCACGATTTCATACACTTTTGTTGTCATCGTTGTTGTAGCATTGGCTGAAGCCTCACGACGGTATGCAAACCAAGCCGTCATGGTTGTTCTGATGAAATCCAATAATGGAATAATCGACAACTCTCATGCACATCTTAGTACCGAGTTCAGCAACTCTGCGTTATTACTCGTCATTAGGTTGTAACAGACTCCGTTGAAGTGCGACCTTGCCCAATGTTCGAAACCTATCTGGTATAAATATTCCACGCAAGGTTGGCTTATCTTTTTAATTTCATTGAAATATGTGTAGAAGTCTGATCCCTTGTATGCCCGAGCAGCATTTGACACCAAGAAACAGAGGTTCTTAGCTTTAAATGTCGTTTTGATGTTCCGTTGTAGATGAATAATGCATGCACAATATCCACAATGGGGGTACACCTGATAGGTTAACAAGGAAGGTTATCAGATATTATATCGTGTACAGCTCAAAACCTACTTATACACGGTAAGTTATATTCAATCGTATAAACCTTAAAATAACGTGTTACCTTTCTCAGTACAAAGTATATTGAAGAATGTTGGTCTGATATGAAAAAACCTCCTCATTATCTGGAACGATATCCCGCAAATTTTCGAAGAACCATTCCCATGCCTGGTCGTTTCCACTATCCACAATATCGAATGCTAATGGGAAAATCTAATAGTTGCCATCTTTTAAGCTTGCGGTTAAGAGACATCCAACGTATTTTCCTTTGAGATGTGTTCCGTCGATGACGACCACTTTCTGCAAGTAAGGATATCCCTTTACACTTGCCCCAAGTGCAACAAACAAATATTTGAAACGATTTCCGATCTCATCGTCGTAAACCAACTCCATGGATACAATCAAATCTGGATTCGCCTTTACTAGATGATGTAGGTATGATGGAAACATTTTTTAAGACGAGCTTTGTCCATCCATGTCCATATCCAACACTATTTGTCTTGATTTTCATGCTTTCCAGTAAGAGATATGAACATCATGTTCTCCTCTCATTATTTCGTGTACCTCGTTTGGACGTGATCTCGATCCTTGTTCATTGTAACTGCTCTTCACTATTTTCCCAATAAATGTGGAAGACGTTTGCTTTTGATAACTGCTACGCTCGTCGACACTACAAGTGTGTTGTCTATGGACTCGCCTTATTTGATATCTATCATGAAAAGTATTATTAAATAACTCCTTCCAGAAATATGAAAAACATTTTACCTAGTGATGTAACCTTACCACTCTGACTCCAACATTTTTATTGCATATAGCCGCCATACGCAAGACTTCCCGGTGCACTCAAGTATCATCATGTTTGGCGTTGATCGTGTGCTCTTATAAGTGAACTTATGTCGTATTGCGTACATGGCTAAATGAGTCTTAAATACGTTTCGATCTTTGAATACCATCCCGACATACAAGTCATTCGGCTCGTGTACACCTAACCCTATTTTTGGATTTGAACAATATTTTTTGCAACATAAGTGTAAACTGTAATAATATATTTACATATATAATATTAAATTATATGATAACTTACCATCACAATCCTTTTCTTTACACACATTCTCATCACCCCGTGAGTCGTGTCTTATTTTGGTTCTATTTTTAGTGGACTCTTTACCTATGGTTAGACCAAGGTATGGCTCGCTTGGTCCACCTTCTTCAACCATTGGTCCCTTTCCCTTGTCTACCAAAGTATTTTCAGTCCCCCTTGCTTCAAAAGACTCTCCTACAATAAATTTTGTCACGTGTAAGATAATTATTATCCAATACTTTATAATTTTATACAATTAACCATATACTATTTAATATATCTTTACCTTGCCCCTCGACAGAGTCCAAATGTAATGTTAGGAGTATATCATCTGTCTATATTTCTTCTTGATCATTGTTACGCAAAAATAAATCTATGTCCTCGCGAATGCTTGGAGGAGCCTCGGATGCTATAACATTTATAGATGAACCCGCTGACTGAAATTCCCCCTCCAAAAATGTCCTTATGAAACTAGATGTTAACATTTCTAAGATTTCCCTACTAGAATTTTGGACGTATGTGAGTTCATTTTCGGTTAGAAGTTCTTGTAGAACGGACAAGCTCATTGGGAAGATCTGGTTACGACTCAGCATTCCTATGCCAAAATAATTGAACGTCAACAATACTTATTGATATAGTATTTCATTTATGATAGGTACATATTGTTGAAAATTGTACCTTGGAATTTAGGGTCGTTTTCATACAAATCAGCATCATCAATACTAAGGAAGTTTTGTGTACCTCCAACATTACTTGTAACTGTTAAAACGACATGTATACTTGGATTGCTTCTTCATCCACTGTCACATGTAGTGCCATCAGGAAATGATCCACCCTCAAAGCCATGAATAATTAAACATCCCCATCGTTTTCTATATTAACAGGTGGTGTACGCATGTCTTCTTTTGTCATCATCCATTATGGCATTTGGTATGTCATTGTAATCGGTATATTTTCATCGATAAGACAACGTGTTTTCACCCTTTTTTCAAGTATCAAATATGTTGTGTTCTGTGCCACTAGTATAACTTCCATTTGGTCAATTCTTTTTTTGTGGAATTTCCATATGCCATTAGATTGCTTTTCCTAATGACCGCGGTGCAGCCTCGTTAGTAGAACCATTGCTAAAATTTTCCTGTACATTTTAATAGAAACAATATATGTTAATTTTGTTTTTATTCTTGTATAATTTATTGTTGTATTCCACAAATGATCATTGTTGTACTCTAGATGCAATTATGCAATGTAAAAACATTTAATTTGACTTTACACATCTCACTGGTACCCATGCAAAATGAAATTATTATGTCTGTGTTTTGCATTGTACATTGAAATCAGACATTAAACATTACTAAAGTTATTGTATATTCGATAATCTTTATGTTAAACGCTAACATCTTCTTTACCAATACGAAATTATAAAATAAATTAAACATTTATATTTTTTTCCTAATCCAAATGAGATTTTACTGTACATTTTTTTTTACTTTTCCAGTCCTATTATTATATGGTTTTTCCACTTTTGAAATTGTGAATAATGTCAATGTCGTACTACTATACTGTTTTTTGTATTTTTCACTCATATATGTTTATACCTACATACGTAGTTGGAATGTCAGTGTTTTTAATTGTTAACGGGTCCCACGTAAATAACATGACTATCAAAATGCGATGCTTTGTAATTGAAAATGCCATAATAAGTAGTTCCAAGTTCTTTTCATATATTATACAGTCTGTATTATACGTTAATATTTCTAGTGTATCACTTCAAAAATTTTGAACATATTTTTATTCTATTTCCATTTACTGTCATACTTGTAACAACATTTTTTGTGCTTTTCAAAAGGTAAAATTGTTGCACAGATGTGCAATGTTACACATGCATGATGTATCATGAATTTCAATTTTTTTTATGCATCATAAATGACTACAAGTGTTGTCAAAATAATTGTTTATACCTAACTATTTTATGTAAATGCTACTCTGATTTTTACATAACTTAAAATAAAAATATTTATGGACAGAAGATCCAGTTTCTTAATATGAATGCAAGTCAATTAAATAGTTTTTTGTTGAATAACATGCATGAGCTAATTGGTATTTCGTGATGAGTGTATGGAGATTATTGCTTAAACATTAAAATAGAACTAGGATTATAAATACAAATCTTCTAAAAGAGACATATTAAAGACACTTACCTTTCTTCAACCACCAGAGCACGTAGGTGTTATCTTCTTCATCATTTATTTGTTTCAGCTTCACTGTTTGAACTTGGAAAGAATGAGAGAGAAACTCATCAATGGTGGTTGTTTGATCTACACGACCAGTATATGTATATACTTTACATTTTTTCTTAACGTATACACCGGTTGACAACTTATTTCGGTGATGTTATACAAAATCTAAACTGAATTTGTGCATTAAATGCATATTGTAATCGTGTCATCCAACGGTTGAGATTCAACATTGATATCCATTTTTCTACATTCGACTGACAAAAGCTTTCAAATCTTCAGTCATTTCATAGGGTGTCAGTCACAAACCATCACATCAATGCCTATGAGCAGAATGTGTCAGCTGATGTGTGAGGGCAAAATAGGAAAATTATGAAATAAGTGAATAGTTGAAAAATAACTAGTTCGCTTTTTTGCTATTTCCTTTCTATGTTATTCAGCAAATTTCCCCTTTATTAAATTGATATTTTGTGCTCAAGATGACAAAAAGACCTCTTATAATATACAAACAAAACTCTATTTATATTTGGAAAAAACGTCAGTAACATATAATTCAGGTTGCTCCAATTTTTGTCACAATATACCCTTGCCTTTGTTCAGAAAATAGCATATAAGTTTGCATTAGTTTCATTTGCTTATCTTAAATTTTCATATCTTATTGTGGTGAAAACGACCGATTCCCACAGAGACTTTTTTCTATTGGATTATGTATACTAGAAATTTTAACCAATGTCAATACTATCAAAAACTATTGTAAAATTTAAAAACACTACATCAACTAATGAAATGGAACTAAAACAAATATTTTAAACGGAATCCGTTGTACTACACTGTTTAGGTAGAGACATAACGAGATGGAGAGACGAAACTAATCAAAAAGATGTCGTTTTGTTATATTTGTGATAAAAAAGAGTTTGTGGAAACGTTAGAGATGTATTCGTTTATTTACATGTTGTGTGGATTATTTAAATTGGGTATGATTTCTTTTAGAACTAAGTAGTAATATATACATGAAAAATTAAAAAATTGAAAAATTAGGCAAATGTACATGAGAGTGGATGTTGGTGGATGATAACCATTATGCTATTGATAACCATACACAGATCATTTGACATACCAATATACAGAGTGGATGTTGGTGGAAAATGGGATAGGAATCCCTGCAATCGACATCACATACGAGAAGGATGTGGGAATTCATGGTTGTTCGAGTTCAGGTAGAAAATCTAGCGTTTTGTGTGACCGTAGAATTGTATCAAATTAAAAGATATAAATTCTATAAACATGATAATTTTACAAGTGGTGGAAATTCAAATGTTTTACAGGAATTGCACAGGGCTTTGGACAACCAGTCAATAGGTTACCAAGGTAATACTTCTACTAACTGCTAAGTATATAATATCGGTTATGTTTTCATGTTTTATAAGTAAAGGTTGGCTTGAAATTAGATTTGGTAGCTGGCAGGGTTACACATGGCAGCCACACGGTATTGGAGAAAATATGTACAGAAAAATTTTATTGGGTGTTATTTATTTATCTTTCCCCAAATTTTAAGGTTGGGGAAAAATTCAAGGATGAAATCTGCTTTAGAGAAAATGGTAGGAGAAAATATTATTGGATGATATTTATTTATTTTTCCCAAAACTTTGATATCAAATCTCAAGTGTATTGCATCAACAATATGACATGCCCAAACTTTTGAACGAACACCACCTACAAAATCATTGTACAAAACACCAAATACTTCAAGAGTTATTTATCGCATGCATCATGAACGCTCTGTAACAGAACATGTATGGCTTGAAACAAATTGCTGAATTGTAAATTATGGTATGTTACCAATTGGTGTAGCTCGTACTCTCCAATTATACTCTTTCATCCAATATTTAACAATCAAAATCATTAGGATTAATTTATATACATCAAAATCGAATTGATGTATAATTGATAAAATCTTTAATCTAGTAACTAGTGCATTTTTTGTCTCATATATTTGTCCTATAACAAGATTCAATGACACAAATTCTAACATGTTCGCATTACCAATGATGCCAACTCAAATCGATATTCCTCATCTTCATCATCTTCACATGCTAACACCACTTCAATAGTTGGTTCCTCACCATGTAAATCTTCTTCAATCTCTTTACATTTGTTGTGTCAGTTTTCATATTTAAGAAAATCATTGTTGGCACGTTGATTTGACGGACTATCACTTTTTTCTTTTTCTTTCTCTTTAACCTCAACAAATAAACGAATTGCCTTAGTTTTCATCATCTCCACAAATCCATGCAGTTGTCGACAACTTCCAACTTTCACTAGAGGCATCTTTTGATCAAGAGGAAGAGGAAGATATTGAATGATCATCTATTAAAAAATTTGGTAAAGGAATATATTTTTAACGAGAATGAGTACGAAGAAAATGAGTAAAATTTATTGTTTTGAGTTCAAGTTAAAATTCGATGTGGTCGAGATTGAAAAAGATGTGGTGGCTAATCCTACAATCACAATACAAATAAAATGCTTCAAAAATGTGCTATCAAATATATATATATAAAAATAGTTTAGTCCTAATTAAATTTTCTTCTTTCAAGTAGAAAAAAACTGATGTAACGAATAAATTTAACATAAATATTGTGTCTGTTACTAAAAAAACTATTGAAAACTTAATAAAATTATCGTATATTTAATTGAACTATCTCATATTTAATAAAAGTACTACAAATTTAATAAATTTGCGAACATTTTGTACAAAACCATTGTAGATTTCTCGTGTCAGACTTATACATATGCCCATTGATTTTGATAATATTTTTGTAATGAATACGTATTTTTCGATGACGTATTAAAAATATTAATGGTATTTTTTATGACGTATTAAAAATATTAATGGTATTTTTCTAATAACATTTTTTTGAAACAACGGCATTGGAAAAGAAATTGGATACTTAAAATATTTTGGTAATTAAAAAAAACACACGGGTGAATAGATAAATTGTGTGTTATTCTAATAATTTTTATTTTGCACAGTTACTCTATGTTGATTTCCTTGAAATCATTTTCCGTTTCTTGAATCCGCTAATTTTTCTTTCGTGGGCTTACGTCTTGACTAATGTGGACTTTAGTCGATTTTTTTTAACATCTAGATTCTGAACAAATTTATATCGTAACTTTCCAGCACAGCAGAAGTAATGAAAGAGGAAATGCAAAATAAATCCAGTTCATTATTTTATTTGTAAAATAATATGTGGGCAGGAAAGACTGATAGGAACAAACTCCTAATTAATTATGTCATCACAACGCTGATTATATATTTAACTAACACACTTCAATTATAATGAATCAACTACTAAATGATAATCATTATATATTGCTAACTTTTGGCTTTTAGTGGTGATCGAAAGGTCAAATCTTCATCAATATGTATGAAATTTTGTAAAATATTAATTATGTTAATCATAATGGATTCTCATTTCCATTATAATATTAATGAATTATTATATCATAAAATAATATTTTTAAATTTTTTTAAAATTAATTACAATAAAATTAAAATTCAAACATAATAGTTATTATTATGCCAAAATATTTCTTATTAAAAATAAAAATAAAAATAAATTTTTTTATTTTTCAACTTAATATTTAGATTTTATGTATTAAAAATATTTTAATATTAAAGGAAATTTAAATTAATAGTATTATATTTAAAAAAATATAAAATATACTATTTTAAAGAATTAACCTTATATAATCATCTATATAACCATAAAATAACAATTTTCAAATTTTTGTTCAAATCTAATATATTAAAACTAAAATTTCAAAAATATCATAACTATTATGTGAAAATAATAATTTATCCTATAGAAATTAAAACAAAATTAAAAAAAAATTATGTTTGGATCGGTTTTTTAAAAAAAAATTTAGATTTAGATTTATTTTTAAAAGATATTTCTATAAAATTTGTAATATTGTTGAAAATTTAAATTAATAATTTTAATTTTTATAAAATCTAAAATAATATTTTAAGGAACAGTTAATTAGTTCAATGATAAAGAATACGAGAATAATTAGAAAATGACAATGATTTGAAATAACAATGAAATTACTATTCATGTCAATATAAAGTTTAGGATTTTATCTTTAATTAAGTCCATGTCATCAAAATTTTGAATTTTTTATTTATTTTCATAGAAATATAGTTATCTAATATAAGGAGTAATTTAGATTTGAATATATCATCTCTCTCCTTATATATTTTTCTTTAACTTAACACAACGTACTTTAGTTAATCTAGTAAATAAAATATTTATAGATATAAGAAAATATTTATATGTGAAACGAAAATGTATAACACACTATTTTGTATATAATCATATAAATGTATATGGAGAGTAGTAGGTGATATATTGGTTGTAACATTTCTACGTACATCCCAGTTGTGTGGAGTTGCAATCCACTTTCACTCGTATGATCTTGTTAAATTTTCGTATAAAAATGTTGGGTTATTGGACCGGTCCGTTGTGGCCCAATAAAAAAAAATCATATTTATATATTGAGATACTAGATAATATGCTCACGCCTTTCGTGAATATAACATATGCGCTTCCCCTTTTAAAAATTTGTTTTATTTTCCCGTAACAGATGACACTTAGGAAAAAACCTTTTGTGACAATCAAACCAACACGTCTTTCTACCATTTGGTAATTGAAATGCCTCCGTATCATCCATACAAATTGGACAATACAGTCTACTATGCGTTGTCCATCCTGACAATATTCTATAAGCTGGAAAATCGGTTATCATCCACAATAACACGACTTTTAGATTAAAATTTTGATTCAACGATATATCGTATGCATCAACTCCCGTATATCACAATTCTTTCAACTCATCAATCAAAGATCGGAGGAATATATCCAAACTAGCACGCGGATGATTTGGCTCCGAATTCAGAATTGTTAGAAACAAGTACTCTTTTTTCATACACATATCCAGTGGCAAGTTATATGGAGTGATAATCACCGGCCATAATAAATGATTTCGAGACATCCCAAATGGATTGAACCCATTAGTGCATAAGCCAAAATAAATGTTTTGAGATTCAGCAGCAAATCTTAGATGTAGATATTGAAATTTTTTTCACTCTGTAACATCAGATGGATGGCTCATTTCTCCGTCTTCTACTTCATGCTCTACGTGCCACCTCATTGCCTCTACGGTTTTCTCGCTGTGATACATTCTCTTAAGTTTGTCGCATAATGATGATAAATTTGAAACAAAAGTACTATTTTGAAATCTACCTTTATATTTTATTTTACAAAATAAACTTTTCGAGAAATCTACCTCGTATTGCATTTACTCAAAAGTTTGATTATTTGTAAAATTTTTGAGAGTAACCATTACACAATCTCCAGTATATTAACTTTTGGAAGCAAGAAGTCTCCTTTGTAAAAAGTTTGAGAGTAAGTATTACAAAATCTCCAAAAGATCTTAACATTTTTGGATAAAAATATTAGTTTTGCAATTGACCGAAGTCGCATGTACAAAATATACTTCTTGAAAAGTTTACTTTTTATTTATTTTTTACGCAGACTTCTTCAAGAATTTTTCTTTGCAAAATAAAAAAATTAGTTTTACAAGTGACCGAAGTTCGCATTTACAAAGCTCACTTTTCGAGAATTCTGCTTTGTAATCGTAATTTCGATCAATTGCAAAACTAATATTTTTTATCCAAAAACAAATTTCTCGAGAAGTTTACATAGTTTTTCTTAACAAAACAGAATTCTCGAGAAATCTACTTTGTAAATGCGAACTTCGGTCAATTGCAACAGACTTTTCGAGAAATTTTTGTTGTTTTTTTTATACAAAACACATATATCGGAAATGCTGCTTTGTAAATGCAATTTCGAACAATTGCGAAACTATCATTTTATTTTATAAAGGAGACTATTTGAAAAATTTGCGTTAAATTTTAAATACAAAGCAGACTTTTTGAAAAATATATTTCGTAAATGCGAACTACGATCAATTGCAAAACTAAGCTTTTTGATCTAAAAGCAGATTTCTAGAGAGGTTTGCGTTTCTTTTTTAACAAAGCAAAGTTTTTGAGAAGTCTGTGATATGCCACGAGAAGTCATAGCAAAAAAACCAAAACTATCTTGGATCTTGAGTTTTCAGGCGAATGACTTCTTAACTTCAAAGATGACCAATATTTGCTTCTAAAATATTTTTGAGAAAGTATTAGAGATAAAATAGGATTGATCAAAGCATTTGGAGCTCATAGGTAGCTATAGTTGTTAGAATAATGAAGAAATGAGATTTTCGTAAATATGTGTATGTAATTGTTTTTTTATATCTTTAAATAAAAAATTATATAATGGTGGTAAAAAGTGTAAATATAAAGATTTTGAGGGATTTAAAAAAGATAAAATGTTAGTTTTGCAAAATAGAATTTAAGGAGGTTAGTTTTGCATTTGAACTCAAATTTAACTCATTTTTGCAACTCATCCTAATTTTATTATACTAAATTTAGAACAAAACCTAAAAGTGTTGTTTTAAGTTTTTTTTCCTCTAAATCTCGCATATAAAAATTAAATCTAAAACATCACAAATTATTATGTGAAAATATATATTTATTCTACATAAATTATAAATAAAATTAAAAAAATTATGTTTGAGTTTTTTTTCCTAATTTATGATTAAAATTTTTTTACTGAGAAGACATTTTAAGGTATTTTAATTTAAATATTTACAAAAAGACATTTTAAGGCATTTTAATTTAAATATTTTTTTAGTTTTAGAAATTTAAACTAATGATGATAAATTTGAAACAATTGCTCCAAACTATATGCTAAATATTTTATTTTGATAATGGATTGCGAGACATTGATTCCATTCATAAAAAATTTTTAGTGAGAAAATCAGTGACCAAATCTTATATCGTTATTTACAATATTACAAAATAGTAACTAAGAGCAATCAAACGATTTTAAAAAGATCCTAACAATCGGAGTTTTGGACTTGATTGCAAATGTGCTACAAGTTTGGTTTTGTTCTGTTTGAATTCGTAATGACGAGTATAAGAATTGAATTGGACAGGTTTGATGGAACAAAAGATTTCTTTTTGTGGAAAATCAGTATGCTAGCTTACTATAGAGTCTTATAACTAAAGAAAATCCTAACTAATGACAAATAGCTCACAAAATCGTCTAGAAGAAAGGAAAAAGGTTCTACTATGAATAATCCCAATAAAGATTTAGAAGGATATAGTTCGGAAATTCATCCAATTTGAAAGTGTACATATTGCTTGGGACAAGTAGTGACTTGTTGGAACACAGAACAACAGCAACAAAGTAATTTAGTTAATGCTGGTGTCTCATATAGAGTTATTTATAAAGAGATATTTTGGAAGATTAAAATCAAGCATGCGCAGTTAAAGATAATCTTGGAGAATATTTTATTTAGGATTTATTCTTTTGATCTATAAATATATATTTAGCATCCAAAGAAACAAATAAAACTTGAGTAAGCCCAATCACAGTTAGATCATTACGTGGTTGAGAATAGGGTTCTCCTACATATGTACAAGACCTTGTGCATGAGGAAAGATACGCCGATTAGAACAGAGACATGATCTGGACGTCACACCGAGCTAATTGAAAATCTATAATGGCAGTTATATGGTGATCAAGACCCATTAGTGTTGTTGGTGTTCGGAAGATTTTATGGTTATGAAGAAAAAAATAGAGTATATATTGAATGTAATCAATCTTTTATTAAATCGATTGTAGTACACTCAAACTTATTATTTTAAAAACTAGAGTCGATGTATATTTATACAAAACAAACTATTATGTTAAAACAACACGACTGTATAATTAAAAAGATACATCTTATTGTGTTGAAATAAAACGACTGTATAATTGAAAAGACACAACTATACGAAATGATAATTTGTGATTCTTAATTAGTAACTAACTTATATGAACGTGACTTTGTTTTATAAGAGATTTGATTATACTTCAACATTCCACTATAATCATATCTCGGCTTCTCTCCAAATTTTTTTTGTAAGATGTTCAAATCTTGAAATGCTTAATGCCTTTGTGAAGATATCTGTGCGTTGATCTTTGCCTTTGCAATACTCCAGTTTAATGAGTCCTTTGTGCTCGGCTTCACATACAAATGATACTTGATCTTTATTTGTTTTGTTCTTCTATGTTGTACCGGATTCTTTCCAATTGCTATTGCCGACTTGTTGTCATATAAGATGGGTATACCTTCTTCAAATTTTAGTCCAAATTTTAGTCATATAAGATGGGTAACCGGATTCTTTCCAATTGCTATTGCTGGCTTGGTTTCCCACTGCACATACGACGATATACTCTGCATCTGCCGTTGATTGAACCACTATTTGCTGCTTACAAGACTCCAAAAAAAACATAGCCAATCCAAGACTAAAACCATAACCGATGTGCTTTTCTTATCTTTGGTAGAACCACCCCAATCGCTGCCCGAGTAGCCTATTAATCTTGGTACTTCGGTCTTAAATTTTTCACGTTTGTGAAAAATATTCCAAGCTTGACGTTCCTTTGACATATCTTAACATCCTTTTAGCTTCTTGATAGTGGTTGATACGGGGTGATGACATGTATCCTGAGAGATAGGAGCTTGCATATATTACATCAGGTCTTGATGCACATAAATACAGAAGTCCTCCAACAATGCTCCTATACTTAGTTGGATCTTTATATTCTTTGTCATCTTCTACTCTTTTTCCTTGTGGTGTAAGTGTAGTGGTTACACTATTGCTTTTTTTCATTCCAAACTTATTAATAAGTTTGTTTGCATATTTTTCTTGTGAAAGAAATATGCCGCGATCATCTTGGATTATTTCCATCCCAATAAAGTAATTCAACAATCCAAGATCCATCATCTCGAATTCATTCTTCATATTTTTCTTGAATGTGTTGATGAGATGAACATTACTCCCTGTGATGATGATATCAATAACGTATAAGCTAACGATCTCATAATGTACAAAGCCGCATCATTCATACTTCTTTCAAAACTGTTTTGAATGAAGTTTGAGTTTATTCTTCCATACCATGCATGCGTAGGTTGCTTCAAACCATATAAGGCTTTGTATAGCCTTAACACCTTTTTTTTTTCCTCCAATCACAAAACCAGGTGGTTATGTGACATAAACTTTTTTTTAGTTCTCCATTTAGAAAGGCCGATTTGACATATATTTGATACAATCTCCACTCCATTTGAGCCGCATATGCAAGTATAGCTCGTATTATATCAGGTTTTGAGACTGGGGAAAATGTCTCAAGATAGTCAACTCCATATTCTTGAGAAAAACCTCTTGCAATTAGTCTCGTCTTTTGTTTAATAGGATTGCCGCTCACATCCATTTTGATCTTATAGATCCACTTTATGCTTATCACATTTTTCTTCTCTGGCTTGTCTATTAGTTTCCATGTCTTGTTCTTCTCAATCATTTCTATTTCTTCACTCATGGTCTGTCTCCACTCTTTACTGCCATAAGCTTCATTGTAAATTTGTGATTCTTCATGTGTGAGAAGGCAAACTTCTATTATTTGAGCCGCTTCTTCAACCTCCACTCTTGGTACTATTTGCATGATTTCACTAATAGACTTGGATTTCTTTGGTGGTTCAGAAGTTTCTCCTTCCTCATTGTTATCATGGTCACCATCTTGAATAGAAACAGGGCTGGAGATACTTTCGATTTGATCTCTTGATGTTTGTAGATCATTCATGGATAAAACAACAGTCTTGTTAACTTTTTCTTATCTATCCCGATCCCACTTCTTATTTTTTTCAAATTCGACATCTCTTGATATTTCAATCTTCTCGTTCTCCAAGATGAAAACTCTATAACCTTTGGATTGATTGCTATATCCGATGAGGATTCCATGATTTGCCTTATCGTCTAACTTTCTCCTTTTTTGATTGGAAATATGCACATAGCATATGCTCCCAAATATTTTCAAGTGTGATATGTTTGGCTTGTGTCCACGCCAATTCTCTATAGGCATCACATTATCTTCAATTGCCTTTGATAGTAGACTGTTCTGTAGGTAAGCCAAGGTGTATACCGCTTCTGCCCATAACGTGAGCGGTAAGCCTTGCCCAACAAGCATTGTTCTCGCCATCTCCACCAAAGATCTATTCTTGCGTTCTGCTGCACCATTTTTCTATGGTGAATAAGGCAATGTAATTTGCCTATAGATTCCTTCTTCTTCACAAAATGGTTGAATTCTTGTGAAGTAAACTCACCGCATCCATCGGGTCTTAAGTCTTGATGGTACAATTTGATTGTTTTTTGGTCATCGCTTTGAACTTCTTGAATATTAAGAAGATCTCAGATTTTTGTTTTAGGAAGTATACCCAACACATATGAGTATAGCTATCCAAAAACAATAGAAATTAACGGCTTCCATCAAGCGATTTGTGTTGCATCGGTCCACATACATCCGTGTGCACAATCTTAAGCCTTTCTCTTGTCTTAGTTTGAGATTCTTTTGCAAAAGTTTTGTGTGATTGCTTTCCAAGATTACACGCCTAACATACTTCTTTGTTGACTTTAAACTTTGGTAACCCATTTACCAAATTTTTATTTTGCATTTGTTGCAACCATGTGTTGCCTACATGACCAAGTCTCTTGTGCCATGCTTCCATTTCCTCTTGCTCACTCGTATTCATGGTTTCTTCTTGTACCAAAATTAACTTGATTCTGAAGCTCTTGTGAGTAATTGGAACATCCATAATTTCCTTGCCATTTGCAACTAGAATGATGCATCTCTTGTCTTTAAAACATACTCGATAGCCGTTTAAAATAATTTAAGAAACACTCAACAAAATTTTCTCCATACCAAGCACCAAGAAAATGTTTTGATAACTTTCTTGCCATAACTTGTTATGACGATAATATCTCATTTACCCACTGTCATTACTATTTCTCCGTTTCCGAATTTGATCGGAACTTTGATACTTCTATCGATCTTAAAAAAATATCTCTCTTTTTCCGTCATATGATTAGTGCACCCACTATCTACTATCTAAATTTTTCTCTTAATATTGTTATTGCTTCTTCACTTGCACTAAACAACATGTGGTCTTCACCCAAGTCTTCCTATTCGAGACTTACATTCACCCTTTCTTTTTTCTTTGAGTGACACAAATTTAAGTAGTGGCCAATCTTATCACAATTGTAACACTCCTTGTTACTTCTTTTATTTTTGCCATGATGGTTTTCTTTCGGTTTCTTCCGAAACTCATTTTATGTGTGATTGCTTCTCATGCAAAACTCACACCACTTCTTGCTTTGACTGACACGACTCTTGGGGTTGTCTCATTTGAAAAAACCAGATTTGCTTCTTTTTATGTGAGCTTTAAATGCTCCTTCATTAGTGTTTTCTTCTCTTGTAGCCACTCTTGTTTCACGTGCTTTCAAAATACTGATTATCTTTGTCATTTTTAGTGAAGTTAACTCACGAGTTTGCCTCAAAACGCTAACAATGCTATCAAACTTGGTTGGGAGAGAGATGAGTATCTTCTGTATGAGTTGATAGTTGGTTTTCCTTTCACCATGATAAGTTAATTGATTCTCCAAAACAATTAACTTATCTGTGAATATCTTAATTTCTTTGTTATCATACATTTTCAAATTTTCGTATTTCCTATGCAACGATTGAAGTTTAACCAATCGGACTTGAGGAGAACCTTGATACTTAGCCTTCAATATTTCCCATGTCTCTTTTGATGTTGATGATACCGCAATGCATGAGAATACTTGATCAGTGATGGTAGTTTGCAAAATTTGCAATGCCATCGTATCATTCCACATCGCTTCTTCTCTAAACAATTTTGCTCGTGTTGTTTCAGGGGTTTCTTGCTCTTGTACCAGTTCGACCGCCACAACTTCTTCAACCACATACCACAGTTTTCTAGTCCTGAGAATGGTTGTCATCTTAATGCTCCAGAAGTCGTACTTCTCCCCATCGAATATAGAGATCATTTGATGTGAATAGCGTTGCATAGTATTGGCTTATTTTACGATTAACGTATGCGTTATCTTCTTGTTGTTTATGTTTTAGTGATAAGTTATAAACTAATGCTTTCTCTTTTGTCCTCTTCAATCATAAAGCTCTGATACCATGTTGGTTTTGGAAGTTTTTACGGTTATGAAGAAAAAATAGAGCATATATTGAATGTAATCAACCTTTTATTAACTTGGTTGTATTACTCTCATACTTGTTGTTTTAAAAGCTAGACTCGATTTATACTTATACAAAGCGAACCATTGTGTTGAAACAACACGATTGTATAATTGAAAAGACAAAATCCATTGTGTTGAAACAATACAACTGTATAATTGAAATGACATAATTATACGAAATGACAATTCGTGACTTTTAATTATAAACTAACTTATACGAATCTGACTTTGTATTATAAGAGATTTGATTATACTTCAACAAGTGTTAGAAAAAGGTGTGCTAGATTTAACGATCTAGCAGAGTTTTTGATCATGTTCAGACAAATGCAATAAGTTTCAATCGACTGCAATAGGTTGCTGGAACACAAGTATGTGGTTTCGAACGCGTTGGATCATACTGTGATTTGTTAGGAGTTTGAATGGTGTCGAAGTAAGGTGATTCTTAGTATCAAATAAACCTAGTAGGTAAGGTGTTGTAAAAGACTTTCTATTTTGATTCTAGTAGATTCGTTCTGAGCATGCTCCCGGGGATGTAGAAAGGTGTCAAATTTGGTGAAAAGTCTTTGTATTTTTTTTTTATTTTATTTTGCGCACGTTACTTTCTCATCACTTTAACACGTATAGGTCTATTACAAATCCACCCTTTAATTGGTATCAGAGAGGTTACTGATAGAAATAGTTTTTTCTTAAGTATGATCATGGATTTTCGAGACTAGAAGGAGCATTTATGAAGTTAATGGGAAAATATAAGTTGATGTACGTTTATTGGGAGTATGAAGAACAAATGACTCATAACATATGGTGGGGAATCAAGGTATGAGCATGAATTGACTGTTGAAAGGTTTGTAGGAGCAAGAAAAAATTTGTTTCAACATGATCTAGTTCAAAAGAATGGGATGAGATGAAGAATGATCCAGCAAGGAATATGAGTATTCTCTAAGTTTTATCATCCATGCAAATGGAAATAATGAAGATTGCAAATAGGCTTATGAGATGATATGTAATTGAGTGGGAACTTCAAGAACGTCAAAAGTGTGACTTAAATACTCCAATATCGTCGTTTCTTGCTAAGTGTAGCTGATGAACTTTACTTGTAAATCTCAGTGAAGAAAGTGCAGACATTGCTTGGAACAAGTAGTGGCTTCCTGGAACATAGAACAAAAGCAACGAAATGATTCAGTTGATACTAATGTGGGCATGTGGAGTTAAGAAAAATATCAAAGAGATGTTGTGGAAGATTAATCAAGCACCGTTGAAGATAATCATGGAGAAGATTTTATTTAAAATATGATGCTTTTTGGGATGTTGAAAACTGAGGTTATAGATACGAGTGATATGATTCAAAATCAGTTTTACAAAGATGGAAAGAAGATAATAAAACGAAAATCCAGAGATGAGTTATATTGTTTTTAAGGAAAATTTTCCAAAATGACACATAATAATACCATGTCAAACCTGTTTACCAAAATAACTCATATTTTTGGTTAAAAGTCATATAAACCATAGAAACATCTATTATTTATATCTTTGCTATTGTTTAAGAGTAATACCCTAAAATAACATTTTTTAAAGTTTTTCTACTAAATCTAGCATCCCAAAATTAAATTCCCAAAAACAGCACAAATACTTATGTAAAAATACTTATTTATTCTAAATAAATTATACATAAACTTAAATTATTATATTTGGGTTCATTTTTTCTAATTTAGCGTTTAAATTTTTTCTATTAAAATATAGTTTTAATGCATTTTAATCTTAATTTTGTGCCATTATTGGAAATTTAAACTAATGATGCTATTTTTGGAATAAAAACTTAGAAAAATGCTATTTTAAATATTTGCCTATTGTTTAATTGAAAAAATAATAATAAATTCCCAACAGTTTTTTTCTTGTGTTTTTTCAGTTTTTCATTTATTTCAAAAAAATTTCATAAACTTTAAATCAATTTATTTCATCCAGTTTCAAATTTTATTTTTTTGCTTTTCAAATTCCAACATTTACGTCAGACATTCTTCATCCCGTCTTCAAATTTTCACTTTTTCTCTGTAAACTTCATCTCCTTCGACATCACGTAGGAATGTTAAAATGGGTATACCCACCCCATTTAAACCCACCCCATATAAAACCCACCCTATTTAAACCTCAAACCCTATAAAACCCATTTATTATAAGATCTAATAGAGTTACTTATTTATACCCATTTATAATTACATTAACCCATTTAAACCCATTCAAACCCATTTAACCCATTTAATCTATTTTAGGTTATATTTTTTTTCTTTTTGTTTATATTTATTTATAACCATTATATTCTTAATAAAACAATATTGTAATTTTTATTTTAAAATAGGTAATAACTTTATTTATTTGTTAAAATATTATTTTTTATAAATATATTAAAATATTTTAATAAAATAAAATATTGAATTTTTGTCATATGATTCATAGGAAATTTGAGTTTTATATATTTTTTTAAATGTTATAATGGATAAAATTACTTTATTTAGAATTCACTCTGTTTAAATTCATTTTCAATCAAGAAATTATTCTACATTTTTGTCAAAAATTAAGCATTTTTCATCCAAAAAGTGATTCTATTTTTTTTCTTCAAAAACGTAATTCAACATTTTCTGCCAAAAACATAATTCAAAATTTTTTCGTCGAAAACGTAGTTCCATATTTTTTCACCAAATCGTAATTCAACATTTTTCCACTAAAAACATGATTACGTATTTTTCTAAAAATGTGATTTCGTATTTTTCCGTTAATTTCATATTTTCCCGCCAAAAATGTAATTTTGCATTTTCTTGTCGAAAACGTGATTTCGTATTTTCTGATAATAACATAATTCATTATTTTTCCAGTAAATAATAATTCCGCATTTTCCCGTCAAAACAAAATTTTGTATTTTCACGTTAAAAATATAATTTTATATTTTTTACTGAAACGTGATTTTTATTCGTTATTTTTTATAAAACGTTATTGATTACTTATTATAAAATATTTGTTTGAAACATTGTTGATTAAACAAAAATAAAATATAAATGGGTTTAATAGGGTACCCATTTTTTAAAGCAAAAACTCTTTTAATATATGGGTTTTAAATGAATACCCATTTAAACCTATTAATCTTAATTATAATATATTGGGTATAAATGGGTTTTTAAATTTGTAAATACCCACTAAAAACCCATTAATGATAAACCTATTTTAACATCCCTAAGTCATCACGTCTTCGTCTCTTCCGGCGTTGTATTTTCATCTTTTCCAGCGGCTCTTTCGTATATTCATCTTTTGCGGTGTCGCTTCTTTTCCATTGCTTCAACTGTGTCTATTCCATCTCAATCTTCGCCGTCGTCTAACTTCGATATATATTTGTTTTCCGTCATGCAATGTCAAAACAGATAGAGCAAAAAAATTGAAATTCTATTTATCTTGCATTATTGGCATAAGCATCATTTTTTGTAGAGTCCGTGAAACTCTGATATAAAAAATAGTAAGTTTTTTTCATTTAGATTCAAGTACAATATTCAAATTTAGCAGTGATGGTAGATTTATTTATTTTTTGACGGAAAACTTATTTGCCTTTGATGGCATATTTGTTTCCCTATTACTATTGAATATTACTAGCAGATATAACCTACTTGTTGACAAATTTACTAAAATTTTTTATTGCATATTTAGTTGATATTTTATTAATAGGTTTATTGAATCTTGATGACAGAATTATGTATCTTTGATGGCATATTTATTTTTCTTTGATGACAGATTTATTTGTATTTGATGACATACTTATTTGACTATTACAATTGAATGTTGGCAGCAGATATAATCGATATTGTTGCCAAATTTATTAAATTTTTATAGAAAATTTAATAGATATTATTGGCATGATTTATTGAATTTCGCAAACCGGTTTATTGAAACTTGATGGTAGATTTATTTGTCTTTGATGGCACAATGATTTTTCATTGATGACATATTTATTGAATTTCTTGAACCGATTTATTTTTCATTGATGGCATATTTATTTTCTTCGATGGCACATTTATTTGACTATTATTATAGAAAATTGGCAACAGATGTAATCGATATTGTCGAAGATTTACAGAATTTTGATAGTAGATTTAATCGATATAGTTGGTATTATTGAATCTTGTGAACATGTGTACTAAATTTTTGATGACAAACTTATTTATCATTGATGGCAGACAAGAGTGGATCTATAGCTTGGTGTGGCATGTCTCCACATAAATATTTTTTCTTTAAAATTTTATTTTTAAAAAAAGTATTGTAATATTTTAAATTTAAATATTTATTTAAATGTGCCTCATATTAAAAATGTTTCTACATCCATCCCTCAGACTTTTTGTCTTCAATGGCAAGCTTATTTGTGTTTGATCCGGAGGGATTGTGGTGTGTATCGTGTCAAGTACATCTGTGTCTTGTTCTTGATTCTTTATTTGATGGTTTGAACGACAAGAATTCTGTATATAGTATATTCACAATAAAATATTAGTTTGTGTTTAATTTGTTAACTCATGCAATACGTTAGTATATAATATTTCTAGTATAGTGCTAATTTCAAAATAATAATTTTTGTAAGATATTTGATTACTAATAAAAGTTTTTGAATTTGGTGGTATACTTAATTATTTTTATGGCATAATTATTTTTCGAGATAGCAGACTTATTGTTTTTGATAGCGGACTTATTGTTATTGATAGCAAACTTATTGCTTGCTATATCCTAAATAAAATTTTGATGGTGGACTTATTTATAATTTGTTATGCCCTAAACAATATTTTGATGGTAGAGTTATTTATGGCTTGCTATATCCTAAACAATATTTTGATGATAAACTTATTTATTGCATAATTACAAACTATAAGGCTTAAACCCATAATCGGCAAAATATTACAAATTCCAAACCCAAAAATCTAAACTCCAAACCCTAAAATATATAAAACATTGTAAAGTAGCAATTACAAGCTCTAAATCCAAAAATCTCAAATAATACTCTAAAATGTACAAAATATTATAAAGTACCAATTATAATATCTAAACCCTAAAATCTCACATCTAATGATAGACTTATATAATTTCATTCCTAAACTCTAAACTCTAAAAACTAAACTTATTGGATGATTTATTTTCCAAATCTTAGGGTTGAGGGAAAAATTCAAGGATGAATTTTACTATTTGCTGATAGAATTTTACACCCTCTTTTGTTATCGACATTGAATGACCATCAATTTTTCTTGAAAATTCATTTACCACAAACAAAAATTATGTCATCCATCAAAAAATTGATATAGGAAGCGTTTGTTTACGAGAATGAAAATGAAAAAATGAGTAAAAACTTATGATTTTGAGTTCAAATGAAATTTCGATGTGCTCGAGGTTGAATAAGATGTGGCGGCTAACCATTTAATCACTATACCTGTTTTCAAAAATTAAATCAACACTTAATGATTTAATAAGTGTGCCATCAAACTGATTAAAAAATCTGTCATGACGTGTTAGAATCCAAAGGCTGCTACCAAATGTAAATTGAAAAAATTTAGTTTAGTGTTAAATAAATATGCTACTTTCGTGTAGAAAGAACTATTGTAACGGCAGATTTAATATAAATATGCTTTGTCGTTATTAAAAATCTGTCAAGTCGCAAAAGTTATTCTAGTCATTATCTTGTAAATTTTCTTTGATAGCAGATTTGTTGTAAATCATCAGTAACTAAAATAAATTTGCTAGGTCACGTTTCTAAAAATTTGCTGCACTCCAAACATAAATTTACGGTAAACTTATTAAATCTCCAATGATTTATTAAGTAACAAACTTATTAAGTTTGCCAAAATTTTAATAAGTGTGCCACTATTACATAAAAAACTACGTCAGATTTTTTGTGGCATACTTATGCTAATGCCTTTGAAATTTTATGGCATTTTTGTAATAACATCATTTTTTTGCTGACATGTTAAAAACTCCCAAAAATAGTAATGACATTTTGCGTATTAACATTTTTGTAACAAAGGCGATGAAAGGTATGACCGATACATAAAATATTTTAGTAATTAAGAAAATATGTGGATCAATTTAAAATTTAATGTTGAATTTCGAGTCATTATAGCAATTCTCCCATGAAATATTACTAACGGTAAAGTAATTATGTAAAGAGCTGAAAATATGAGTACAGAAAGTATGATTTCTAAAAACGGAGGAAGCAAGAAAAGAAATCAAAGAATCTGAGATTTAGAGGCACACTGATTCAAGGTAGACCTGTCAATATGAGTTCTGACCCGCATGTCCCACTCCGTTTGATCCGCTGCAGGGTAGGTGCGGGTCGAGTGAAAAAAAAAATTTCATTTGCGGGGTAGGTGCGGGTCGAGCATTAATTAGAGTGAAGCGGGTGCGAGTTATAACTTTTTAATTTGCAGGTTTGTGGGTACCCGCAAATTTTGGATTCAAATTAATTATTCATTTTAGGCCCAACTAATTTACGTCCAAAATAATTTAAAACCAAATAAATTAATTTTATTAAATATTTTAATTAAATTATTTAAATATTTTTCGAAACTTTAATTAAATTTATTAAATATTTTAATTTAAATAAATTTATTAAATATTTTAGTTTAATTAAATTTAATAAATATTTTAAAAAATTTAATTATATTTTTTAAATATTTCAGTTTAATTAAATTTATTAAATATTTTATTTTAATTAAATTTATTAAATTTTTTTAAATTTTTTTTAAAAATGAAGCGGATCAACCGAAGTAAAAAAAAATTGTGGAAAATTTTTTGTAAAAACGGAGGAAGCAAGAAGAAGTGATCAGTGAAACTCGAAGTGAAATTATATAAGTCTATCATTAGATCTGAGATTTTAGGGTTTAGATATTATATGTCTTAATAAACCACAGATGTAAGTAGAGAACTCGAAGTGAAAGACACGTGGAGTTTCAAAGATATTAAGAATGGGTATCGATATTTGGAGAGGAAACTAGATATGATGTGGTTTTAGCTAATTTTCAGACAAGAAAATTATCCAGTACAATGTTTAAAGGACTTACATGAACAGAAGGTAAGTCACATTGTGATCTGAACATTGCCTAAGAAGCTTCCAGCTCCAGGTAATTCTATTATCGATAGTATACTCTCGGAAAAGGAAGAACAAAGAAAATATTCAGTTTTTGCTGATGTCGATGAAGGAAAATGAGATTTACTAAAGAGTTTTGAAATTACAGGTAAAAGGTACTAATTCCAAGTGGAGCAATTGCAGAAATTCAAGAAAGACACTGTTAATTCTTGAGTTAGAAGTAAAAGTCATGAGTGAGAGACTTTAGCTATGAAAATTACCTTAAAAAGCATGTATGGGTTCAATTTACTGCAAATGATTCAAAAAGTTAATTCTAAAGTTGAAAGTTTTTTAATATCTTAAGGAAATGAAGAGAAAGTTTACTGAACAATGATTCTTATTATTCTTGTTTATCGATTACACTTCTACATGAATTCTTAAATAGAAAAGTTTGAGCAATGATGATCACACAGTCCTACAAATCCATTGGAGCAAAAGATCCAAGATAAGAGAATCTATTTTTTAGCCGAATAGAATTTGTTTGCAGAGGCCATACATGTACGATTGAGCTGATACTATATCCGTGATGCTCTGTTTTCAGCATCTTCTTCTTGCGTTTTTGTTGCAGGTGTGAAAAGCTTAATGGGCTTGTTGTTGTGGGCTTGCTGTTGTGGGCTAAGATCTCTGCTGGCAGACTGATTGGGCTAATACACCCTCTCAAACTTGGCGTGGAGGCAGCTGAACACGAGTTTGAAATGAAGACTTTTGAAGGCTTGTTATCCCAAGGATTTTGTGAAAGCATCGGTTAGTTGAAGAGATGAAGGGATGCGCTCTCAGATCAGAGAACCATAAGCTACACATTCATGCACATAGTAATAGTCGAGTTCAAAATGTTTGGATCGAGAATGGAGTGTGGGATTAGCTGTCAAGTACACCGCAAAAAGGTTGTCACACTATAGATGTGGTGTGAGTTAATCATGCACACCTAGCTGACAAAGCAGTGAGGTAATCCACTTGATTTCAGAAGAGGTGATAGATAAGGTGTGATACTCAGCTTCAGTATATGACTTGAAGATGGTTGGATGTCGCTTTGCCAACCATGAAATGATGTTGGAGCCAAGAAAAGAACAAAAACCTCCAGTTTTGGGGCATCCAGCCCAATCACTGTAGGCATGTAGACTTGTGTATGGATCCTAGAGAAAACTAAGAGCCGTGGATAGTGTTCTTTTCAGAAAGCGCATAATGTGTTTTAGAAAGGTGAAGTCTGCATTTGTGAGAGAACACATTTTTTGACAGACAAGATTTACCGCAAATTGATTGTCGGTTCTTGTTAGAATTAGGTATTGCAACTTCCCATATAAACTTCTAAAATATGTGGGCTCGGGAAAGAGCTCATGATGACCAGATAACTTATCAATCAGTTTGAGAGGTAAGGCGCCGTACTTGGAGAGCAATCTTTCATCCCTGATATGACAAGCAGTTCTATTGCATATTTTTCTTGTTTTAGGAAGAGCCCATTTGAATGAGAATATGCCTGAATACCAAGGAAATAATGGACAATGCCCATATCCTTCATACGCAATTAACTATGGGATGACCTTATTGTTATTTTTCGGTGAAGATCATGTTGTCTACGTAGAGTAGGAGATATAATTTGTCTAATCCTTTGACATAGATAAACACCCGAAGCCATAGAGAAAACCAAAATGAAGGAGAAACGAAAAGAATTGATCATACCAAGCTCTCGGGTCTTGTTTAAGACCGTAGATAGATTTCTTGAGTTTGCAGACATTTTCATACATAGTCTGGTTTTTGAGGATCCACAAACCTTAAAGGCTGCAACATATAAACGTCTTCATGAAGATCGCCATGGAAAAATTCACTTGTAACATCTAGTTATGTAAGTTTCCATTTGTGGATAGTTGCAATATGCAAAACAATATGTATTATAGCTGTTCGGACGACTAGACTATAGTTCTCGATATAGTAGATGTCTTCTTGTTGTTCATATCCTTTAGCTACCAGGCGGGCTTTAAGCTTATCTAATGTTCCATCCGAATTTAGTTTTAAAAACCCACTTGCACCCAAATGGTTGGATACTTGGATTAAGAGGAACAAATTCCAATGTATCTATCTGTTGTAAGTAACATATCTTTTTTTTCATGGCATTTGTCCAGCCCGGATCTTTGAGAGCTGCTATAACGGTCCTTTGTTGAGGATAGCTGTCAGGAGAGGAGGGAATAACATGGATTGGTCTTGATGATTCCAATTTTTCGATGAGTAATTATAGGGTTTGTTGACTAATTTCTTAGTGGGCTTGCTGTTTGTGGAGCTGAGGTATCAACAACCTCCTGGTGGTCGTGGAGATGAGACGGAATGATGGATTGGGATGATGTAGGTGCAACATTCCACAAGGAGATAATGGAGGGTGGAGAGCATGGGGGAAATACCACAATTTGAGAAGGAGGTGGAGCTAGAATCAGAGAAGTCATAGTAGTAGTAGGTTTGAAAAACAGCTCAGGAGGAGCATGTTCAATAGGTGTTGTTAAAGTAGAACCAGTAGATTGCCAAGCAAAGGAGAGGTGTGGAACATGGCTCCTGAAACCCAGCGTAAACATTAGCATAAGGAAATTGTTGTTGAGAGAATACCACATGTCTGCTGATAAAAATCTGCCTGTTGGAGGATGTAGGCAATGATATCCTTTTAATTTTTCATTAAAAATACACAATGAAGAGATCTGTGATCGATTTGGTGCTTGGTATCGGTTCGGATGTATGGATAACATGAACATTCGAATACACTAAGTGAACCATACAATGGTGCTTTTCCTATTAACCGTTCATAAGGGCTGAAAGTGTTAAGAAGAATTTTCGATGGCAGAAGATTAAATTGATAGTTAGTTGTGAATAAGGTTTCTACCCATATGATACAAGCCTTGATTCAAGGATGTATGCGTGTGGGCTGTTTGTAGAAGATTAGGTGAGAAACTCAACCTTAGGCTTCTGGATGGGGGTTTTCTGGATGGTATTCGATGGAGGGGTGAAGTGAACCACATGAGGGGTGATGAACCTCGTGATAAATCACAAACGTAGAGCTAGGAGGGCTGGTCTCAACTAGGTTCTAAGCGCACAAGATTCTTAGAGAGAAAACTTATTAGAAAAAGTTCTACTTTATTAATATCAAAAAGGTTGTCAAACTACAATGCTGGAAGGAGCCTTATTAATATGCTCGACATCTTGACCTTCTAGGGTCGACACAAATAAAGAAAAGGAAAGTTTACAAAAGTGCACAAACGGAAAAAATACAAAAGTGTATAACCGAAAAAGGACCTCTTCCTAAAATGTTCTTGACTCAAAAATGTAAAGCAACTAGATCCTACCCTGCAAAACAGAAAGAGGCATATATTCGAATGTAAACTTACCTTAACTCACCTCACGGCCAAGAAATGGAAGGTGGCCGTCCTTGTGGGATGCACGCGCCTTGCTCCTAGTCTTCGACTTGGAGTAGGGTTACAAATCTCTGGGCCCTGACCTCTCTTGCCACTAAAGCCCAAGTCTCTGATGTCCCTTGTGTTGTGGAGAAGCTATTGGACTTTTCCTTGTGTTTTTGGCCCATTGTCCTTAGTCGATCTTCCTCTAGGAGCTTGTCGACCCACAAGCTGAATTTGTGGAAGAGCGCCCTTGATCTATTTCTTGTCATTGCTCCTTGAGGTACCACTGGTGTAGAGACTTCCTCTAAGTGCATGTCTTGGAGCTGGTAGCTCATTTGGTCCGAGTCCTCTTGTGTAGAAGTGGAAGTGTGCGTGTACTCGGCTGGATGGCCTGTACCGGCTGGATTGTGCGCGGTACTGGCCGGAATGACTTCAGGACCGGCCAAGTTGATCCCGGAGTCGGCGGTGTCATCAGAGGGACTGGCGGTGTCATTCACGTCCCCACCAAGTGTGCCGGAAGCTTGGGCCTCTCCGCCGGCGATGTTGACCGGTCTGGTCCTATAGGTCGAGGGTCCGGCGGTACTGTCTGGTCCGGCAGGCGCGCCAGATGGTCCTGCTGTCTCGGGCAAGCTTCCTGGTCAGCCAGTCTGGTCTCCTGGCTGGATGTACGACCTGATGTCCTCATCATTCCCTCCCTCTTCAGTAGGTTTTGTCCTCAAAACTGGATCATCTGCATGGAAAGGGGCCAAGTCAGTAACATTGAACGTATTGGACACATTAAACTCACCTGGCAGCTCGATCCGGTAGGCGTTGTTGTTGATCCTCTCGAGCACTCTGAATGGTCCATCTCCTCTTGGTGCTAGCTTGGAACTCCTTAGGTTTGGGAACCTCTCCTGCCGCAGGTGTAGCCACACCCAATCGCCTGGTTGAAAGATCACCTCCTTTCTTCCCTTGTTGGCATGAGTCACGTACTGTCCGGTCCTCTTCTCCAAGTTTTCTGCTACCTTCTGGTGTAATCTCCTTATGAAATCTGCCTTGGATGCTCCGTTGAGGTTGGTCATCTCAGCTGGTGGTAGTGGTGTTTGCTCCAATGGGGTGAGAGGGTTGAAGCCGTATACCACTTCAAATGGTGTCTTCTTGGTTGCTGAGTGCACGGCTCGGTTGTAAGCAAACTATATGAATGGCAGGCATTCCACCCAATTCTTTAGGTTCTTCCCTAGTGTAGTTCTGAGAAGAGTTGATAGTGTCATGTTGACAACTTCAGTTTGGCCATCGGTTTGAGGATGGCAGGTGGTAGAGAAGAGTAGCTTTGTGCCTAGCTTTCTCCAAAGGGTCCTCCAGAAATGGCGGAGGAACTTGGTGTCCCTGTCTGATACGATTGTCCTTGGCACTCCACGAAGCCGTACTATCTCCCTGAAGAACAGCTCAGCTGTTTGTGTGGCATCATTGACATTGGCACATGGAATGAAGTGTGCCATCTTGGAGAATCTATCCACCACTACAAAGATTGCATCTTTGTGGTTGATCTTGGGCAGACCTAGAACAAAGTCCATGGAGATGTCCACCCATGGATGTGTGGGTATGGGCAGTGGGAGATACAACCCGTGAGGTTGCACTCGGGACTTTGCCTTCTTGCAAGTGATGCATCTTGCACAATGTGCTTCTACTGTCCTCTTGATGTGTGGCCAATAGAAGTGCTCCTTGACCACTGCTAGAGTCTTGTCGACACCAAAGTGGCCCATGAGTCCTCCTCCATGAGCTTCTCGGATGATAAGCTCCCTTAGTGATCCCTGTGGTATGCACAGCCTTCTTTCTCGGAACAAGAATCCCTCATGGATGTAGAATTTTCCATGACTCCCTGTGCTACACTCCTTGTAGCTCTCAGCAAGGTCAGGATCATCCTTGTATAGATCCTTAATGTGCTCGAATCCTAGGACTTTTGCCTCCATGGTTGATATCAAGGCAAACCTCCTTGATAGTACATCGGCTACCACATTGTCTTTGCCCTTCTTGTACTTGATGATGTACGGGAAGGTCTCTATGAACTCCATCCACCTGGCATGTCTCCTCTTGAGATTGGTTTGCCCTCTGAGGTGTTTGAGAGTCTCATGATCAGTGTGGATCACAAACTCCTTGGACAGCAAGTAATGCTGCCAAGTCTCAATGCTCGGACAAGGGCATAAAGATCCTTGTCATAAGTGGGGTAGTTCAGTGAGGCACCCCCTAGCTTCTCACAGAAGTATGCCACTGGTCTCCCTCCTTGGGTTAGCACTGCTCCTATGCCTATTCCAGAGGCATCACACTCCACTTCAAACGTCTTGTTGAAGTCGGGAAGGACTAGCACTGGTGCGTGTGTAAGGCTGTCCTTCAAGGCCTGGAATGCCTTCTCATGAGCTTCTCCCCAGCTGAATCCCACGTTCTTCTTCACTACTGCCGTCAGTGGTGAGGCAATACTGCTGAAGTTGGGCACGAATCTCCTATAGAAGCTGGCCAGTCCGTGGAAGCTCCTTACTTGGCTGATGTTCCCTGGTGTTGGCCATTCTTGTATGGCTCGAATCTTCTCCTCATCAACCTGTAGGCCCTGTGAACTCACAACAAAACCTAAAAGACAAGCTTATCAGTACAAAAGGTGCACTTCTTGAGATTGGCATAAAGCTCTTCTTGTCGAAGGGTTTTAAGTACCATCTCAAGATGTGTGAGGTGTTCCCGTAGGCACTTACTATAAACCAAAATGTCATCAAATTAAACTACTACGAACTTACTGATGTACGCCCTAAGAACTTGGTTCATAAGGCGCATGAAGGTGCTTGGGGCATTAGTCAAGCCAAATGGCATGAGTGTCCACTCGTAGAGCCCTTGCTTTGTCTTGAAAGCAGTCTTCCATTCATCACCTTCTTTCATCCTGACCTGGTGGTATCCACTCTTGAGGTCTATCTTGGAGAAGACCATGGCTCCACTCAGCTCATCTAGCATATCATCCAGTCGTGGTATTGGATGCCTATATTTGACTGTGATGTTGTTGATTGCTCGGCAGTCCACGCACATGCGCCAAGTCCCATCCTTCTTGGGCACTAGTAGCACTGGTACAGCACATGGACTGAGGCTCTCTCGAACATATCCCTTCTCCAGGAGCTCCTTGACTTGCTTCTCAAGCTCCTTGGACTCCTCTGGACTCATCCGGTAGGCTGGCCGGTTGGGTAGGGCTGCTCCGGGCACTAGATCAATCTGGTGTTCTATGCCACGTAAAGGAGGCAAGCCTGCTGGTATCTCCTCTGGAAACACATCCTGGAATTTGTTGAGGAGAGTTGCTACTTCAGGAGGTAGCTCTACCTGTCCCTGTTCTATACTCAACACTTCCTTGAAAACCATTAGTAACATTAAATCCTTCGAGGCTAAAGCTCTCCGGACGTGACTTGGTTGAATAAGAAAGTTAGACTTGACAAGTTTCTTTTCCTTACTCATTTGGAGCTGTAGCTCATGTACTTGGGAAGGTGTAAGAGGAGCTAGGCTGACCTTTCTCTTGTCATGCACGAAGGTGTAGAGATTGGTTCTGCCATCATGCCTGGTCTCTTTGTCAAACTGCCATGGTCTTCCTAGTAGAAGATGGCCGGCTTGCATGGGCACCACATCGCACACGACTTGGTCTTGATACTTGCCTACACTGAATGGCACAGTGACTTGCTCATGAATCTTGAGCTCCATTTTGTCATCGAGCCATCTCAGTCTATATGGTCGAGGATGCCGTGTCCTCTCTAGACCTAGCTTATCAATCATATACGCACTAGCAACGTTAGTGCAAGAACCACCATCTATGATGAGGTTACATACCTTTCCCTTGATGGTGCAACGGCTGTGGAAGATGTTCTCCCTCTGGATGGTCTCTGAAGGATCCACCATTGCACTGAGGATACGTCTAGTGACCAGCACTTCCCCCACATCAGGGTACTCAATGTCACCATACTCTCCTTCTGGCTCATAGTCCTCTTCATCTTGGGACTCATACTCTCCTGCCTCTGTAATCAGCATGACTCGGTTGTTTGGGCACTCTCTTGAGATGTGTCCACGTCTCCTGCACTTGAAATAAGTTATGTCACGTGATCTTTGAGGGTTAGAAGACTTACCAGGCTCTCTCTGGTCACGGGTGGGTTCAGGAGGCTTGCTCTTGAACCTTGACTCGATCTCTACGCTTTTGCCTTTTTCCACGGTCTTAGGCATGTTGCTTGGTGCCCAAGGTGTCTTAGGCTTGCTGCGGATGTCTTGGCTCTTACGTTTGATGTGCTGCTCAGCTTGCACAGATAGGTGGAACAAGTCCTTGAAGTCGTTGTAGATTTGCCTTTCCACCTTGCAGCTGATCCTTTCTTGGAGTCCATCCAAGAATTGTGCCATCAACGCTTCTTCATCATCATTGAGCTCCAATCTGTTCCTTAACTTCTCGAACTCTTCATAGTACTCCTCTACTGATCTGGTACCCTGCTTAAGAGTACGAAAACGACGTTGCAAATCCCTATGAAAGTAAGGTGGAACAAACCTTTGTCGCATGAGGTCTTTCATGTTGACCCATGAGTCTACAGGTCTCATTCTCTTCCTCCTTCTGTCAGATACCTCACGATCCCACCAGATGAGGGCATTGTCCATGAGTTGTGCTACTGCCATTGAGACTCTCCTAGGTCCTGGTTGGTTGTAGTGATCAAAGATATGATCCATTCGCTTCTCCCAATCTAGGTAAGCCTCGGGGTCTACTTTTCCTGCAAAACTTGGAGGAGTTAGTTTAACATCAGGATGAATTACCCGGTTGTAGGTGTGTTCATCTCCATCCTCATGACGTCTAGGAGGCATTCTGGGTCTCTGGTGAAGACCATATGGCTCAAAGCCATCATCTTCTGCCTCTGGTTGCCATGGAGGTCCTCTCGGCCTATGGTGATAGTTATGAGGTTGTGTGTCCTCATCTCCTTCTGGCTGGGGTTCCTCCTGTTCGTGCCGTGTCCTAAGGTACTCAGGACCCTCAAGACGGTCTTTCTCAGCTCTCACGTGCCTTATGCCCTGGAATCTTACTGGTCTTTCCACGCGCTCCAACCTCTCGCCTATGGATGCGAGTTGTGTTTGGAGTATGGTGAACATGGCCATCATGGCTTCGGCTGCATCTCTATTCTCTTCTCCCATGGTGTGCTACAAAGAAAGAAGACAATTAGGGTGCTCCTAAATTATTAGGAGGGTTTTCTTTTTATAAGGGGTTTGAAAAAATGCAAAAAGGAAAAATCCTAAGGAAAGGAAATTCGACTACAAGAGAAAAAGGAAACTTCCTAGACAACTTGTGCTAGCTATCCAATTCGAAATATCTTGGGTATTTTCCTATTCTCTTCTCTTTCCTTTTTCTTTTCTTTTCTTTTTCTTTTTAATTTAACTTAAAATTAATGGAAATAGGAATTAAAAAAAAAGGAAAACGTGATTGACAATGCAAAAGTGAACCTAAACCCTAGTGATACACGTAGGAGGTTAGATGCACTCGGTTTGGAGTTTGATG
The DNA here is from genome assembly GCA_018901935.1 of Pugionium cornutum. NCBI lineage: Eukaryota > Viridiplantae > Streptophyta > Magnoliopsida > Brassicales > Brassicaceae > Pugionium > Pugionium cornutum. The sequence continues at coordinate 17,105,951 of CM032157.1, forward strand.
TTGTTGTTTTTTTTGATTTTTCTTGAATGCGACTTAAACTAATGCAAGAACTAAAAACAAGACAAAGCAAAAGGATAGAAACAACCTGGTTTAGGAGCTTTAAGCTCTGATACCAAAATGATACAAGCCTTGATTCAAGGATGTATGCGTGTTGGCTGTTTGTAGAAGATTAGGTGAAAAACTCAACCTTAGGCTTCTGGATGGGGGTTTTCTGGATGGTATTCGATGGAGGGGTGAAGTGAACCACACGAGGGGTGATGAACCTCGTGATAAATCACAAACTTAGAGCTAGGAGGGCTGGTCTCAACTAGGTTCTAAGCGCACAAGATTCTTAGAGAGAAAACTTGTTGGAAAAAGTTCTACTTTATTAATATCAAAAAGGTTGTCGAACTACAATGCTGGAAGGAGCCTTATTAATATGCTCGACAGCTTGACCTTCTAGGGTCGACACAAATAAAGAAAAGGAAAGTTTACAAAAGTGCACAAAAGGAAAAAATACAAAAGTGTATAACCGAAAAAGGACCTATTCCTAAAATGTTCTTGACTCAAAAATGTAAAGCAACTAGATCCTACCCTGCAAAACAGAAAGAGGCATATATTTGAATGTAAACTTACCTTAACTCACCTCACGGCCAAGAAATGGAAGGTGGCCGTCCTTGTGGGATGCACGCGCCTTGCTCCTAGTCTTCGACTTGGAGTAGGGTTACAAATCTCTGGGCCCTGACCTCTCTTGCCACTAAAGCCCAAGTCTCTGATGTCCCTTGTGTTGTGGAGAAGCTATTGGACTTTTCCTTGTGTTTTTGGCCCATTGTCCTTAGTCGATCTTCCTCTAGGAGCTTGTCGACCCACAAGCTGAATTTGTGGAAGAGCGCCCTTGATCTATTTCTTGTCATTGCTCCTTGAGGTACCACTGGTGTAGAGACTTCCTCTAAGTGCATGTCTTGGAGCTGGTAGCTCATTTGGTCCGAGTCCTCTTGTGTAGAAGTGGAAGTGTGCGTGTACTCGGCTGGATGGCCTGTACCGGCTGGATTGTGCGCGGTACTGGCCGGAATGACTTCAGGACCGGCCAAGTTGATCCCGGAGTCGGCGGTGTCATCAGAGGGACTGGCGGTGTCATTCACGTCCCCACCAAGTGTGCCGGAAGCTTGGGCCTCTCCGCCGGCGATGTTGACCGGTCTGGTCCTATAGGTCGAGGGTCCGGCGGTACTGTCTGGTCCGGCAGGCGCGCCAGATGGTCCTGCTGTCTCGGGCAAGCTTCCTGGTCGGCCAGTCTGGTCTCCTGGCTGGATGTACGACCTGATGTCCTCATCACCATAGATTATGAGGAATTTTGCTGTGGAAAAGTATTGTCAACTCAATCAATTAGATGCTTATGTTTCTTTTTAGCAAGCCTATTCTGCTGAGAAGTATATAGGGACAAGATAAGAGCTGTCTAATCCATGGTGAGCCAGATGAGAGATGAATTTGTTACTAAAAAATTCTCCCCCACCATCATATTGAAAGGTGACGATTTTGATGAGAAACTATGTTTCTACCAGCCTTTGAAAGCAATAGAATATTCTGAAGATCAGGTTTTAATTTTACTGGGTAGAACTAAGTGAACTTTGAGTAACTATTGATAAAGATGATATAAAACTGAAATCCTTGGTTTAAAATAACATGAGTTGGTTCCAATAAGTCACAATAGATGCGTTCAAGAGGTCTTGTGGATACAAAATCAGAAGAAGAAAATGAAAGTTTACAAAACTTTCCTAACTGGCAAGCCTCTCACACACAAGGACTTTGTTTATTTATAGCGATGGAGTGATTCTGAGAGAGCTGCTGAAGAACATCATGATGTGGATGTCCAAGTTTCATGTGCCAGACTTCATCACTGGTTGCTTGCTGTCAATTTGAGCAGAATGCGATAATTTTAGTGTTTTCCACAACATACATATCATTGTGCTTTCTGCCCTTGGTTAGCAACCTGTTGGTCTGTTTGTCCTTAAGAAGAACACTATCAGCATTAAACTCAAAATAACAGGGAAAGTCGACGTAAGCTTTGAGACTGATAACAGGGGTTTAGTAATACTCGGGAAAACCAAAATATTAAAGAGTTCCAAAGTACCTTGAATACTAGATAATGTTGATTGACTAGTGTGTGCTATTGGTAAGAAATCACGATTCCCAACAATGATAGAATGCTCAACCTTGGAAAGGTTGAATTGTTTGTAGCCGTGTTAAAAAAATTGGTGATATGTGCCGTGGTTCCAATATCAAGATACCATTCTTTGCCTGTAGTTTCTGGATTTGAAAGTTTCATTGCTGCGAGAGTGTGGCATATCAGTGGTTGTAAAATTGGGATCAAATCTATTGTAGCACTTAATGCAGAATTATCAAATTTGCCACATATCTGACATATTGGGCATGTTTTTTGGTGGTCAAAAGGGAATTGTTGCTGGAAACTTCGCCCTCCTATCGAGTAAGAACCTCATCCACGGTATCCTCCTTAGTTTTGTCATCAGCCACATTTTTAGTAGTTCCCTCGTGCATAGGTATTCTGAGGTGTTGATGTTCCTCTATGAACATGAAAAGCTAAGTGAGGTGAAACTTCAACCTGAAACATGTAAGCTCGAAGTTTTTCATCGAACCCAGTTAACTTGTATATAAAATCTTTGAAGCAAGGATTGTACTGTGAATCTTTGGAGTACTCAATAATAAGTCCAATAGACTCACATTCCCTTCCCAGACCATTAGGTACACCATATATCTTCTCATGTTCTGATATTGGTGCTCCTATGGAATCTAGTTGCGCAAAGAGTTTTTATTTCTATCAGGTATTAGGCTTATATTTTGTTCTCTTTAATTGTATTTTGGATGGAACGCGGGATGTCTAGCTTCCTAGTTGCAGAGATGCGATTGTATTTTTGGGCAAGAGAATACCATACCTCTTGTGATGTTCGAAGACCGTAAACTAATCACAAAGCATCTTCTAAGAGTGAGCCAAACAACCAAGAAAGTATTGTTTGATCATTTTGTATCCAGGTTATGAAATCTAGGTTGGGAGTTTCTATGATTATATCACCGATTTTGACAAAGAGAGATGGATTTGGTCATGGAGTTCCACTAGTGATATATTCAACGAGTTTGTGATTAGAAAGCCATGACTCAAATTGAGTCGTCCACATCAGATAATTAGAAGCATTGAGTTTTAATGTTACACACTGTGAAATACTCATATTTGGAGAAACAATAGTTTGGGTGAGTATTCAATTAGTGTTTATGCGCGATTGAGTTACGGGAGGGTTAGAGATTTGGGTCGCGGTATGAAAAAGCCGATGGAATTGAAGATCCTTCCATGACTATGATACCATAAAAGTTTCTTAATACCTTAAGGAAATGAAGAGAAATATTACTGAACAATGTTCTTATTCTGCTTATCGATTACATTGCTACATGAGTTCTTAAAAAAAATTTGAGCAATGATGGATCACACATGTTTCCTACAAACCCTTTGGAGCAGAAGATCCAAGGTGAGAGAATCTATTCTTTAGCTGAATGGGATTTGTTTTCAGAGTCATACATGCACGATTGAGCTCACACGATATTTGTGATGCTCTGTTTTCAGCATCTTCTTCTTGCGTCTTTGTTGCAGGTGTTAAGAGCGTAGTGGGCTTTCTGTTGTGGGTTAAGATCTCTGCTGGCAGATTGATTGGGCTAATAACTGTAAGTGTATGTGATAAATTAACATGTCGAAAATTATTAATCAAATTTGAAGGTACCAAGGTTGAAAAAAGATTGGACTTCTCACCAAAGGAAGTTGTTAGAACTGTGAAAAGGTGCTTTTAAAACTGTACCATTATATTTCTAGATGACGAAAAATGGGGGCTTAATCTTCAGAAAATCTTATCAAACTTGAAATCGAACCTGGAAAACTCGTGAACAGGTTGAGAATGAGGTGGAGGAAAACGAATCTTTATTTCTTGTTATCTTACATAATTACAGCTTCTCTCTATTTATATTGTTTATGAATAATGCTAACATAAACTTTACATCTCACTATTGTGCATCAAAGCTAACGTGAACCGACTACTAATACGTCCCTGCAAGCCTTTTAATCGAGACATGGAATAAAAAGGCTTGACAAAGACATTCGACCAAGGATGAGTGAAATGGACCAGAATGTAAGGGCTTGGTCAGAATGTCCGCGAGCTGATTTTCACTAGACACATGAAGAGCTTTGAAATTGCCATTCTTCATTTGATTACGAATAATGTGGCAACCAATTTTTATGTGCTTAATGCGCTCATGGAAGACCGGGTTAGATGCAAGATATATAGCCGATTTGTTATCACAGAACAGCTTGGCAGTAGTGTCAACCGGAATCTGAAAATCTCGAAGGCTGTTGCAGCCAAAGAACCTCTCTAGTAACATAAGTGAGACTGCAATATTATGATTCAGTACTACTATGGTTCAAGGTGGTTTGTTTCTTCGATTTCCAAGTAATGAGTGAGGTACCCAGATAAACGCAATATCCTGTTGTTGATCTCCTCGAATCAGGACAAGAAGTCCAATCTGCATCAGCAAAAGCATTGAAGCAAACTACAGATGAAGAAGAATAGAAAAGTCCCTGTCCTGGTTTGCCTTTGAGATACTTTAAGATTTTGTGAGCTGCAACAACATGAACATTAGTAGGAGCTTGTAAAAATTGACTGAACTTATGAACAACATACGTAATATCAGGACGTGTAATCGTAAGATATAACAAACGTCCAATGAGTTCACGATTATGGAGTTGAAGAAGCCAAAACAGTTCCTGTGTCCTTGCGCAATTGAACATACGGATCCATAGGAACATAGCTAGGCTTACAAGCTAATAGACCAACATCTTCAAGAAGATCTAAAGTGTATTTCCGTTGACAAATAGAAATACCCTTTGAAGACCTAGCAATTTCTGATCCCAAACAAAATCGAAAAAGACCCAAATCCTTAATTCTGAAATCTCGATGAAGAATCACTTTGAGTGAAGCCAACTTTGCAGGATTATTACTAGCAATGGCAATATCATCAACATAAACCAAGACAGCAATAAAACTAGTAGTATTATGCTTAATGAACAAAGTTGTGTCAGCCGCTGATGGAAGAAAACCAGCATCTAGAAGGACAGAGGTCAAGCGTTGATTCCATTTTCTAGATGCTTGCCGTAAACCATAGAGTGATTTATGAAGTTTGCAGACTGGATTAGATGGCAAAGAAGAAGAAGCATCTGAAACATAGCCTTGTGGAAGACGCATGTATATCTCTTCATCAAGATCACTTTGTAAGAAAGCATTGGACACATCCATTTGTGTTAATTACCAGCCTTTAACGGATGCCAATGCTAACAGTAATTTCACACTAGTCAACTTTGCAATAGGGGAAATTTTTTCATTAAAAGCCATCCCTTCCTGTTGTGTGAACCCTTTTGCCACCAACCGAGCTTTATACCTCTCTATTGTACCATGATGAGGACATCAGGTCGTACATCCAGCCAGGTGACCAGACTGGCCGACCAGGAAGCTTGCCCGAGACAGCAGGACCATCTGGCGCACCTGCCGGACCAGACAGTACCGCCGGACCTTCGACCTATAGGACCAGACCGGTCAACATCGCCGGCGGAGAGGCCCAAGCTTCCGGCACACTTGGTGGGGACGTGAATGACACCGCCGGTCCCCCTGATGACACCGCCGACTCCGGGATCAACTTGGCCGGTCCTGAAGTCATTCCGGCCAGTACCACGCACAATCCAGCCGGTACAGCCGATCCAGCCGAGTACACGCGCACTTCCACTTCTACACAAGAGGACTCGGACCAAATGAGCTACCAGCTCCAGGACATGCACTTAGAGGAAGTATCTACACCAGTGGTACCTCCAGGAGCAATGACAAGAAGCAGATCAAGAGCACTCTTCCACAAATTCAGCTTATGGGTCGACAAGCTTCTAGAGGAAGAGCAGCTAAGGAAAATGGGGCAGAAGAGCAAATTAGAGTCCAAAGGCTTCTCAACAACACAAGGAACATCAGAGACTTGGGCTTTAGTGGCAAGAGAGGTCAAGGCCCAAAGATATTTAACCCTACTCCAAGTCGAAGACTAGGAGCAAGGCGCGTGCATGCCACAAGGACGGCCACCTTCCATTTCTTGGCCGTGAGGTGAGTTAAGGTAAGTTTACATTCGAATATATGCCTCTTTCTGTTTTGCAGGGTAGGATCTAGTTGCTTTACATTTTTGAGTCAAGAACATTTTAGGAAGAGGTCCTTTTTCGGTTATACACTTTTGTATTTTTTCCGTTTGTGCACTTTTGTAAACTTTCCTTTTCTTTATTTGTGTCGACCCTAGAAGGTCAAGATGTCGAGCATATTAATAAGGCTCCTTCCAGCATTGTAGTTTGACAACCTTTTTGATATTAATAAAGTAGAACTTTTTCTAATAAGTTTTCTCTCTAAGAATCTTGTGCGCTTAGAACCTAGTTGAGACCAGCCCTCCTAGCTCTACGTTTGTGATTTATCACGAGGTTCATCACCCCTCATGTGGTTCACTTCACCCCTCCATCGAATACCATCCAGAAAACCCCCATCCAGAAGCCTAAGGTTGAGTTTTTCACCTAATCTTCTACAAACAGCCAACACGCATACATCCTTGAATCAAGGCTTGTATCATTTTGGTATCAGAGCTTAAAGCTCCTAAACCAGGTTGTTTCTATCCTTTTGCTTTGTCTTGTTTTTAGTTCTTGCATTAGTTTAAGTCGCATTCAAGAAAAATCAAAAAAAACAACAACATCAAACTCCAAACCGAGTGCATCTAACCTCCTACGTGTATCACTAGGGTTTAGGTTCACTTTTGCATTGTCAATCACGTTTTCCTTTTTGTTTAATTCCTATTTCCATTAATTTTAAGTTAAATTAAAAAGAAAAAGAAAAGAAAAGAAAAAGGAAAGAGAAGAGAATAGGAAAATACCCAAGATATTTCGAATTGGATAGCTAGCACAAGTTGTCTAGGAAGTTTCCTTTTTCTCTTGTAGTCGAATTTCCTTTCCTTAGGATTTTTCCTTTTTGCATTTTTTCAAACCCCTTATAAAAAGAAAACCCTCCTAATAATTTAGGAGCACCCTAATTGTCTTCTTTCTTTGTAGCACACATGGGAGAAGAGAATAGAGACGCAGCTGAAGCCATGATGGCCATGTTCACCACACTCCAAACACAACTCGCAACCATAGGCGAGAGGTTGGAGCGCGTGGAGAGACCAGTAAGATTCCAGGCCATAAGGCACGTGAGAACTGAGCCAGATCGTCCTGAGGGTCCTGAGTACCTTAGGACATGGCACGAACAGGAGGAACCCCAGCCAGATGGAGATGAGGACACGCAACCTCATAACTATCACCATAGGCCGAGAGGACCTCCACGGCAACCAGAGGCAGAAGATGATGGCTTTGAGCCATATGGTCATCACCAGAGACCAAGAATGCCTCCTAGACGTCATGAGGATGGAGATGAACACACCTATAACAGGGTAATTCATCCTGATGTTAAACTAACTCCTCCAACTTTTGCAGGAAAAGTAGACCCCGAGGCTTACCTAGATTGGGAGAAGCGAATGGATCATATCTTTGATCACTACAACCAACCAGGACCTAGGAGAGTCTCAATGGCAGTAGCACAACTCACGGACAATGCCCTCATCTGGTGGGATCGTGAGGTATCTGACAGAAGGAGGAAGAGAATGAGACCCAGAGACTCATGGGTCGACATGAAAGACCTCATGCGACAAAGGTATGTTCCACCTTACTTTCATAGGATTTGCAACGACGTTTTCGTACTCTTAAGCAGGGTACCAGATCAGTAGAGGAGTACTATGAAGAGTTCGAGAGGCTAAGGAACAGATTGGAACTCAATGATGATGAAGAAGCATTGATGGCACAATTCTTGGATGGACTCAAGAAAGGATCAGCTGCAAGGTGGAAAGGCAAATCTACAACGACTTCAAGGACTTGTTCCACCTATCTGTGCAAGCTGAACAGCACATCAAACGTAAGAGCCAAGACATCCGCAGCAAGCCTAAGACACCTTGGGCACCAAGCAACATGCCCAAGACCGTAGACAAAGGCAAGAGCATAGAGATCGAGTCAAGGTTCAAGAGCAAGCCTCCTGAACCCACCCGTGACCAGAGAGAGCCTGGTAAGTCTTCTAACCCTCAAAGATCACGTGACATAACTTGTTTCAAGTGCAGGGGACGTGGACACATCTCAAGGGAGTGCCCAAACAACCGAGTCATGCTGATTACGGAGGCAGGAGAATATGAGTCCCAAGATGAAGAGGACTATGAACCAGAAGGAGAATATGGTGACATTGAGTACCCTGATGTGGGGAAAGTGCTGGTCACTAGACGTATCCTCAGTGCAATGGTGGATCCTTCAGAGACCATCCAAAGGGAGAACATCTTCCACAGCCGTTGCACCATCAAGGAAAGGTATGTAACCTCATCATAGATGGTGGTTCTTGCACTAACGTTGCTAGTGCGTATATGGTTGATAAGCTAGGTCTAGAGAGGACACGGCATCCTCGACCATATAGACTGAGATGGCTTGATGACAAAGTGGAGCTCAAGATTCATGAGCAAGTCACTGTGCCATTCAGTGTGGGCAAGTACCAAGACCAGGTCGTGTGCGACGTGGTGCCCATGCAAGCTGGCCATCTTCTACTAGGAAGACCATGGCAGTTTGACAAAGAGACCAGGCATGATGGCAGAACCAATCTCTACACCTTCGTGCATGACAAGAGAAAGGTCAGCCTAGCTCCTCTTACACCTGCCCAAGTACATGAGCTACAACTCCAAATGAGTAAGGAAAAGAAACTTATCAAGTCTAATTTTCTTATTCAACCAAGTCATGTCCGGAGAGCTTTAGCCTCGAAGGATTTAATGTTACTAATGGTTTTCAAGGAAGTGTTGAGTATAGAACAGGGACAGGTAGAGCTACCTCATGAAGTAGCAACACCTCAACAAATTCCAGGATGTATTTCCAGAGGAGATACCAGCAGGCTTGCCTCCTTTACGTGGCATAGAACACCAGATTGATCTAGTGCCCGGAGCAGCCCTGCCCAACCGGCCAGCCTACCGGATGAGTCCAGAGGAGTCCAAAGAGCTTGAGAAGCAAGTCAAGGAGCTCCTGGAGAAAGGATATGTTCGAGAGAGCCTCAGTCCATGTGCTGTACCAGTGCTACTAGTGCCCAAGAAGGATGGGACTTGGCGCATGTGCGTGGACTGCCGAGCAATCAACAACATCACAGTCAAGTATAGGCATCCAATACCACGACTGGATGACATGCTAGATGAGCTGAGTGGAGCCACGGTCTTCTCCAAGATAGACCTCAAAAGTGGATACCACCAGGTAAGAATGAAGGAAGGTGATGAGTGGAAGACTGCTTTCAAGACAAAGCAAGGACTCTACGAGTGGACAGTAATGCCATTCGGCTTGACAAATGCCCCCAAGCACCTTCATGCGCCTTATGAACCAAGTTCTTAGGGCGTACATCAGTAAGTTTGTTGTAGTTTACTTTGATGACATTTTAGTTTACAGTAAGTGCTTAAGGCATCACCTCACACATCTTGAGTTGGTACTTAAAACCCTTCGAGAAGAAGAGCTTTATGCCAATATCAAGAAGTGCATCTTTTGTACTGATAAACTTGTTTTCTTAGGTTTTGTTGTAAGTTCACAGGACTTACAGGTTGATGAAGAGAAGATTCGAGCCATACAAGAATGGCTAACACCAAGCAACATCAGCCAAGTGAGGAGTTTCCACGGTCTGGCCTGCTTCTACAGAAGATTCGTGCCCAACTTCATCAGTATTGCCTTAACATTGACGGCAGTAGTGAAGAAGAACGTGGGATTCAGCTGGGGAGAAGCTCAAGAGAAGGCGTTCCAGGCTTTGAAGGACAGCCTCACACATGCACCAGTGCTAGTCTTGTCCAATTTCAACAAGACATTTGAAGTGGAGTGCGATGCATCTGGAATAGACATGGGAGCGGTGCTTACTCAAGGAGAAGGCCAATGGCATACTTCAGTGAAAAGTTAGGTGGTGCCTCACTGAACTATCCCACTTACGACAAGGAGCTTTATTCCCTAGTCCGAGCCTCGGAGAATTGATAGCATTACTTATTGTCCAAGGAGTTTGTGATCCACACTGATCACGAGACTCTCAAACACCTCAGAGGGCAAACCGATCTCAAGAGGAGACATGCCAGGTGGATGGAGTTCATAGAGACCTTCCCGTACATCATCAAGTACAAGAAGGACAAGGAAAATATGGTTGCCGATGCACTATCAAGGAGATTTGCCTTGATATCCACCATGGAGGCAAATGTCTTAGGACTCGAGCACATCGAGGACCTATTTAAGGATGATCTTGACCTTGCTGAGAGCTACAAGGAGTGTGGCATAGGAAGGCATGACAAGTTCTACATCAATGAGGGGTTCTTGTTCCGAGAGAGAAGGATGTGCATACCACAAGGATCGTTACGGGAGCTTATCATCCGAGAAGCTCATGGAGGAGGAATCATGGGCCACTTTGGTGTCGACAAGACACTAGCAGTGGTCAAGGAGCACTTCTACTCGCCACACATCAAGAGGTCAGTAGAAGCCTATTGTACAAGGTGCATCACTTGCAAAAAGGCGAAGTCCCGAGTGCACCCTCACGGGTTGTATCTCCCTCTGCCCATACCTACACATCCATGGGTGAACATCTCAATGGACTTCGTTCTAGGTCTGCCCAAGATCAACCACAAAGATGCTATCTTTGTAGTGGTGGACAGATTCTCCAAGATGGCACATTTCATCCCATGTGCCAATGTCAATGATGCCACGCAAACAGCCGAGATGTTCTTCAGGGAGATAGTATGGCTTCACGTAGTGCCAAGTACCACCGTGTCAGACAGGGACACCACATTCCTCAGCCACTTCTGGAGGATCCTCTGGAAGAAGCTAGGCACGAAGCTGCTCTTCTCTACCACCTGCCATCCTCAAACCGATGGCCAAACTGAAGTATTCAACAGGACATTGTCGACTCTTCTCAGGACTACACTAGGGAAAAACCTCAAGACTTGGGTGGAGTTCCTGCCATTCATAGAGTTTGCATACAACTGAGCCATGCACTCAGCAACCAAGAAGACCCCTCTTAAAGTAGTCTACGGCTTTAACCCCCTAACAGTTTTGGAGCAAACGCCACTGCCACCAGCAGAGATAACCAACCTCAATGGAGCATCCAAGGCGACGTTCATAAAGAAGATACACCAGAAGGTAGCAAAAAACTTGGAGAAAAGGACCGGGCAGTACGTGACTCATGCCAACAAGGGAAGAAAGGAGATGATTTTTCAACCAAGCGATTGGGTGTGGCTACACCTACGGCTGGAGAGGTTCCCCAACCTAAGGAGTTCCAATCTGGCCCCAAGATGAGATGGACCATTCAGAGTGCTGGAGAGGATCAACAACAATGCCTACCGGATCGAGTTTCCAGGTGAGTTTAATGTGTCTAACACATTCAACGTAACTGATTTAGCTCCTTTCCATGCAGATGAACCAGTTTTGAGGTCAAAACCTACTGAAAGGGGAGCGGATGATGGGGACATCAGATCGTATGGCCGGCCAGGAGACCATACTGGCCGACCAGGGAGCTTGCCCAAGACAGCCGGGCCATTTGGCGCATCTGCCAGCCCAAGCGGTACCACCGGGCCTACGACCAGCCGGGCTGGACCGATCAATCCTTCCGGCGGAGAGGCCCAAACCTCCGGCCTAACTGGCGGTGACGTGGATGACACCGCCGGCCCAATTGGTGATGCCGCCGGCTCCGGGATCAACTTGGCCGGCTCTGATGACAACTCGGCCAGCACCTCACACAGTCCAGCCGGTAGAGCCGGTAGAGCCGATCCAGCCGATTGCACCACCATTTCAACGTCTACACAAAGACACTCGGACCAGATAAGCTACCAGCTTCAAGACATGCATCTAGATGAAGTTTCTACACCAGTGGTGCCACCAGGAGCAATGAGAAGGAGCATATCAGTGACGCTCTTCCACAAGTTCAGCTTGTCGGTCGACAAGCTCCTAGAGGATGATTGACAAAGAACATTGGGCCAAGAGTGCAAAGAAGAGTCCAAAGGCTTCTCAAAAATGCAAGGGACTTCAGAGACTTGGGCTTTAGTGGCAAGAGAGATCAGGGCCCAAAGATTCATAACCCTAATCCAAGTCGAAGACTATGAGCAAGGCGCGTGCATGCCACAAGGTCGGCCACCTTCCATTTCTTGGCCGATAGGTAAGAAAGGTAAGTTTTCATATTATATACTTGCCTCTTTCTGTTTTGCAGGGTTGGATTTAAAATGTTTACATTTTGAGTCAAAGAAAATTTAGGTAGAAGTCCTTTTTCGGTTATTCACTTTTGTAATTTTTTCATTTGTGCACTTTTGTAAGTTTTCAATTTTTCTTTGAGTCAACCCTAGAAGATCAAGCTGTCGACCATATTAATAAGGCTCCTTCCACCATTGTAGTTCGACAACTTATTTCTGATATTAATAAAGATCGAATTTTCTTCCTACAAGTTTTCTCTCAAGAGACTTGTGCACTTAGAACCCTAGTCGAGACCAGCCCTCCTAGCTTCTAAGTTTGTGATTTATCACGAGGTTCATCACCCCTCGTGTGGTTCACTTCATCCTTCCATCGTTTACCAACCAGAAAACCCCTATCCAGAAGCCTAAGGTTGAGTTTCTCACCTAATCTTCTACAAACAGCCCACGCGCATACATCCTTGAATCAAGGCTTGTATCATACCATCAGACTTATATTTGATAGTATATACTCATTTGAAACCAATCACATTCTTACCAAGAGAAAGAGAAACAACATTCCAGGTATGATTTAGTTCCATTGCCCGAAGTTCCTCATCCATAGCAGCCTTCTATTTATCAGAAGTCATGGCCTGTCTAAATGATTTTGGTTATGTGTCAAGAGAGTAGGATAAAAGGTAAGATTTATAAGGAGAAAAAAATGGTCATAGGCCAAGACAGAAGAAATTGGATAAAGAGATTTAAAAAGAGATGTAGAAGGGGGAGAAGTGTTTAGTAGAGAACAATGATAATCGGATAAGTAACTAGGTGCCTTAGTTATTCGTTTTGGTCTCTCTCTGGATAATGAAACTAAAGTTTCATGTGGGACATCAACATCAGATGCAGGAGGTGCTAAAGACAAAGACTCATCAGATGCAGAATTTGAACCAAAAGAGAATGTGTGAGGTGAAATAGCAGGCAATGCAAGAGAAGATGCAGACTCATGATCAGAAGATGAAAGCGATGTGGTATTTTCAGAAAAATAGTCAACACCAGAAGATTCAAAAGGAGAAGTAGGAGAAAACAAAGAAGAAAGAATATGAGAAGAAAAGAAATCACGATTCTTCACAGTAGCACTTTTGAAAGGAAAAATATGTTCATGAAAAACAACATTTCTTGAAATTGAAACTACATGAGTTTCAATATCAAAAACTTTAAAACCTTTGTAACCAGAAGGATAACTGATACAAGCCTCGAATCAAGGCTGTACGCGCGTGGGATGTTTGGAGAAGATTAGGTGAGAAACTCGACCTTAGGCTTCTGGATGGGGGTTTTCTGTTTGGTAATGGATGGAAGGGTGAAGTGAACCACACGACTGGTGATGAACCTCGTGATAAATCACAAACATAGAAGCTAGGAGGGCTGGTCTCGACTAGGGTTCTAAGTGCACAAGTCTCTTGAGAGAAAACTTGTAGGAAGAAAATTCGATCTTTATTAATATCAGAAAAAAGTTGTCGAATACAATGGTGGAAGGAGCCTTATTAATATGCTCGACAGTTTGACCTTCTAGGATCGACTCAAAGAAAAATGGAAAACTTACAAAAGTGCATAAATGGAAAAATTACAAAAGTGAATAACCGAAAAAGGACTTCTACCTAAATTGTCTTTGACTGAAAATGTAAACATTTTAAATCCTACCCTGCAAAACAGAAAGAGGCAAGTATATAATATTAAAAATTACCTTTTTTACCTATCGGCCAAGAAATGGAAGGTGGCCGACCTTGTGGCATGTACGCGCCTTGCTCCTAATTTTCGACTTGGAGTAGGGCTATGAATCTTTGGGCCCTGATCTCTTTTGCCAATAAAACCCAAGTCTCTGAAGTCCCTTGCATTGTTGAGAAGCCTTTGGACTCTTCTTTGCACTCTTGGCCCAATGTTCTTTGTCAATCATCCTCTAGGAGCTTGTCGACCGACAAGCTGAACTTGTGGAAGAGCGTCACTGATATGCTCCTTCTCATTGCTCCTGGTGGCACCACTGGTGTAGAAACTTCATCTAGATGCATGTCTTGAAGCTGGTAGCTTATCTGGTCCGAGTGTCTTTGTGTAGACGTTGAAATGGTGGTGCAATCGGCTGGATCGGCTCTACCGGCTCTACCGGCTGGACTGTGTGAGGTGCTGGCCGAGTTGTCATCAGAGCCGGCCAAGTTGATCCCGGAGCCGGCGGCATCACCAATTGGGCCGGCGGTGTCATCCACGTCACCGCCAGTTAGGCCGGAGGTTTGGGCCTCTCCGCCGGAAGGATTGATCGGTCCAGCCCGGCTGGTCGTAGGCCCGGTGGTACCGCTTGGGCTGGCAGATGCGCCAAATGGCCCGGCTGTCTTGGGCAAGCTCCCTGGTCGGCCAGTATGGTCTCCTGGCCGGCCATACGATCTGATGTCCCCATCATCCCCTCCCCTTTCAGTAGGTTTTGACCTCAAAACTGGTTCATCTGCATGGAAAGGAGCTAAATCAGTTACGTTGAATGTGTTAGACACATTAAACTCACCTGGAAACTCGATCCGGTAGGCATTGTTGTTGATCCTCTCCAGCACTCTGAATGGTCCATCTCATCTTGGGGCCAGATTGGAACTCCTTAGGTTGGGGAACCTCTCCAGCCGTAGGTGTAGCCACACCCAATCGCTTGGTTGAAAAATCATCTCCTTTCTTCCCTTGTTGGCATGAGTCACGTACTGCCCGGTCCTTTTCTCCAAGTTTTTTGCTACCTTCTGGTGTATCTTCTTTATGAACGTCGCCTTGGATGCTCCATTGAGGTTGGTTGTCTCTGCTGGTGGCAGTGGCGTTTGCTCCAAAACTGTTAGGGGGTTAAAGCCGTAGACTACTTTAAGAGGGGTCTTCTTGGTTGCTGAGTGCATGGCTCAGTTGTATGCAAACTCTATGAATGGCAGGAACTCCACCCAAGTCTTGAGGTTTTTCCCTAGTGTAGTCCTGAGAAGAGTCGACAATGTCCTGTTGAATACTTCAGTTTGGCCATCGGTTTGAGGATGGCAGGTGGTAGAGAAGAGCAGCTTCGTGCCTAGCTTCTTCCAGAGGATCCTCCAGAAGTGGCTGAGGAATGTGGTGTCCCTGTCTGACACGGTGGTACTTGGCACTACGTGAAGCCATACTATCTCCCTGAAGAACATCTCGGCTGTTTGCGTGGCATCATTGACATTGGCACATGGGATGAAATGTGCCATCTTGGAGAATCTGTCCACCACTACAAAGATAGCATCTTTGTGGTTGATCTTGGGCAGACCTAGAACGAAGTCCATTGAGATGTTCACCCATGGATGTGTAGGTATGGGCAGAGGGAGATACAACCCGTGAGGGTGCACTCGGGACTTCGCCTTTTTGCAAGTGATGCACCTTGTACAATAGGCTTCTACTGACCTCTTGATGTGTGGCGAGTAGAAGTGCTCCTTGACCACTGCTAGTGTCTTGTCGACACCAAAGTGGCCCATGATTCCTCCTCCATGAGCTTCTCGGATGATAAGCTCCCGTAACGATCCTTGTGGTATGCACATCCTTCTCTCTCGGAACAAGAACCCCTCATTGATGTAGAACTTGTCATGCCTTCCTATGCCACACTCCTTGTAGCTCTCAGCAAGGTCAAGATCATCCTTAAATAGGTCCTCGATGTGCTCGAGTCCTAAGACATTTGCCTCCATGGTGGATATCAAGGCAAATCTCCTTGATAGTGCATCGGCAACCATATTTTCCTTGTCCTTCTTGTACTTGATGATGTACGGGAAGGTCTCTATGAACTCCATCCACCTGGCATGTCTCCTCTTGAGATCGGTTTGCCCTCTGAGGTGTTTGAGAGTCTCGTGATCAGTGTGGATCACAAACTCCTTGGACAATAAGTAATGCTATCAATTCTCCGAGGCTCGGACTAGGGAATAAAGCTCCTTGTCGTAAGTGGGATAGTTCAGTGAGGCACCACCTAACTTTTCACTGAAGTATGCCATTGGCCTTCTCCTTGAGTAAGCACCGCTCCCATGTCTATTCCAGATGCATCGCACTCCACTTCAAATGTCTTGTTGAAATTGGACAAGACTAGCACTGGTGCATGTGTGAGGCTGTCCTTCAAAGCCTGGAACGCCTTCTCTTGAGCTTCTCCCCAGCTGAATCCCACGTTCTTCTTCACTACTGCCGTCAATGTTAAGGCAATACTGATGAAGTTGGGCACGAATCTTCTGTAGAAGCAGGCCAGACCGTGGAAACTCCTCACTTGGCTGATGTTGCTTGGTGTTAGCCATTCTTGTATGGCTCGAATCTTCTCTTCATCAACCTGTAAGTCCTGTGAACTTACAACAAAACCTAAGAAAACAAGTTTATCAGTACAAAAGATGCACTTCTTGATATTGGCATAAAGCTCTTCTTCTCGAAGGGTTTTAAGTACCAACTCAAGATGTGTGAGGTGATGCCTTAAGCACTTACTGTAAACTAAAATGTCATCAAAGTAAACTACAACAAACTTACTGATGTACGCCCTAAGAACTTGGTTCATAAGGCGCATGAAGGTGCTTGGGGGCATTTGTCAAGCCGAATGGCATTACTGTCCACTCGTAGAGTCCTTGCTTTGTCTTGAAAGCAGTCTTCCACTCACCACCTTCCTTCATCCTGACCTGGTGGTATCCACTCTTGAGGTCTATCTTGGAGAAGACCGTGGCTCCACTTAGCTCATCTAGCATGTCATCCAGCCGTGGTATCGGATGCCGGTACTTGACTGTGATGTTGTTGATTACTCGGCAGTCCACGCACATGCACCAAGTCCCATCCTTCTTGGGCACTAGCAGCACTGGTACGACACATGGACTGAGGCTCTCTTGAACATAGCCTTTCTCCAAGAGCTCCTTGACTTGCTTCTCAGGCTCCTTAGACTCCTCTGGACTCATCCGGTAGGCTGGTCGATTAGGCAAGGCTGCTCCGGGCACGAGGTCAATCTGGTGCTCTATACCGAGTATGGGAGGCAAGGCTGCTGGTATCTCCTCAGGGAATACGTTCTGGAATTTGTTGAGGAGAGCTGCTACTTCAGGAGGTAGCTCTACCTGTTCCTTTTTTACTCAAAATTTCTTTGAAGACCATTAGTAACATTAAATCCTTCGAGGCTAAAGCTCTCCGGACATGGCTTGGTTGAATAAGAAAATTAGAATTAATAAGTTTCGTTTCCTTACTCATTTGTACTTGTAGCTCATGTATCTGGGCAGGTGTGAGAGGAGCTAGGCTGACCTTTCTCTTGTTGTACACAAAGGTGTAGAGATTGGTTCAGCCATCATGCCTGGCCTCCTTGTCAAACTGCCATGGCCTTCCAAGCAGAAGGTGGCCAGCTTGCATTGGCACCACATCGCACACTACCTGGTCTTGGTATCTGCCCACACTGAATGACACAGTTACTTGCTCATAAATCTTGAGCTCCACTTTGTCATCGAGCCATCTCAGCCTATAGGGTCGACGGTGTCTTGTCTTCTCTAGACCTAGCTTATCCACCATATATGCACTAGCAACGTTAGTGCAAGAGCCACCATCTATAATGAGGTTACATACCTTGCCCTTGATGGTCTCGGAGGGACCTACCATTGCACTGAGAATGCGTCTAGTGACCAGCACTTCCCCCACATCAGGGTACTCAATGTCACCGTATTCTTCTTCTGGTTCATAGTCCTCTTCATCTTGGGATTCATACTTTACAGTCTCCGTAATCAGCCTGACTCGGTTGTTTGGGCACTCCCTTGAGATGTGTCAGTGACCCCTACACTTAAAACAAGTGATGTCATGTGATCTTTGAGGATTAGAAGACTTACTAGGCTCTTTCTGGTCACGGGTTTGCTCAGGAGGCTTGCTCTTGAACCGTGACTTGATCTCTATGCTCTTGCCTCTGTCTACGGGCTTGGGACTATTGCTTGGTGCCTAAGGCATCTTAGGCTTGCTGCGGATGTCTTGGTGCCCAAGGCGTCTTAGGCTTGCTGCGGATGTCTTGGCTCTTACGCCTGATGTGTTGCTCAGCCTGGACAGATAGATGGAACAAGTCTTTAAAGTCATTGTAGATTTGCCTTTCCACCTTGCGGCTGATTCTCTCTTGCAGTCCATCCAAGAATTACGCCATCAATGCCTCTTCATCGTCATTGAGCTCCAGCCTGTTCCTTAGCCTCTCAAACTCTTCGTAGTACTCCTTTACTGATCTGGTGCCCTGCTTAAGAGTACGAAAACGTCGTTGCAAATCCCTATGGAAATAGGGTGGAACAAACCTTTGTCTCATGAGATCTTTCATGTCGACCCATGAGTCTACGGGCCTCAATCTCCTCCTCCTTCGGTCAGAAGCCTCATGATCCCACCAGATGAGGGCATTGTCCATGAGTTGTGCTACTGCCATGGAGACTCTCCTAGGTCCTGGTTGGTTGTAGTGATCAAAGATGTGATCCATCCTCCTCTCCCAATCTAGATAGGCTTCGGGGTCTACTTTCCCTGCAAAACTAGGAGGTGTTAATTTAACATTAGGACATGTTACCCAGTTGTAGGCGTATTCATCCCCATCCTCATGATGTCTAGGAGGCATTCTTGGTCTCTGGTGATGACCATATGGCTCGAAGCCATCGCCTTCTGCGTCTGGTTGCCGTGGAGGTCCTCTCGGTCTAGGGTGATAGCCGTGAGGCTGCGTGCCTTCATCTTCAACCGGTTGGGGCTCCTCCTGTTCGTGCTGTGTCCTAGGGTGTTCAGAACCCTCAGCACGGTCTTGCTCAGCCCTCACGTGTCTTATGGCCTGGAATCTTACCGGCCTCTCCACGCGCTCCAACCTCTCACCGATGGATGCTAGTTGTGTTTGGAGGGTGGTGAACATGGCCACCATGGCCTCGGCTGCATCCTGATTTCCTTCTGCCATTGTGTTAGAAGAAAGAAACACAAGTTATTTTGCTCCTAAGTCGATTAGGAGGGTTTTCTTTTTATAGAAGAATTCAAAAAATGCAAAAAGGAAAAACTGGAAAAAAAGAAGTTTGAAAAAAATGGAAAAGTTAGAAAAATGGAAACTTTCTAATAACTAGTACTAGCTATTTTTTGGTCGACTTCTTTTGGTGTTTTTCTATTTTTTTGTTTTTCTTTTTAATTTAACTTAATGATAATGAAAATACGCTTTAAACAAAAAGGAAAAACGAAAATTGCAATGCAACAATGAATCTAAGCCCTAGTGATGCATGTAGAAGCTAGATGCACTCGGTTTGGAGTTTTGATGTTATTTTTTTTGTATTTTTCTTGAATGCGACTTAAACTAATGCAAGAACTGCAAATAAGACTAAGTAAAGGATAGAAACAACTTGGTTTTAGGAGCTTTAAACTCTGATACCAAAATGATACAAGCCTCGAATCAAGACTGTACGCGCGTGGGCTGTTTGGAGAAGATTAGGTGAGAAACTCGACCTTAGGCTTATGGATGGGGATTTTCTGTTTGGTAATAGATGGAAGGGTGAAGTGAACCACACGAGGGGTGATGAACCTCGTGATAAATCACAAACTTAGAAGCTAGGAGGGCTGGTCTCGACTAGGGTTCTAAGTGCACAAGTCTTTTGAGAGAAAACTTGTAGGAAGAAAATTCGATCTTTATTAATATCAGAAAAAAGTTGTCGAACTACAATGGTGGAAGGAGCCTTATTAATATGGTCGACAGCTTGATCTTCTAGGGTTGACTCAAAGAAAAATTGAAAACTTACAAAAGTGCACAAATGAAAAAATTACAAAAGTGAATAACCGAAAAAGGACTTCTACCTAAATTTTCTTTGACTCAAAATGTAAACATTTTAAATCCAACCCTGCAAAACAGAAAGAGGCAAGTATATAATATGAAAACTTACCTTTCTTACCTATCGGCCAAGAAATGGAAGGTGGCCGACCTTGTGGCATGCACGCGCCTTGCTCATAGTCTTCGACTTGGAGTAGGGTTATGAATCTTTGGGCCCTGATCTCTCTTGCCACTAAAGCCCAAGTCTCTGAAGTCCCTTGCATTTTTGAGAAGCCTTTGGACTCTTCTTTGCACTCTTGGCCCAATGTTCTTTGTCGATCATCCTCTAGGAGCTTGTCGACCCACAAGCTGAACTTGTGGAAGAGCGCCCTTGATCTGCTCCTTGTCATTGCTCCTGGTGGCACCACTGGTGTATAAACTTCATCTAGATGCATGTCTTGAAGCTGATAGCTTATCTGGTCCGAGTCTCTTTGTGTAGACGTTGAAATGGTGGTGCAATCGGCTGGATCGGCTGTACCGGCTGGACTGCGCGAGGTACTGGCCGAGTTGTCATCGGAGCCAGCCACGTTGATCCCGGAGCCGGCGGTGTCACCAATTGGGCCGGCGGTATCATCCACATCGCCGCCAGTTGGGCCGGAGGTTTAGGCCTCTCCGCCGGAAGGATTGATCGGTCCGGATCGGGTGGTCGTAGGCCCGGCGGTACTGCTTGGCCCGGCAGACGCGCCAAATGGCCCGGCTGTCTCGGGCAAGATCCCTGGTCAGCCAGTCTGGTCTCCTGACCGGCCATACGATCTGGTGTCCCCATCAATAACCCAAGAAAACACATGGCCTAGCACGAGGAGAAAACTTGTTCCTATCTTTTTGAAGAGTTGAAACATAACACAAGCACCCAAAAGATCTCAAGTTCATGTAATCAGGTTTCCTTTGTAAAAGTTTTTCAAAAGGTGTTATGTTTTGTAATAAAGGAGAATGAATTTGGTTGATTAAGAAGGTTGCCATAAGCACACAATCACTCTAGTAAGATAAGAAAACATTAGATTGAAACAACAATGTCCGAGCTACACTAAGAAGGTTTTGGTGCTTATGCTCAAAAACCGAGTTTTGTTGAGGAGTATAGGCACATGAAAAATAGTGAAAATTAGGAAAATCAAATAAGACCTATCTTGACCTACAAGGCAAGTGTGAGCACGAAAATTCAGTTTGAATAACCACATGGTTAAAATGGTTAAATAGCTACCTTGGGAGAAGAATCAAGGTGAAAAGGACATGTCATGCTGCACACAGTCTTGGCAACCACACCAAACAGTCATGCCTGCTGCACACAGTCTTGGTAACCACACCAAACAGTCATGCCTGCTGCACACAGTCTTGGTAACCACACCAAACAGTCATGCCTGCTGTCTCCTCTCTTCTCATTGGTTGTTGACAGGCTCCTCCTCTATTCAAACTCATCCACAAGTTTGAATTCGTTTTCTTTTGTGTTCACATTGTAAATCCTCTATAAAAGGGCTGTAAAGACTCAATGTATAAAAAACTCTTAGGGGATTCTTCTCCATAAGTCTAAGTCATTTCTCATTTTCTCATACTTCTCTTTGAGTTTTCAGATTCAATTCTTCACATTTCTCCTCTATAATCTCAATATTCTTTCATGGTATCAGAGCATAAGATCATTCTCTTATCTTTTCTACTCAAATCTCTCAGTTTCTAATCTAAAATTCTGTCAAAAATCTCTTAGTCTTTAGACTAAAAACTCACGGTTTCATTCAACCATAAAAGTTGCTTCCTTTGAGCTCTTCAAAGCCTAACAATGGAGGATACAGTTCAAATTAGTTCCAGCCTGAAACCTACGGTGATAGCAGTAGTTCTCAAAGGCTTGAACTACACATTATGGTCAAGAACCATCAAGACAGCCATTTGTGGCAAAGGACTTTGGAATCACATCTTGGAGGATAATACTCCATCTATAGATGATCCAAAGGAGAAGAAGGATGAGGCAACAAGAAAAAAGAAGCTAGGTGGTTCCAAGAAGATCAATCAGTCCTTGGATTCCTCCAAAATTCATTGGACCCATCCATTCTTGAAGCTTATTCACATTGTGAAACTGCCAAGTCTCTTTGGGACACTCTCAAGAGGGTGTATGGGGATGTTTCAAACCTCAGCCGTGTGTATGAGGTTAAGAAGGCTCTCAATGATCTACACCAAGAGGATATGGAGTTCACAAAATTCATGGGCAAGTTCCAGTCAACATGGTCCGAGCTTGACATGTTGAGACCAAGTTCTATGGATCCAAAGGTGCTTAATGAAAGGAATGAACAAGACAAGATATTTGGGCTCCTTCTCAACCTAAATCCAGCCTTTAAGGATGTGATTAAGTCCATCCTGAGAGAGCCAAAACTCTCTGATTTCGAAGAGGTGTGCTCACGGATACAAAGGGAGCAAGGCAACATTGGTTTGTTTGGTGGTAAAGGAGAACTAGTCATGGCCAACAAAAGCGTGTTTAAGCAAGAGGATAGGAAGAGTGTGATGTGTGAGCATTGTAAGAGGAATGGCCACATCAAGGACAAGTGCTGGATACTTCATCCTCATCTCAAGCCAAACCGGTTCAAGGATTCAAAGGCTAACATCTCTCAAATGGTTGCGACTGAACCGGCAAGTTCATCCAACCAAGGAGGGGAGCTAGCTATGAATGTATCCATGGAGTATGTTAAGAAGAGTGACTTGGAGGATCTCATCAAGGCCTATGCCTCAAAACTCTCCGGTATCACACTCTACTCCCATAAATCGCTTGATAAACCAGATCATAAGTTGGTAGTGGATTCAGGTGCTTCTCACCATATGATTAGCAATGCTAGGTTGTTAAAGAACATTGAACCATGTCTAGGACAAGTAACTATAGCTGATGGTAAGGGTATTCCAATTGAAGGAACCGGAAAATTAAGACTATTTGACAAAGAAACTAATGCATTCTTTGTACCTAAATTTAAGTCTAATCTAGTTTCTGTCAAAAGGGCTACTAAAGACCTCAATTGCAATGTTACATTTGGGCCTAACAATGTTTACTTTCAGGATATTAAGAGTGGTAAGATACTTGGAGGTGGTGTAACTCAAGATGAGCTCTATGTTCTTGAAGACCCTCCAAGCAATTTGGATTCCTTAGCTTTCAAATCCTGTATTTTTGCTAATAAAGATGTCTTATGGCATGCTAGATTAGGACATCCTCATGCTCGTGCTTTAAGCTTAATAATTCCTAATGTCGCTTATGATCACTCAGTTTGTGAGGCTTGTATCCTTGGCAAACATTGTCGTGTTGTTTTCCCTAAATCGTCTATAATTTATGAGCATTGCTTTGATTTAGTACATTCCGATGTTTGGACCTCACCTTGCATGTCTAGAGATAGGAATAAATACTTTGTGACCTTTATAGATGAGAAATCGAAATATACATGGGTTACATTACTTCCATCTAAAGATAGGGTTTATGAGGCATTTATAAACTTTCATAATTATGTTACTAATCAATTCAATGCCAAGATCAAAGTGTTAAGATCAGATAATGGAGGGGAATACACAAGTCAAAGATTCAAAGCTCATCTAAACAAACATGGAATACTACATCAAACTAGCTGTCCACACACACCACAACAAAATGGAGTTGCTGAAAGGAAGAACCGACACTTAATGGAAGTAGCAAGATCCATGATGTTTCATACCAATGTTCCTAAAAGTTTTTGGGGAGATGCAGTCTTGGTTGCTTGCTACCTCATCAATCGGATTCCAACCAAAGTCTTGCAAGATATATCCCCATTTGAGGTACTCAATAAAACTAAACCTTCCATTGATCATTTACGTGTATTTGGGTGTGTGTGCTTTGTGTATGTTCCAGGTGATCTAAGAAACAAGTTGGAGGCAAAGAGCATCAAGTGTATGTTCCTTGGATATTCGACAACACAAAAGGGTTATAAGTGCTATGATCCCAGCAACAACAGGACATATGTGTCTAGAGATGTCAAGTTCATAGAAGAACAAAGCTATTATGATCAGAAAGATTGGGAAGGATTGAAGGATCTCTCAAGGTCACCTTCTGATTTGGCTACGAGTTTGAGGTTTCTCTTGAATCATTTGGGAAATGATCTGCCAAAGGATTCAAGACACGAAGAAACAAGAACCTTAAGTAGTTCACAAGATACCCAAGAGAATGAGCAAGGGGTGGTAACTCAAGAACCAACTCCAATCCAAGAAGAAGCTATGGCCCAAAATCAAGAACAAGACGACTTGGAAGTGGGTATAGAGGAACCTATTCACCAAATGGAAGAGGAAACGGTTGTAGAGGAGGCTGCACCACCTGTTCAGCATTTAAGGAGGAGTACTAGACTTAGGAACACTAGGGTATTCTACAACAACCAGGCCGTGGCTCATCCCATACAAGCTGTTTGTTCCCTTGACCTCTTGCCATCTAGTCATCAAGCATTTCTTGGAAAGATTGAACAAAGTCAGATTCCAAGGACTTATGAAGAAGCTAAGAGCAAGAAAGAATGGTTAGATGCAGTAAGAGATGAGAAGGGAGCTATGGAAAGGAATCATACATGGGATATACAAGAACTTCCCAAAGGCAAGAAGGCTGTGAGTTCCAAGTGGGTGTTCACCATCAAGTATAAGAGCAATGGGGACATAGAAAGGTACAAGGCACGTCTAGTTGCAAGAGGTTTCACTCAGACATATGGAGAGGACTATACTGATACATTTGCACCGGTGGCTAAGCTACACACTGTAAGGGTTGTTCTTTCACTAGCTACGAATCTGACTTGGGACTTATGGCAAATGGATGTCAAGAACGCATTCCTACAAGGAGAACTTGAAGAGGAAGTGTATATGACTCCACCACCAGGCCTTGAAGATCTTTGCAAAGAGGGACAGGTTCTAAGACTTAGGAAGGCAATATATGGGTTGAAGCAGTCACCAAGGGCCTGGTATCACAAATTAAGCTCCACACTTACTGATAATGGGTTTAGGAAATCCCATTCAGATCATACTTTGTTCACTCGTCAAAACTCCAAAGGAATCGTGGCGGTCTTGGTTTATGTGGATGACCTTATCATCACAGGAGATGATAAGGAAGGAATTCAGTCCACAAAGGCCTTCTTAAACAGATCATTTGACATCAAGGATCTTGGAGAGTTGAAGTACTTCTTGGGTATTGAAGTGTGTCGGTCTCAAGAAGGGCTCTTTCTATCCCAAAGAAAGTATGCTCTTGATCTGTTGACAGACACGGGAAAGCTTGGGGCTAAACCGGCCAAAACTCCTCTTGAAGATGGCTACAAGGTCAACGGAAAGGGGAGAAAGCTGATGAGTTATTTAAGGATGTTTCTCAGTATAGGAGACTAGTTGGGAAGCTGATCTACCTCACCCTCACACGACCAGACTTGTGTTTTGCTGTGAATCAAGTGAGTCAACATATGCAAAAGCCTACTGTATATCATTGGAGCATGGTAGAAAGGATCCTTAGATACATCAAAGGATCTCCTGGTCAAGGTATATGGATGGGCAAGAATGGGAACACTGAGATTGTCGGGTATTGTGATGCGGATTGGGCTGGTGATAGGGTGGATAGGAAATCAACCACTGGGTATTGCACCTTCGTTGGTGGGAACTTAGTCACTTGGAAGACTAAGAAGCAGAAGGTGGTATAATGTTCTAGTGCTGAAGCAGAATATAGGGCTATGAGGAAGCTGACAAATGAAGTAACTTGGCTCAAAGCACTCTTGAAAGATTTCGGTATTGCACAACCAGGGCCAATTACCTTCCATTGTGATAATCAGGCAGCCATTCACATAGCTTCAAACTCAGTGTTTCACGAGAGGACCAAGCACATAGAGATCGACTGCCATAAGGTTAGGGAGAAAGTTCAAGATGGAACCATTCTGCCATGTTATACAAGGAGTGAAGACCAACTAGCTGACATCTTCACAAAGGCAGCAAGTCTCAAAGTTTGCAAGAACATCTTTAGCAAACTTGGGCTTGTTGATTTATCACACCCATGATCAAAGGTCTCCTAATCCAAGAGCAACACACTCTTTTTCCCTTATTAAGGTTTTGTCCCAAGTGGTTTTCCTTAATAAGGTTTTTAATGAGGTGTTGCCTTGGGTTCCCAAGCTTAAGACTTTAGGGTGATTCCAAAGTCTTTAGCTTGAGGGGGAGTATTGACATAGGAAAATCAAATAAGACCTATCTTGACCTACAAGGCAAGTGTGAGCACGAAAATTCAGTTTGAATAACAAGGGAAATGAAAAAGGAGGGAGTTATTATTAACCACATGGTTAAAATGGTTAAATAGCTACCTTGGGAGAAGAATCAAGGTGAAAAGGACATGTCCATGCTGCACACAGTCTTGGCAACCACACCAAACAGTCATGCCTGCTGCACACAGTCTTGGTAACCACACCAAACAGTCATGCCTGCTGCACACAGTCTTGGTAACCACACCAAACAGTCATGCCTGCTGTCTCCTCTCTTCTCATTGGTTGTTGACAGGCTCCTCCTCTATTCAAACTCATCCACAAGTTTGAATTCGTTTTCTTTTGTGTTCACATTGTAAATCCTCTATAAAAGGGCTGTAAAGACTCAATGTATAAAAAACTCTTAGGAGATTCTTCTCCATAAGTCTAAGTCATTTCTCATTTTCTCATACTTCTCTTTGAGTTTTCAGATTCAATTCTTCACATTTCTCCTCTATAATCTCAATATTCTTTCAGTTTTTGCATAAAATAAGAAAAATAAAATTCAGGGCCATTATCATTTCTAATCAACTTAATACTCCTCTGATATTGTGTTGAAATATGTTTGAAAAAGACATGAAAAAGTTGTAAAACATCATTTTATTTTCATCATATAAACCCATGTCACACGAGTGCAATCATCAACCAAAGTTAGAAAATATTTGTACACTTCAACCGATTCTATATGAAAAGGACCCTAAATAATAAGGTGGACGAGATCAAATGGATTAACTAACATATGATTGTGAAATGGAAAAGAAAGGCGTTTTTGTTTAGCTAATAGACAAACAATACAATCATTTTGTTTGAATGAAAATGTTTTAGGAAGAGACAAAAGTTCAGAACGAATTTGCAATTTGAGAGAAGAGGATGCCCAAGTCGTTGATGCCAAAGAGTGCCATCAGCAACCAAGGATCCACATAAATCAGCAGGAACCGAGGATGAAGAAAGGGTGTTAACATCAAGTATGTAAAGATTTTGAATAATATCACCCTTCCCAATCATCAGGTCCTAAAAATGATCCTGAATATAAAAAAAATTGACTGTAAAATATGCATGACAATTATTATCTCGCAAAAGACCAGTGAGACTAATCATATTAAAATGAAAAGAATGGACATGAAGAACATCATATAACACTAATGATGCAGAAAGATGAATTGTGCCTGTATGAGTAATTGGAACTCGAGTACCATCAGGCAAAGAAACTGTTATATCAGATGCTACAATAACTTCATGAAATAGAGAGAGGTTAGAACAAACATAACTTGTGGCACCATTATCAATTATCCAAGAATTATATGGGATGAACATGACATTAATATTCAGAAGTAGGTGAATCAATGGATGAAAGAATTGAGTATTTGTCCATTGTTGAAATGGGAAAAAGGTTGAGAACTTTACCAGATGAAGATTGACTTGCCATGACATTCTGATCAGTAGGAGAAGAACCACCTGAACTAGAATCTGCAGGTTTTGAAATTTGAGAATGATTAATTAATTCTAAATGATTGAACCTGTATGGGAGACAACTTGCTAACATCCAAGGAAGAAGTGGTTGAAAGAGAAGAAGAACCATACCTCATTCCACCAAAAACATCTGCAATCCTTTTTTGTTGATTGGTATTGTTCTGAGGTCAAAAAGATGGTTTTGGTCTATACGAATTCTGACCTCTGAGGAATGAAGTTTGGTTTGGTATAATTGGGTTTATATCCAGGTGAAGAAACATGAACTTTGTAACACCTCTGTATGGTATGTCCAAGCTGTCCACAATATGTACATAAAGGCATATTGTTTCGAGGCCTATATGTGTTGTATGCAGCAACATATTCTTCAACATCAGGACTAGATGTGGATGTTGTCTGAAAAACCGGATTGTCAATCTTGACATCTGATTTAATCGTGTTCGGTCTCTTATCCTGAGCTACTATGTTGTAGGCGTCTTCAATGTTCGGTATTGGTTTGAGCATCAAAATATATCTTCTAGTCTGCTCATATCCTTCATTTAGACCCATCAAGAATTTAGTAACCTGGCTTCTCTATTGAAGTTTTTCCCATAATGTTGTTCATTACACTCACAACGACCACAAGTACAAACTGGGAGGTCTATGTAATTCTTGAGTTCTTCCTACAACGTAATCAGCTCAGTGTAGTAAGTACTCACATCCATTGAACCTTGCTGAAGCATGCTCAACCTTTACTCATTTTCATACATCCTTGGTGCATCATCCTATTTAAATCGAGCCATAAGATTGTTCTAGATTGCTTTAGCAGTTGACATGTATAAAAGACTGTGCCTAATTTTCTTAGATACCGAGTTCATTAACCACGTTACAACAATATCATTACAACGAGACCATTAACCAGAATCTCGATGATTCTCAAGTGGTTTTCTTATACTACCATCAAACAATCCCAACTTATTTCTAACATTCAATGTGATTTTCACTGATCGCTTCCAAGCATGAAAATAAGTTCCAGAAGTTAACTTATCTGTCACTAATTGCAGTCCACCATGATCAGCACTATGGAGAAAATATGTATTTTTATAAAGATCCATATTCTGTTTAGAATTTCCATGTGTATCATGCGTACTGTTAGCCGAGTTTGATTCCATGTTATCAAGAGAATTTCAGAATACGGAATTATGTCAATATAGGGAAAAAGCAGAAATCAAACACAATTAGGTCAACAGAAGACGAATTTAGAAAAAGAAATCATGATGAGTGATGTAAGAGAAGAAATCAGTCACGATTAGGTCAATAATAGAATGAAAAGAACATATTCCAGTATTACGAGTCTCATAAAATAACCGATACAAATAATATTCGAAAGAAATTGAACGATGAACAAAGCAAGAGATGAGGATTAAGTAAAGTAACAAAATCCATAAGATGGAAAACCTAAAACTGTAGAGAAAATGTCTGACCAAGGTGGAGATCATTCTTCAAACCAATAGAAAATTATATAAGCACGAAACCCAGATGTGCTTATAATCACAAGGATGTTAAAGTTGACAAAGCTGCACTCGGAAAAGTTGGATGAAGAGAGAGATGGGAATACGGTCGGGTAATAATTGATGCGAACACACTAATGCTGAGACTTGTTACAGGGGCCAATAAACACAAGGAAGAAAGGTTCTCATGATTCCTAGACTGAGAAGATCAACATAGTATTCTAGAGGTCGCACGAATACAAGAGATCAATAGAATCTAACAAAAATCATTTGTAAACAAGAAACAAAAGAGAGAATTTTTGTAAAATGAACACTGAGTTTATTTGTGAAATCATCGGTTCTCTAAAATGCCCTAAGAATGAAATTATATAGGTTTTCTAGAATTTAAATGGTCATAAATATAAACAAGATAAATCAAACTTAAATAAAAATAATACAAAATGGAGTAACTTGAGAAACAGAGGGGTCTTGTTGGTTTTGATGTGGAAATAATGGACATCATAAATCAGCATTGAACCTATATCTCTCAATCAACATGAAGCTCTTTCATTCAGCTTTGAAATTCCTAGCCTTTGAAAGTTAATAATAAGGTGTTAACGAGGCCAAAACTAGAAAGTATGAACTCCTTTATATATGGACGTGATTCCTTGTGCTCTTACACTCCTATAAACCTCTATTAAACTCAGAGTTTCTAGATTCATGAAGAAATAGGTGCTGTTCATAGTGTTTTGATGAGTTTCCATAAATGAACAAGAAAAGATCCATCGGGTTAATTCAGTGACGTCGGATGATTCTCCAGTGTTATGGCTCTTCGGAGACCCAAATATACATGCAATCATTGCTTGGGGATGGCCTTCTTCACACATGAGTTGTGGACTTTGATTTTTGGTGAACACATGCCATCAAGTAGGGATTATTACTATGCACCTTGTTCCTTTGGTCTAGGTTGATACAGGCTTGTTTCCTTAGATGGTTTTTTTCTGGACTTCTTTGGGTCTTTGAAATCATATTTGGCCTAGTCTTCTGGTTCTTGGTCTTAAATGGGCTGGAATCATCCTTAGATCACCATTTGGTCATTAAGGCCGAAACTATCTCGGGTAATCAATGCATTTGAACATGTCTTGATTCATTTCAATGTAGGTGCTGGTTGGATCATATTCTTCTACTTCTCATCTTAGATGGGTATGAAATCAAGATCCTCTTCATTCCATCCTTGTTGAGGAAGTTTTGTCCTCCAAACTTGTTTGCATTGTTTGTTGTTGTAGAATTTGGTTGGATCTCGTCTTTTGGTTTATGTTTTCCAATTGGAAGTGTTGCTGTAAAAGAAAATGGATACCATTCTCGTGGATCTGGCGGCTTTATCTGCTCGTCTTCATGATAGCCTGTTAAGAACCAAAAAGAGAAAGAAACGATTACTCCTCTTGTTCAGAAGATTATAATGTTTTCTCTCTAACCTCTCTCAACAATTCTGATCATCGATACCCATCTTCTCTCTCTCTTTCTCTCTCTTTCTCTCTTTTTCTCTCTTTCTCTCTCTTTCTCTCTCTCTCTCTAAATACTCGAATCTCCTGCCCAACTTCCTCCTGCAATCTTTAATTATTGTCTCATGTGCCATTGACTGTGACAGCTTGTGGTTACTCTATTTTTACTGTGGTAATATCTTCCTAGGCTGCAACCCACTTCTACAGTTCACTTCTACTTACCTCGTCTATTGGTCTCTAGCACTTATAATTTAGCCTTTCTTCTATAAGTGTGCAGTATCGAGGGATGTACATCCTCATACATAACATTATCTTCCCCTTTGAAAAAACTCTTGTCCTCAATATTAAATTGTAGAAATTGTTGCTGCATTACGGTTTTCTAACTCCCATAAATTCTCATAACTCGACAGCCCTGCCCATTCCATCAATAGCTCCTGCTCCCCATTCTTAGGATTGTACCGTGGTTTTCTACTATTGCCACTGGTAGCTTGTTGATGGTATAGTCCGCTTCCGGAAGAGGGGTGCTCTGAATGTCGTAGCCAATAGATTTCTTGAGGAGCGAGACGTGAAACACGTTGTGAATCTTTGACCAAGGAGAAAGTTTGAGACGATGTGCCACTGCTTCTACCCATGATTCAACCTCGTATGGCCCATAAAAACGAGCAGCTAACTTCTCGTTCACATGCTTCTTTAGTGACCATTCACGATAGAGTCATATTTTTAGATTCACCCAATCTCCGACTCCGAAATTGAACTCCCTACGAAACTTGTTCGAGCTCTGTTTCAACAGTTTTTGAGCTCGTAGCAAGTACGCCTTCAGCTGATCGAGTGTTCGATCTCGTTCACGCAGTTGTTCTTCCAGATCACCATTGGTGGTCGACCCATCATCTTATTTAAGTAGACCTGGAGGATCTCAGCCAAAGACAGCCTTAAAGGGACTCATTTGAATGGAAGTTTGATGGATAGAGTTATACCAGAACTCAGCCCATGGCAAGAAGGTCATCCACGTTTCAGGCTTTTCCCCCGTATAAAATTGTAAGTAAGTTTCGAGAGTCCGGCTGACTACCTCCATCTTTACATAAGATTGAAGATGGTAGGTTGTACTGTAGCGCAAAGCCATGAACTCGAGCCTGAATAACTCTTTCTGGAAGGAGCTCAAGAAGATCTTGTCTCGATCCGAGACTATTGTCCAAGATAAACCGTGGACTCACAATTTCTTGAACGAATAAAACTGTTATGTCTTCCAGTGTGTAAGGATGCCTCAATCCAATGAAATGGACATACTTCGTGAGGCGATCGACCATGACTAGTATGGAGTTAACCCCACGCGACTTTGGCATTCTTTCGACGAAGTCCATACTTACATCTTCCCATACACATTCATGTATTGGAAGTGGTTGCAGCAGACCTCCTGGTGCGAGGGTAGAATACTTTTGGCGTTGACTGGTCTGGCAAGCTGCCACATACCTTCGGATGTCTGTCATCATGCCTTTCCAATGAAACTGCTATGTTCTTTTCTTTTAAATCTTGAGAACTCCCACATGTCCACCGCATTTACCATCATGATATTCCCACCACTACAAGAAAACTGCGAATTTGCGACTGCAATTTGCGACTACATATGTGGTCGCAAATATTGCGACCACATTTGCCATGGTTTAGCGACCAATTTGCGACTACGGAATAGTAGTCGCAAATGGTCGCAAATAAGTGACCAATACGTGTGGTCGCAAATCAGTCGCAATATGCAACCAATTAGCGACTGAGATGCGACTACTTTGAGACTGACCCTGGTAGTCGCTAATCAGTCGCAAAATAGCGACTGATTAGCGACTACGTATGGAAAATCAGGTGGTAGTCGCTAATCAGTCGCAAAATAGCGACCGATTTGCGACTACGGTATGTAGTGGCTCTGCAGTCACAAAATGGTGGCAAAGTACCAGCATAAAAAACATGTGCGAGTTAGGTATAACGACATTTAAGCGACTACATAGGTGTAGTCGCAAAGTAGTGGCAAATCAGTGGCAAAGTAGTCGCAAAGTAGTCGCAAAATGTTGTATATATATGCATCATCCCATTCTCTCATTTGCGAAAGCAAAAGTAAAAAATTTTGTAAAACATGTGGGGAAATTATAACAATTCGAGAGATTGGATGTACAGAAGAATAGATAATGAAACAAGAAATATCTCGGCGGAATTTGCACAAGGCATGGAGCAGTTCATGAATTTTGCAAGTAGTCAACCTATAGCTCAAAGTAGTGGAGGTAAGTTTTTCTGTCCTTGTATTAATTGCAAAAATGATAAATTTATTCCGGGACGAAAAATATGGAGTCATCTATATAGTCGAGGGTTTATGCCAAATTATTATATTTGGTATAAACATGGAGAAGAGCTGAATGTTCAGTTAGGGACGAGTAGTACTAGTCGGGGTGATGTACCAAGAAATCAGGGACGTGATTGTAGTAGTGATGAAACAGTTGGTATATCCGGTAATAGATATGTTGAAATGGTGACGGATGCATTTCGTGAGACAACGACTGATGATCAGCAGCAGTACTATAATCAGAACGAAGAAAATTATAATTATAATTATGAAGAAGAACGGCCTAATGAAGAAGCAGAAAAGTTTTACAACATGTTAGAAGCTGCAAAAAATCCATTGTATGATGGTTGTCATGAAGGGCACTCACAATTATCTTTAGCTGCTAGGTTTATGAACATCAAATCTGATTTTAATTTACCAGAAAAATGTATGGATTCTTGGGCGGAGCTATTTACAGAATATTTACCCGACGAAAATCAGGCGACGGGTTCATATTATGAAACCGAAAAATTGATGCGAAATTTAGGCCTCCCGTTTTATACAATTGACGTGTGTGTTAAAAATTGTATGATTCTGGAAAGAAGATGAGAAATGGGAAAAATGCAAATTTTGCGATTCCCCCCGGTATAAGCCAAGCGAGGGCAGGACGAGAATACCTTTCAGTCGTATGTGGTATTTACCTATAGGTGATAGACTTAAAAGAATGTATCAAAGCGAGAAAACCGCAGAGGCAATGAGGTGGCACGCAGAGCATGAAGCAGAAGACGGAGAAATGAGTCATCCATCTGATACTGCAGAGTGGAAAAATTTTCAATATTTACATCCTAGATTTGCTGCTGAATCTCGAAATGTTTATCTTGGCTTATGTACTGATGGGTTCAACCCATTTGGGATGTCTCATAATCATTCATTATGGCCGGTGATTATCACTCCATATAATTTGCCACCGGAGATGTGTATGAAGAAAGAGTATTTGTTTCTAACTATTTTGAATTCGGGGCCAAATCATCCGCGTGCTAGTCTAGACATATTCCTACAACCTTTGATTGATGAGTTGAAAGAATTATGGTCTATCGGAGTTGATGCATACGATGTATCGCTCAACCAAAATTTCAATCTAAAAGCTGTGTTACTTTGGACGATAAGCGACTTTCCCGCTTATGGAATGTTATCAGGATGGACAACGCATGGAAGGCTGGCCTGTCCAATTTGTATGGATGATACGAAGGCATTTCAATTACCAAATGGGAGAAAGACGTGTTGGTTTGATTGTCATCGAAGGTTTCTTCCTAATGGTCACCCGTTACGGAAAAATAAAACAAATTTTTTAAAAGGGAAGCACGCTTTGAATGACTGTCCTCCACAATCATTGACAGGTGAACAAGTTTTGTACGAGCGAATAAAAACTGTCAATCCTTTAAGAACATCTGAGTGCGGTGGAAACGGTCATGAAAGTAAAGAAGAAGGTTATGGCAGCTGGCATAATTGGCACAAAGAAAGTATATTTTGGGAGTTGCCATACAGCTGGACAGATCTTAACCTTCGACATAATCTTGATGTGATGCATATAGAGAAGAATTTCTTCGATAACATCATTAATACTATTATGAATGTAAAAGAGAAATCAAAAGATACAGTGAATTCAAGGTTGGATATTGCGAAGTTTTGCTCTCGAAAAGAGTTGCACGTGGATGGTCGGGGTAATGCTCCATTCCCTATATTTCGATTGACCCAAAAAGCGAAAGAACGGTTATTGGAATGTATAAAAAATGATGTCAAATTTCCGGACGGCTATGCGGCAAATTTAGCAAATTGTGTGGATATGGATGGACTAAAGTTTTCGGGCATGAAAAGCCATGACTGCCGTGTTTTTATGGAAAGACTTCTCCCTTTCATATTTGCAGAACTTTTACCACGGAACGTTCATCTAGCATTATCAGGTAAATATAGTAATAACTATATTTGTAATTGGAAATACGTAAATTAATAATAATTGCCTGAACTAATTCATTGTCGATGGTATAGGGATTGGAGGATTTTTCCATGATTTATGCTCCAGATCATTACAAAAAAACCGTGTCCAAATTCTGAAGGAAAATATAGTCATAATTTAGTGCAATTTGGAAAAGATCTTTCCGCCTTCATTTTTCGACGTCATGGAGCATCTTCCTGTACATCTACCATACGAAGCTGAACTTGGTGGACCTGTGCAATATAGGTGGATGTATCCATTTGAAAGGTTTTTAAAAAACTAAAGAGCAAGGCGAAGAACAAACGTTATGCTGCAGGGTCGATTGTTGAATCATATGTGAATGATGAGATATCTTACTTCTCAGAACATTACTTTGCTGAACACATTCGCACGAAAAACAGGTAACCATGTTATGACGTTTATGAATTAATTATTTTATTATATAATATATAAGTAATATATATAATATATATAAACCATATATATATATATATATATGTACAGGTCATCAAGATTCGATGAAGGTGACGTGCCTGTATATCCAGATCCTGGAGTACCGGATATATTTACGCACATGGGTCGTCCAAGTGGTAAATGTAAAGAAATATGGCTCTCCGAAAAAGAATATAAATATGCACATGCATATATATTACGGAATTGTGAATATTTTCGGCCACTAGAGAGGTACGTATATGAAAACAATTAATTGTATTTATTACATTTGAGTTCATTGTATTAAGAAATATATATTAATTTTCAATATTTACTGTTCTAGCATGTTTGAAGATCATATTCGATGTACGTATCCATATCTTTCGGAAGATGACATTTCATCTAAAAGAGAGGAAGAGTTCCACATATGGGTTAGAGATTATGTATGTTTAATTAATTATTTGACATATTAATTAATGCAGTTCCACAGATTCACGTGCCTTTCCTATATGGGCTCAAGAATTAGTTCAAGGTCCGATGAATAAAGCATCCACTTGGCCGATGTATTTTACAAGAGGTTATATGTTCCACACGAAGAAACATGGACATAGAAGAAAGACATGTAACTACGGTATTTGTGTGAAGGGGGACAATTACTCAGATGCATCTGATGAAGCTGATTTCTACGGTATTTTAACAGATATCATTCAACTTGAGTATGTCGGACTCCTAAATTTGAAGATCACGCTTTTTAAATGTGAATGGTACGATCCTACACCCTCGAGAGGTACTCGGAAGTCGGAAAATGGTGTCGTTGATGTCTTATCATCGGGGAAATACTACAAATACGAACCATTTATTCTCGGTACGTACGTATTCGGTAATAATTTAATATATATTTTTTCTTACAAATTTATAACTAATTTATATTTCAAAACGTACGATGTATCAGCATCTCAAGCAGATCAAGTTTGTTATATTCCCTATCCACACACGAAATCATCATCAAAACAAACATGGCTCAATGTTTTGAAAGTTAATCCAAGATCTAACATTTTGGGGAAATACAAAAACAAAGACGAGATTGGCCTTTTGCAACAAGAAAATGATGAAGACGTAATGCATGTTCAAGAGATAGAGGTAGATCGGTTGGTCGATACAGTTAACCATACTGAAGAAATTGATTTCGATGTCGGAGATGCGGAACTAGAAGATGAATTTCAATGTAATATTTCATCTTCAGATGATGATGAGAACGAAGAAATGTAATAAATATAGTTATGCTATGTATTTTGTACATATGATTTTCATATAATTTAATGTATTACCAATATCCATATATATATATATATATATATTTTAAGTAATTGAGACTGATTTGCCACCACTTTGCAATTGCATTGGCAATGTGGTCGCATTTCAGTCACAAAAATTTAATGTAGTCGCAAATCGGTCGCTAATTAGCGACTGATTTGCCACCACATATGGTTAATTCATATTTTCCCTAAGTATTTTCCACATTTAAAACTTGTATTTCTATTCTATAAGACTACTAACCATTAGAAGTGATAACATATATTGAAAACCATATTTTTAATGATTTCTTATTTAGATAACATTTAGAATGTATATAAGAAGTATAAGGTAAAGTAAATTTGTTAAGGATTTAGGTAAGTTATTTGAAAATTTGGGAAATGTTATTGTTTTCATAGTAATTGAAATTTTTATAACTTATAATCAATGACTCAATCTTATAGAATTATATGCATTCATCAAAATCTCAAAATTTAGGGTTTAGGGTATTATTTGAGACTGATTTGCCACCACTTTGCAACTGCATTGGCAATGTGGTCGCATTTCAGTCACAAAAATTTAATGTAGTCTCAAATCGGTCGCTAATTAGCGACTGATTTGCGACTACATTCAAAAAATTTGATGCGCAGTCGCAAATCAGTCGCTAATTAGCGACTGATTTGCCACCACATATGGTTAATTCACATTTTCCCTAAGTATTTTCCACATTTAAAACTTGTATTTCTATTCTATAAGACTACTAACCATTAGAAGTGATAACATATATTGAAAACCATATTTTTAATGATTTCATATTTAGATAACATTTAGAATGTATATAAGAAGTATAAGGTTAAGTAAATTTGTTAAGGATTTAGGTAAGTTATTTGAAAATTTGGGAAATGTTATTGTTTTCATAGTAATTGAAATTTTTATAACTTATAATCAATGACTCAATCTTATATAATTATATGCATTCCTCAAAATCTCAAAATTTAGGGTTTAGGGTATTATTTGCGACTGATTTGCCACCACTTTGCAACTGCATTAGCAATGTGGTCGCATTTCAGTCACAAATATTTAATGTAGTCGCAAATCAGTCGCTAATTTGCGACTGATTTGCGACCATAATCTAAAAATTTGATGTGGAGTCGCAAATCAGTCGGAAATGCTGATGTAGTCGCAAATTAGTCGCAAATTTGCGAGTGATTTGCGACCACCATTTCATTTGGTGGGACTTTGACAAAATCGAAAACTTTCAAACTCCCACAAAATTAACTGGTAGTCGCAAATCAGTCGCACATTTGCGACTGAATTGCGACCACATTTACAGTTTCGATAAATGTAATTGTGGTCGCAAATCAGTCGCAAAGATGCGACTGATTTGCGACTACCAGTTAATTTGGAGGGAGGTTGACAAAACCAAAAACGTTCAAACTCCACCAAATTAATTGGTAGTCGCAAATCAGTCGCAAATTTGCGACTGATTTGCGACCACAATTACAGTTTCGATAAATGTACCCGTGGTCGCAAATCAGTCGCGAATTTGCGACCTATTTTCGACTACCAATTAATTTGGAGGGAGTTTGAACGTTTTTGGTTCCCACCAAATTAATTGGTAGTCGCAAATCAGTCGCAAATCAGTCATTGCGACTGATTTGCGACCACATTCGTGGTCGCAAAAAAATCTATAAATACCCGATGGTTTTCCCTCATTTTTCACAAATCTCTCAAACTACTTTACAAAACTCTCTCAAAAACACTTCCTAAACACTTTAGAAAAACACTATTTCTATAAATGGCAAGTGGTGGTAGGTCGTTGAGAGGTCGTGGAAGACGATCTTTCGGATCGTCTTCCGGCCGAGGAACCTCTTCGGCCTCCTCGAACCCTTCACCATCCGCTAATAGAGCGGCATCGCGGCTCCCTCCGCAATACAATTTTGTTCCTCATGCCGTTCCTGAAACCCAAACACCTCCACGGTTTCAGGAATCGGATGAACATGAGGACGAACAAATTCCCGATTGCGAAACGGGAACGGATGAACAAACTATCACTCTTGATAGTTTGTTACAAACTCCGGGTCGCGAACAGTATTTGACTGTGCTTTCTCCAGATGCGGCTCCGAATACAACTTGGTAAGTATGTTTATTACAAGCTAATT
The DNA here is from genome assembly GCA_018901935.1 of Pugionium cornutum. Taxonomy (NCBI): domain Eukaryota; kingdom Viridiplantae; phylum Streptophyta; class Magnoliopsida; order Brassicales; family Brassicaceae; genus Pugionium; species Pugionium cornutum. The sequence continues at coordinate 17,144,938 of CM032157.1, forward strand.
TTTTAATAAATATTTATTAAAATTTAAATTATATTAATATAATTTTACATTTTTGTAATAAATATTAGGTTTGACCGCGATAATGGGTCTATTACTCGTCAAATCGCAAAAATTTTGAAAAATAAGTTTGACGGTCCGTACTACAGTTGGACCGTCGTACCTCCTGAGAGGCAGGAGATATATTTTATAGAATTTGCGGTAAGTATTTTTTTTTATATTGTGTAAATTTTTAATAAAATATAAAAAATATATACTAATACTTTTTAACTTAATTTCAAGCAATCGTACACCTGGGATCCTTTGATCACCTCGGTGGTACGAAAAGAGTTCGAGGCCGTCTGCGTAAGGCGAATGAAAGGGATGGTGAGCACGGTTCATACAACCGGAAAACGTCCCAGATGGATTTCCCCAAGTTTGTACAGTATTATGACTGCACATTGGGCAACCGAAACATCTACCGAGAGGAGTACGAAATCCTCTCATAACCGCAACTCCGCTCGGGACGGTCTTGGCCCATATAAACATTTATCGGGCCAAAAATCCTACATTCAGGTCCAGCACGAAATGGTAAGTAAAATTTTTTTTTTCATATTATTATGTTTTCTCATAATTAATTAATATTTTAAAATCTGTGAAGGAACATAATTTGGGACGACCAGTCTCAATAGGTGAGGTCTTTATAATGACTCACACAAGACCGGATGGTTCGTATGTAGATTTGAAAGCAAAACAAATCTGTGAAACATACAAACGAAACATCCAAGAGAAGATGGCGATCGTGGAGGTTGATCCAACAGAAACATCCGATGGAACCTCCCGTCCAATTGAGCTCACTCAAGCACAGAAGAATGAGATCTTCTTACAGGTAAACAAAAATTTTCAAACTTTTTCCTTTTTACATATTTTCCTAATTACAAAATAATAACTTTTATTATATAATTTACGTTTTCGTAATTTTATAGTCATCTGTTCCTGATGAACGAGGCCGTCTTTATGGACTCGGTAGCCTCAACCGCGTACAGTCTACGGGTAGAAGTAGTGGGGTACAAACCCATTCACCCGAGTACGTTATTCTTCAAGAACAAAACGCGTTGATTAAAGCACAAAACGCGGAGATGAAGGAAAAATATGAGAAGATTGAAGAGCTGAACAGAGAAAACCAGAAGAAGATCTCGAGCTTGGAGATGCTCCTCGGATATATCCAGCGGACGGATCCCGCATTCACCTCGTTATTGCGGGATAACGATTATACAGGGGAACCATCGATGGCTCCGCCAACCACCCCATTTTCGCCATCAGATTTCCAATTTCCGCCACCGGACAATTAGAATTTGTTTTTATGTATTTAAAATTTTTTTATAATAAATGTTAAATTTTAAATTTGTATATTTTTTAATTCAATATTTAGTTTACATATTTTTTTCATTTATTATTATAAAATTTTTAATTTATTAATAAAAATTAATAAATATTCTAATAAATATTATAATAATATTTTTAACCAATTATATTAATAGTTAATCTAAATTATTTTATTAATATTTCTAATTTCAAATAATTATTTTTATTATTGAAATTAATTTTCTACATTTTTATTGAAATTTTAATTTTTAAATATTATTTTAAAAATTTTTATATATATTTTTTTAAATTATTAATATATTATTTCAAATTAATTTTTAAATATTATTTTAGAAATTAATTTTCTAAATTTTTATATATATTTTTTTAAATTATTAATATATTTATATTTTTTTTTAAAATCTAATTACGGTGTAGTCGCAAATTAGTCTTAAATCAGTCGTAATTTTTGCCACCGATTTGCGACTCCTTTGCAACTGCGGTTCACCTGTAGTCGCAAAACAGTCACAAATTTTTGTGACTGATTTGCGACTACGTTTCACCTGTAGTCGCAAATCAGTCACAAATATTTGTGACTGTTTTGCGACTGCGATTCTCCTGTAGTCGCAAAACAGTCACAAATATTTGTGACTGTTTTGCAACTGCGTTTCTCCTGTAGTCGCAAAACAGTCACTATTTTTTGTGAATGATTTGCGACTACGGTTCACCTGCAGTCGCAAAACAGTCACAAAAAACAGTGACTGATTTGCAACTGCGGTTCTACCGTAGTCGCAAATCAGTCACAAAAATTTGCAACTGTTTTGCGACTACAAATTTAGCAACCACAACCGTAGTCGCAAAACAGTAGCAAAATTTGTTACGGAAATTCAGTGGCAAATTAGTCGCAAAACAGTGACCACGTTTGTGGTCGCAAATTAGTCGCAAAATACCCACTATGACCGTGGTCGCAAATCAGTCGCAAAATTGCGACTGATTTGCGACTAATTTTTTTTGCGACTATTATTTTGCGACCACATCACGTAGTCGCAAAGTAGTCGCAAAATACAGTTTTGCGACTACTTTGCGACCACTTCCGTGGTTGCAAAACGGCTGTTTTCTTGTAGTGCACAGTATAAGCCCTGTTGATGTTGAATCCTTAGGAACAAGAAATCAGAGCAGCCTGCCTTGTACCTCGAAATACCTTGGATGGACAGCTGAATTGTCTCGCAACCCTCGTAGAATCTTCTGGAGAATTGGGTCGTTTTCAACCTCCTAGCCAAGCTCTTTGATCTGCATTACTACGGGTACGGTGAGGGCGAGTAGGTCGGAGTGTCTCAAAGCGAGATAATGTGTCTACCTCTCGGTTGTCGGCTCAAAGTCAAATCACTGTTTAACTATTCAGAGTGAATCTCGAAATCAAAACCTAGAAGCTTGGTTAACCATTTTTGTATATTCCATATTGTCCTCGCGTTGGTCAGTCTGAACCTGAAATTTTTGCCCGAGTAAGTAGTGTTGCCACTTTGCATTGCTAACACTATTGCCATCAATTTGTTCTCACTTATCGATTTTAATTTGTCGCGTTTGGACAAGGCTTGGCTAAAGTGAGACACCGGTTGCTGGTTCTGCATCAACACAGCGCCCAGCCCATATCCGGAGGTGTCGGCTTCTACCACGAATAGGGCCAAAAATCAGGAAGATCAAGAATCGGAATCATCATAAGTACTTCCTTTAACAGCTAGAATGCAAACTCAGCCTCCTCTACCCACTGAAAGATGTTCTGTTTGAGTAGTGCAATAAGGGATTTCACACATGAATTGGCGGTAATACCTGGTTAAACCCAGGAACTGGCGAAATTCCTTGATCAAGCTGGGTGATCTCCAATATAACATTGCACTGATTTTTGATGGATCAACTGCGAGCCCCTTGGCCAAGATGATATGCATGCGGTACTCGATCTGATGGCAACCAAATTGATATTTCTTTTTATTTGCGTAGAGTTGATGCTTCTGGAGAACTTGAAGTACCTCGTGTAAGTGCTCCTTGTGCTCTTTCCAACTCTATCTGTAAACGAGAGTTTCATCAAAAAATACCAAGACATGTCTTCAGAAGAATGGTCTTAAGACATCGTTCATTAAGGACTGAAATGTGACGGGGGCGTTAGTTAGCCCAAACGTCATTACTAAGAATTCGTAATGGCCGTTGTGCGTCGGGAAGGCGGTCTTAGGAATATCCGTCTCCTTGACCTGAGTCGGATGATACCTGAACAAAGATTCAATTTCGAGAAAATGTGAGCATCGTGCAATTGGTCTAGTAATTGGTCTATCATTGGTATCAGGAAACTGTCGAGACGGTTTACCTTGTTCAGAACTCAATATTCTATGCAGAAATGCCAACTATTGTCTTTCTTCTTCACCAACAACACTGTGCTTGAAAAGGGACTTTAGCTCGGCTAAATTACACCGGCGGCGAGCATGCTGGCTACTTGCTTCTCATTCTTCCTTTTGAATCCAGGTAATGGAATGGATGCACCCGGACTAGCTCAGCTCCATCTTTGAGGATGTTAGAGTGTTTGTGATCCCGACTATGAGATAATTCCATTGGTTCTGCAAAGAGTCCCTGAAATTCCTCCAATAGCGACTGTGATTCCTTTGGTAGTGTCACGTTGTCGACATCTCTAGATCGCAACTCGCCAAATCCACCATAATCGATGTAGCATTCTGCTTGAGTGCCTTTCACATAGACTTCAAAGAAACGGGTGAGGTACATAATTCAGGATCTCCTCTAATAAGGACCTCATTCCCATTATCTACAACCTTCATCAATTGTAACTTCCAATTAACCTCGATGGGTCCTAGAACTTCTAGCCATTGTATTCCAACGATGACGTCGGCATTGCTTAGCTGAATGGGAAAGATATCCACCTTGATTTCCATCGTTAGTAGACTGACCGTGACAACTCGGCACAATCCTCAACCTTTCATCATTATTCCTATGGCGAGTAAGACTCCATATGTCGTGGTGTAGTGCAGTTGAATTCCCAGTTCTCGTACAAGATTTTACAATAGGAAATTTTGAGATGCACCACTATCAATCATCATGATTACCTTACGCTTTGTCATCCTTCCTTAAAGTTTCATGGTTCTTGGAAAAGATAGCATGACTAAAGGAAAGGGTAGTTAACTATGTGGCCTCGTCGGTCTTCGATTCTCCCCGCTCCACTAATTCCTCTTGATCGGTCACCAACGACTCTGTTCCATCGGTCTACACTATAAATACCTGAAGTTTTTGGTATCGACACTTGTGCCACACAATCCACTTACCATCGCATTTAAAAAATAGCCCCTGGTCTCGTTATTCTTGCACCTCCGCCTCTGAAAAGCGGCACTGTGACGAACGACATATTTGTTTTCTGTCGCCCTTGAGTTTTGCAGATGAGTCAGACTTTTGTCTATACGACGCCGTTTTGGAGGTTGGCCCGGTTGGGCTTCTCGTTTTATTCCAGTTGGTATAGAATCCTTCAAAGTGGGCCTCTCTAGGTCGATTAACAAATTACAACCCACTTCCTGCTACCTCTACAACGCTGCCATGACGTGTCCAGTCTTCCACTCCTAGTGCCATGGTCATCATCTTGTCGAGGGTGCGTTGCTCAAATAATGATGCAGTAACATGAGGGCTTGTTCGAGTAAGGGGAACTACTGAAGAGGCTCTAGCTAGTTGTACATCACTTTCTAGAGACTCAGGAGTGATGGGTTGATAAACAGATTGATGGTGACTCTTAGCTGGTTGTAGAGCACTTTCTGCATAATCTAAGTGAGGATTGAGTATAGAGGTGGATCGAGAGACGCCACACAGATTATGGAAGCTCTGTGATAAGTTTAGAGCACTCAATCTTCAAGGATTCTCACACAAGAAGGCTGGAGGCATCAGCTCCTTTCAAAGGAAGAAAAATTACGTTTTTAGTTCATAAAACTTAAGTGATTACATGATGAGAAGGGAGTTTTATATACTAGTCGAGCAGCAGGTGCCTTCTAGGACTGAAAATACTTTATAATGGAAGGAATAAAGCAAAAATAACAACATGACATTAGGACTTAATGTAAAATAAAAGACTCATAAACTTAACAAAAAACATTCCTGCAAAACAAGAAAATAAACTTGTTAATTGATATATAAGAATTTTAAATACGCATCTTGGTCTCTTGTAGCTCCTTATAATGCTTTCTTAAGTTTGTTTAGAAAAAATGAACAAGGTTGTATCTCTGAAGCCTTGTAACACTGGAAAGAGTGAAATTGTTGTAGTATTCATAGTCTCCTTTTTGTAATTCTTTAGTAAGTTTAGCTTCATAGAGTCCTCCGTCTTCTATGATGTTATGAGACTCTCTACAGACTTCCTTTTTGTAATTCTTTAGTAAGTTTAGCTTCATAGAGTCCTCCGTCTTCTATGATGTTATGAGACTCTCTACAGACTTGTTGAACATCTTACTAAGGTTTTTTGTGCATGATCTTGTTCTTGGAACTTGTCTCATAATATGTATATATTAGTGGGCTCTTCCTTAGCTACTAGTGAGCTGGTATTGATGTCCTCATCATCTCCTCCCTCTTGAAAAGGTTATGTCCTCATAACAGGTACATCTGCATGAAAAGGAGCAAGATCAGTAATATTAAAAGTTGGAGATATGGTCATCTCAACTGGCAACTCAAGCTTATAGGCATTGTTGTTGATCTTCTCTAAAACACGAAAAGGACCATCTACTCTTGGGGAAAGCTTGGATTTCGTTTTGTTGGGGATCTTTTATGTCTCATGTCTAACCAGACCCAATTTCTAGGTTCAAATGATATGTCTTTTCAGTGTACTGCTCGGTTCTCTTTTCCAAGTTTTCCTTGATCTTTTGATGAATCTTCTTAACATAATCTGGCCTGGTTTCTCCTTCAATAGACATAACATCTTGAGGTAAATGTATAAGATCCAGTGGGGTAGTAGGAGTAAATCCATAAACCACTTCAAAAGGAGAAAGTTTAGTTGTTGAATCTTTAGCATGATTATAAGCAAACTCAATGTAAGGTAAGCAAGACAACCAATGTCTTAGATTCTTACCGACTGTGGCTCTCAACAATGTTGAAAAAGTTTGGTTTACTACCTCTGTTTCACCATCAGTCTGTGGGTGGCAAGTAGTATTGACATAGGAAAATCAAATAAGACCTATCTTGACCTACAAGGCAAGTGTGAGCACGAAAATTCAGCTTGAATAACAAGGGAAATGAAAAAGGAGGGAGTTATTATTAACCACATGGTTAAAATGGTTAAATAGCTACCTTGGGAGAAGAATCAAGGTGAAAAAGACATGTCCATGCTGCACACAGTCTTGGCAACCACACAAAACAGTCATGCCTGCTGCACACAGTCTTGGTAACCACACCAAACAGTCATGCCTGCTGCACACAGTCTTGGTAACCACACCAAACAGTCATGTCTGCTGTCTCCTCTCTTCTCATTGGTTGTTGACAGGCTCCTCCTCTATTCAAACTCATCCACAAGTTTGAATTCGTTTTCTTTTGTGTTCACATTGTAAATCCTCTATAAAAGGGCTGTAAAGACTCAATGTATAATATACTCTTAGGAGATTCTTCTCCATAAGTCTAAGTCATTTCTCATTTTCTCATACTTCTCTTTGAGTTTTCAGATTCAATTCTTCACATTTCTCCTCTATAATCTCAATATTCTTACATGGTATCAGAGAATAAGATCATTCTCTTATCTTTTCTACTCAAATCTCTCAGTTTCTAATCTAAAATTCTGTCAAAAATCTCTCAGTCTTTAGACTAAAAACTCAAGGTTTCATTCAACCATAAAAGCTGCTTCCTTTGAGCTCTTCAAAGCCTAACAATGGAGGATACAGTTCAAATTAGTTCCAGCCTGAAACCTACGGTGATAGCAGTAGTTCTCAAAGGCTTGAACTACACATTATGGTCAAGAACCATCAAGACAGCCATTTGTGGCAAAGGACTTTGGAATCACATCTTGGAGGATAATACTCCATCTATAGATGATCCAAAGGAGAAGAAGGATGAGGCAACAAGAAAAGAAGAAGCTAGGTGGTTCCAAGAAGATCAATCAGTCCTTGGATTCCTCCAAAATTCATTGGACCCATCCATTCTTGAAGCTTATTCACATTGTGAAACTGCCAAGTCTCTTTGGGACACTCTCAAGAGGGTGTATGGGGATGTTTCAAACCTCAGCCGTGTGTATGAGGTTAAGAAGGCTCTCAATGATCTACACCAAGAGGATATGGAGTTCACAAAATTCATGGGCAAGTTCCAGTCAACATGGTCCGAGCTTGACATGTTGAGACCAAGTTCTATGGATCCAAAGGTGCTTAATGAAAGGAATGAACAAGACAAGATATTTGGGCTCCTTCTCAACCTAAATCCAGCCTTTAAGGATGTGATTAAGTCCATCCTGAGAGAGCCAAAACTCTCTGATTTCGAAGAGGTGTGCTCACGGATACAAAGGGAGCAAGGCAACATTGGTTTGTTTGGTGGTAAAGGAGAACTAGTCATGGCCAACAAAAGCGTGTTTAAGCAAGAGGATAGGAAGAGTGTGATGTGTGAGCATTGTAAGAGGAATGGCCACATCAAGGACAAGTGCTGGATACTTCATCCTCATCTCAAGCCAAACCGGTTCAAGGATTCAAAGGCTAACATCTCTCAAATGGTTGCGACTGAACCGGCAAGTTCATCCAACCAAGGAGGGGAGCTAGCTATGAATGTATCCATGGAGTATGTTAAGAAGAGTGACTTGGAGGATCTCATCAAGGCCTATGCCTCAAAACTCTCCGGTATCACACTCTACTCCCATAAATCGCTTGATAAACCAGATCATAAGTTGGTAGTGGATTCAGGTGCTTCTCACCATATGATTAGCAATGCTAGGTTGTTAAAGAACATTGAACCATGTCTAGGACAAGTAACTATAGCTGATGGTAAGGGTATTCCAATTGAAGGAACCGGAAAATTAAGACTATTTGACAAAGAAACTAATGCATTCTTTGTACCTAAATTTAAGTCTAATCTAGTTTCTGTCAAAAGGCTACTAAAGACCTCAATTGCAATGTTACATTTGGGCCTAACAATGTTTACTTTCAGGATATTAAGAGTGGTAAGATACTTGGAGGTGGTGTAACTCAAGATGAGCTCTATGTTCTTGAAGACCCTCCAAGCAATTTGGATTCCTTAGCTTTCAAATCCTGTGTTTTTGCTAATAAAGATGTCTTATGGCATGCTAGATTAGGACATCCTCATGCTCGTGCTTTAAGCTTAATAATTCCTAATGTCGCTTATGATCACTCAGTTTGTGAGGCTTGTATCCTTGGCAAACATTGTCGTGTTGTTTTCCCTAAATCGTCTATAATTTATGAGCATTGCTTTGATTTAGTACATTCCGATGTTTGGACCTCACCTTACATGTCTAGAGATAGGAATAAATACTTTGTGACCTTTATAGATGAGAAATCGAAATATACATGGGTTACATTACTTCCATCTAAAGATAGGGTTTATGAGGCATTTATAAACTTTCATAATTATGTTACTAATCAATTCAATGCCAAGATCAAAGTGTTAAGATCAGATAATGGAGGGAATACACAAGTCAAAGATTCAAAGCTCATCTAAACAAACATGGAATACTACATCAAACTAGCTGTCCACACACACCACAACAAAATGGAGTTGCTGAAAGGAAGAACCGACACTTAATGGAAGTAGCAAGATCCATGATGTTTCATACCAATGTTCCTAAAAGTTTTTGGGGAGATGCAGTCTTGGTTGCTTGCTACCTCATCAATCGGATTCCAACCAAAGTCTTGCAAGATATATCCCCATTTGAGGTACTCAATAAAACTAAACCTTCCATTGATCATTTACGTGTATTTGGGTGTGTGTGCTTTGTGTATGTTCCAGGTGATCTAAGAAACAAGTTGGAGGCAAAGAGCATCAAGTGTATGTTCCTTGGATATTCGACAACACAAAAGGGTTATAAGTGCTATGATCCCAGCAACAACAGGACATATGTGTCTAGAGATGTCAAGTTCATAGAAGAACAAAGCTATTATGATCAGAAAGATTGGGAAGGATTGAAGGATCTCTCAAGGTCACCTTCTGATTTGGCTACGAGTTTGAGGTTTCTCTTGAATCATTTGGGAAATGATCTGCCAAAGGATTCAAGACACGAAGAAACAAGAACCTTAAGTAGTTCACAAGATACCCAAGAGAATGAGCAAGGGGTGGTAACTCAAGAACCAACTCCAATCCAAGAAGAAGCTATGGCCCAAAATCAAGAACAAGACGACTTGGAAGTGGGTATAGAGGAACCTATTCACCAAATGGAAGAGGAAACGGTTGTAGAGGAGGCTGCACCACCTGTTCAGCATTTAAGGAGGAGTACTAGACTTAGGAACACTAGGGTATTCTACAACAACCAGGCCGTGGCTCATCCCATACAAGCTGTTTGTTCCCTTGACCTCTTGCCATCTAGTCATCAAGCATTTCTTGGAAAGATTGAACAAAGTCAGATTCCAAGGACTTATGAAGAAGCTAAGAGCAAGAAAGAATGGTTAGATGCAGTAAGAGATGAGAAGGGAGCTATGGAAAGGAATCATACATGGGATATACAAGAACTTCCCAAAGGCAAGAAGGCTGTGAGTTCCAAGTGGGTGTTCACCATCAAGTATAAGAGCAATGGGGACATAGAAAGGTACAAGGCACGTCTAGTTGCAAGAGGTTTCACTCAGACATATGGAGAGGACTATACTGATACATTTGCACCGGTGGCTAAGCTACACACTGTAAGGGTTGTTCTTTCACTAGCTACGAATCTGACTTGGGACTTATGGCAAATGGATGTCAAGAACGCATTCCTACAAGGAGAACTTGAAGAGGAAGTGTATATGACTCCACCACCAGGCCTTGAAGATTTTTGCAAAGAGGGACAGGTTCTAAGACTTAGGAAGGCAATATATGGGTTGAAGCAGTCACCAAGGGCCTGGTATCACAAATTAAGCTCCACACTTACTGATAATGGGTTTAGGAAATCCCATTCAGATCATACTTTGTTCACTCGTCAAAACTCCAAAGGAATCGTGGCGGTCTTGGTTTATGTGGATGACCTTATCATCACAGGAGATGATAAGGAAGGAATTCAGTCCACAAAGGCCTTCTTAAACAGATCATTTGACATCAAGGATCTTGGAGAGTTGAAGTACTTCTTGGGTATTGAAGTGTGTCGGTCTCAAGAAGGGCTTTTTCTATCCCAAAGAAAGTATGCTCTTGATCTGTTGACAGACACGGGAAAGCTTGGGGCTAAACCGGCCAAAACTCCTCTTGAAGATGGCTACAAGGTCAACGGAAAGGGGGAGAAAGCTGATGAGTTATTTAAGGATGTTTCTCAGTATAGGAGACTAGTTGGGAAGCTGATCTACCTCACCCTCACACGACCAGACTTGTGTTTTGCTGTGAATCAAGTAAGTCAACATATGCAAAAGCCTACTGTATATCATTGGAGCATGGTAGAAAGGATCCTTAGATACATCAAAGGATCTCCTGGTCAAGGTATATGGATGGGCAAGAATGGGAACACTGAGATTGTCGGGTATTGTGATGCGGATTGGGCTGGTGATAGGGTGGATAGGAAATCAACCACTGGGTATTGCACCTTCGTTGGTGGGAACTTAGTCACTTGGAAGACTAAGAAGCAGAAGGTGGTATCATGTTCTAGTGCTGAAGCAGAATATAGGGCTATGAGGAAGCTGACAAATGAAGTAACTTGGCTCAAAGCACTCTTGAAAGATTTCGGTATTGCACAACCAGGGCCAATTACCTTCCATTGTGATAATCAGGCAGCCATTCACATAGCTTCAAACTCAGTGTTTCACGAGAGGACCAAGCACATAGAGATCGACTGCCATAAGGTTAGGGAGAAAGTTCAAGATGGAACCATTCTGCCATGTTATACAAGGAGTGAAGACCAACTAGCTGACATCTTCACAAAGGCAGCAAGTCTCAAAGTTTGCAAGAACATCTTTAGCAAACTTGGGCTTGTTGATTTATCACACCCATGATCAAAGGTCTCCTAATCCAAGAGCAACACACTCTTTTCCCTTATTAAGGTTTTGTCCCAAGTGGTTTTCCTTAATAAGGTTTTTAATGAGGTGTTGCCTTGGGTTCCCAAGCTTAAGACTTTAGGGTGATTCCAAAGTCTTTAGCTTGAGGGGAGTATTGACATAGGAAAATCAAATAAGACCTATCTTGACCTACAAGGCAAGTGTGAGCACGAAAATTCAGTTTGAATAACAAGGGAAATGAAAAAGGATGGGTTATTATTAACCACATGGTTGAAATGGTTAAATAGCTACCTTGGGAGAAGAATCAAGGTGGAAAAGTCATGCCCATGCTGCACACAGTCTTGGCAACCACACCAAACAGTCATGCCCATGCTGCACACAGTCTTGGCAACCACACCAAACAGTCATGCCCATGCTGTCTCCTCTCTTCTCATTGGTTGTTGACAGGCTCCTCCTCTATTCAAACTCATCCACAAGTTTGAATTCGTTTTCTTTTGTGTTCACATTGTAAATCCTCTATAAAAGGGCTGTAAAGACTCAATGTATAATAGACTCTTAGGAGATTCTTCTCCATAAGTCTAAGTCATTTCTCATTTTCTCATACTTCTCTTTGAGTTTTCAGATTCAATTCTTCACATTTCTCCTCTATAATCTCAATATTCTTACAATGAGCTTCTCCGATCAATAATTCTCTCATTGATCCCAAAATCCATCATGTTGATAAAATATACCAGAGGCAGCCTTGTTGGTCTCCTTAAATATTTCTTGAAAATCTTGATCAGGCTCATACATTGTCTTGATGTGTTCAAATCCCATAATCTTACCTGCTATTGTGCTGATGAGAGCATGTCTCCTTGATAAAGCATCAGCCACAACGTTATCTTTACCTTTCTTATATTTGATCACATAGGAAAAAGTCTCCACAAACTCAAGCCACTTTGCATGCCTCTTCTTAAGCGTAGTTTGTCCTCTTAATTGCTTGAGCGTCTCATGATATATATTAATAACAAACTCCTTTTACAGTAGGTAATGTTGCCAAGTTTCAAGAGACCTTACCAAAGCATAGAGCTCTTTATCATACGTGGGATAGTTAAGTGAAACTCCACTAAGTTACTCACTGAAGTAAGCCACTAGTTTTCCTCCTTGCATTAGGGCAGCTCCTATACCTGTTCTAGAAGCATCACATTTAATTTCAAAGATTTTATCAAAGTTAGGAAGTATCAAAACTGGCGGATGTGTGAGGCTATCTTTCAGCTTGTTGAATGCCTTCTCTTGTGTTGGTCACCATTTGAATTCCACATTCTTCTTAATTACTAAAATGAGGGGTGCAGCAATAGTAATAAAGTCCTTGACAATTCTTCTATAGAAACTAGCCAATCCATCGAAACTCCTCACATGTCTGATTGTTGTTGGGGTGGGCCAATCTTGAATTGCTTTGATCTTTTCTTCATCAACCTTTAAGTCCTGAGAACGTACAACAAATCCTAGCAATACAACTTGATCAGTGCAGAAAGTATATTTCTTAAGATTAGCATAATGGTTTTCAGCATTAAGGGTTTCAAGTACCTGCTCAAGATGCCGTAAATGATATTCAAGATTAGAGATATAGATTAGAATATCATCAAAATAAACTACTACGAACTTACAAATAAATGCTCTTAGGACGTGGTTCATGAGTCTCATGAATGTACTTGGAGTGTTTGTGAGTCCAAATGACATGACTAGCCATTCATACAATCCTTGTTTGGTTTTAAATGTTGTCTTCCATTCATCACCTTCCCTCATTCTCACCTGATGATATCCACTTCTTAGATCAATTTTTGAGAAGATAGTTGCTCCATTAAGTTCATCTAGCATGTCATCAAGTCTTGGAATTGGATGTCGGTATTTGACAATGATATTGTTGATTGCTCTACAATCAACACACATTCTCCAAGTTCCATCTTTCTTAGGCACTAGAAGAACAAGAAAAACATATGGGCTTAGACTTTCTCGGATATAGCCCTTAGACATTAACTCTTGTACTTGTCTTTCCAACTCCTTTGCTTCTTCTGGATTCACTCTATAGGCAGCCCGGTTCGGCAAAGGTGCTCTAGGAACAAGATCAATATGATGCTCGATTCCTCTTATAGGTGACAATCCTAGTGGTATCTCTTCTGGAAAAACATTAGTGAATTTGTCAAGAAGCTCTAGAACAGCAGCAGAGAGTTCCTCCTTTTCTTTTCCTAAAAACAACACTTCTTTAAAGATCATTAGTAGCACATGTTCTTTAGAATAAAGAGATTTCAAAACAGTGGCAGGTGTTAAATAAAGGTTAGTTGTATTTAGCTTTTCTTCTTTAGACATAGTTCGTTGCATCTCATGCACTTCCCCTGGAGTTAAAGATGCTAAGCTATGTTTCTTGTTATTGTGCATGAAGGTATAGTGATTGGTGTGTCCATTTTGTAATGCTTCTTTGTCAAATTGCCATGAACGACCTAGAAGTAGATGTCCAGCTTGCATAGGTACCACATCACACACAAATTGATTTGCATGTTTGCCTACGTCGAATGGTATGGTGACTTGTTCTGCGATTTTTAGCTCAGTTTCCTCGTTCAACCATTTGACTTTGTATGGTCGAGGAAGCTTTGTCTTTTGTAACCCTAGATTATCAGCCAAATACTTGTTGGATACGTTAGTACAAGAACCACCATCTATGATCAAACTACATACCTTATAGTATATTGTGCACTGAGAATGGAAAATATTTTCTCTTTATATAGTTTCTGGTTCAAAAAAGCACTGAGGGATCTCCTTGTAACTAAAAGCTCTCCGGTATCAGGATAGTCCACAACTTCATCCTCAAAGTTTTCTAGTTCATACTCCTCTTCATCTTGAGATTCATATTTGTCATTTGATTTAAGGATCATAATTCTCTGATTTTGGCATTCCCTTGCATAGTGGTCTTTTCTCTAACATTTAAAACAGGTTATGTCACGAGATCTTTGATTTGGAGTTGTATCTTGCTTTGGTTTGTTGTTTTAGACATTTCAGCTATGGATTTCTTTGAATTTGGATTCTATGTCGAGGGTCTTTACTTTGTCCAGACCCTTTTGAGGTTGTTGATTCCACGTACACTTGCTACGATTTGGTGAGATAGTCTTCCTTTTTATGTGCTACTTGGCCTAAACCGCAAGATGCAGCAACTCGTCCAGATCATGATAGGTTTGTCTCTCCACTTTTCTAACAATTCGATCTTGCATACCATCTAGGTATTGAGCCATCAAAGTTTCTTCTGAATCTTCGGTCTCCAATCTGTTTCTAAGCATTTCAAACTCATCAAAGTATTATTCAACAGATTTAAAACCTTGAGTTAGTTTTCTAAATTTCTTTAACAACTCTTTGTGGTACAGTATGGAGGGACATATCAACTCCTTAGTTGGAACCTCATGTCTTCCCAAGTAGTGATCTCACAATGTCTATGTCTTCTTCTTTCAGACACATCTCTGTCCCACCAAGCTAGAGCGCTTTCTGTGAGTTGAGCAGCGGCTAGAGACATTTTTCTCTGATATGAGTAGTTGTAATACTCAAATATGTATTCCATACGCCTTTCTCAATCAAGGTAGACATCTGCATTAACCTTTCTAGCAAAGGTTGGTGTCGTGAGCTTTACGTCTCTGTTTTCATGCCAAGATTCTTCTACTCTATCTCTGTCATGTTGATATTGTTTTCTTGGTCTATGATTATGATCAGGTTCTGGTGGAAGATCATCTTCTAAGTCAGCTATTTCATCCTCTTCATGATTCACACGTTGGGCATTCACATTTCTGATAGGATTTCTGCTAATTGGTGGTGGTTGCTCTATTCTTGTCATGCAATCTCCTAGATTCTAAAGTTGAATCTGAATAGCAGCAAGCATCTGAGCAACATTCACATCTACTAATCTCCCATAGTCACACAATCTGTCTCAGACTAATCAAACAGATCAAGTGCAAAAGAAGTTGAATACACACAACAAAACACAACTTAAAATTGACATATCTAGTTGCAGCAGCAAGGAAGCCGAATAGACAAAATCAAAACAATTAAAAATTGACAGATCTAGTTACAACAACAAAAGCTATCAACAACTAATGATGTTATTGGCTTTTAACACACAAAAACAACATATTGGGGTTCGATTTTTATGGGTTTTATGAATAGATGCAGTTTGACAACAAGTTTACAAGGAAAATGACAGAGTAAAACGAAAATGGGGGTAGATAAACCTGAATAGGAGCGAATAAGCTCTGATACCAGATTATGCAAGAACAAGAGGGCTTGTTTGAGCAAGGAGAACTGCTGGAGAGGTTGTAGCTGGTTGTACATCACTTTCTAGAGACTTAGGAGTGATGGGTTGATGAACAGATTGATGGTGACTGTTCAGCTGCATGTAGAGCATTTTTTGGAGGATCTAAGTGAGGATTACGTAAAGAGGTGGATTGAGAGACGCCACACAGATTATGGAAGATCTGTGATAAGTCTAGAGCACTCAAGCTTCAAGAATTCTCACATAAGAAGGCTGGAGACGCCAGCTCCTTTCAAAGGAAGAAAAACTAGGTTTTTATTTCATAAAACTTAAGTGATTACATGATAATAAGGTATTTTATATATTAGTCCAGCTGCATGTGCCTTCTAGGGCTGAAAATACATTATAATGGAAGGATTAAAGCGAAAATAACAACAACACATTAGGACCTAATGACAAATAAAAGGGGAAAAAGGCCTAAATCAACTTGAACAAGTTCATCGTGCCCATTTAAATCCAAATTTAGTAGCAGTGTGTAATACCACATTAACAGATGTAAAATTTGAATTTTTTGTACGAACTTTATCCCGTGTGTCTTTTTAACAAATCTGTTAATGGTGTTAGTAAACCGTCAAAAGATGAGGAGTCCGACACCGTGGCAAATACTGGATTAATGTACAACACAAAACGACGTTGTTTTTATTTCAAGCAAAACTACGCCCTTTCAAGTTAGAGTTAAAAAAAAATCTTATTCTTCATCCTCATTTGCCTTCGTCTTCCTTGAAGTTCAAACGAAGAAAGAAAAATTCTGTTTCCGACAAGAATAAGAGATCTCTATTCCATAACCAAAGCCTAATTATGATAGTATCCCAAAGTATTTTTGATTATTGATTATCTAACAGAATATTAGTTACGATATTTTTTTCATTTTTGGTTGGAATTATTTTTTTTCTCTAAATTAATTAAATATTTTTAAAACTATTTGAATTAAGGTACGGAATCGAGCAAGGGTATACTTTGCTTCAAAAAGATATCAAGTGGCCCGTAGGTTGGCCGGTCGGCAGCTTCCCAAGTCTGCAGGAAAAGCTTTTTTCCGGTGAATCTTTTACATGTTTTGGGGCTTCACTCCATAAATCGACATTGTGCCTAAGAAAACTGGGAAAAAAAAATCAAATCTTTCTCAATAAAAATCAGGGACCATAATATTGTGGAGTTGGAACAGACAAAGCCTTTGGTAGAGACATCATAGATTCTCATTACAAAGCCTGTCTTTACACTGAAATTAATATCTGTGGCACTAACGACGAAGTCATGTCCGGCCAGGACTAGTTTTAGCCTTTCCTTCTTTTTCCCGATTCAATATGGACTTAATCGATTGCAGTGCAACAAATCAAATTTTTGAGATTGTTCTTGTGTGGTTTTCAGTGGGAATTCTACTGAAAAAACTTTTTCTTCGTTTGAACTTTAAGGAAGATGAAGGCAAAGGTAGAAGAAGAAGAATGAAAAGACATTAGTCCGATATTTGCCACGATGTCGGCTGACTCATCATTTTTTTGATGGTTTTGATAACACCGTTAACAGATTTGTTGAAAAACATATACGAGATAAAGTTCATGTAGAAAATTCAGATTTTATATATGTTCTTGTGGTATTACGCACTCCTACTAAATTCGGATTCAAATAGTCACGACGACAATTGTTTAAATTGATTTAAGCATTTTTCTCTAAATAAAAAACTTTTAAACTTAATAGTCACATTTTTTCAAAAACAAGCAAATAAACTTGTTAATTGAAACATAAGAATTTTAAATACGCATCTTGGTCTCTTGTAGCTACTTATAATGCCTTCTTAAGTTTGTTTAGCAATGATGAACAAGGTTATATCTCTGAAACTTTGTAAAACTGGAAGGAGTGAAATTGTTGTAATCTTTAGTTGTTTATAGTTTCGTTCTTATAATTCTTTAGTAAGTTCAACCTTCATGGAATCCTCCATCTTATATGATTGTTATGAGATTCTCCACAAATTTGTTTAACATCTTACTAATGTTTCTTGTGCTTGATCTTATTCTTGGAACTTGTCTCATAATAGATATATTAATGGACTATTCCTCAACTTCTAGTGAGCTGGTATTGATGTCCTCATCAAATAGTTTAACCCTGGAACGAATCGCAGGTTCCAGCGCCATCACAAAAAATTTCTCCAACACCTTCTTGTGGATTTTCGGTGATTGTGATGCGAGCATTTTGAACTCCTTGTAGTATTCGTTTACAGTGCCTTCCTGCCTCAGTGTTAACAATCGCTCGTTTGGCGGTGACACTTTCCCGGCAAGAACTTTACAAGTGATCGCTCCTTCATCTCCTCACAGCTTTGGAATGAGTTATGATCTCTCTCCGATCGAAACCACTCCAAGATTTTTCCATCAAAGCTCACACTTGCCGCCTTAAGTTTTTTTTTCTACAGTAAAATCGCCCATCATAAAATATTGCTCTAGTCGAAACACCAAGCCATTAAAGTTGTTGCCCTCAAACAGAGGATTTCCACCTTCCGAGTTAGTGATTCCGTTCTCACTCGCATGGTAAAATGTTTTACCTAGAGCCTCCTTCTATCTCCTCCATCCTCACCGGCTTAAGCGTATTGTTGACACCACTGCCTTTCTCTGGTGTGTCCACAATCACCACTTTCCCAATGAAAACAGATCGGAGGTCCCCATGGCTCATCATCTCTTCCAGACGATCCAGAACATTAAGACGACTCAGTTGCTGCTTGATTTTTTCCAAACTTTTCTCCAACTCGATACACGAGTGAGATCTTGTTGCATCTGATCGACAATCTCTTTTAGCGTCATATCTGCTTGATCACCTTTCTTCACCATCGTCTCCCAGTTGATGCTATGATATCAAGTTGTTAAAGAACCAACATGAAAAAGAAATAATTACTCTTCTTGTAGAAAACTCACAAGATTATAATGTTTACTCTCTAACTTCTCTCAGCAATTATTATCATCGATACCCATTTTTTCTTTCTCTTTCTCTCTCCCTCTCTCTCTTTCTTTAAATACTCTCCTGCTATAAAATCTCATGCCGAACTTTCTCCTACGAGTTTTAACTGCAGTCTCACGTGCCACTGGCTGTGACAGCTTGTGGTTATTCCATGCCCACTTCTATTGCTCCTGGTTATTGGACTTCAACTTTTATTATTTAGCCCTCCTTCGATGTGTAGAATATTAGAGGATGTACATCCTCATACGTAACACAGCCAAAATCACACAAGGAAATAAGGATCTTAAGGTTTCTAAAGTGAATCCATACAACACTGTAAAGATCGCACGAAAATAAGAGATTAAATGATAATACCAAAATCCTTTTGTAAACAAAAAGCAAAATAAAAAAAATGATTTTAGGTTCTAAAATGATTGATGTTACAATGGACTAAGAATGTGCTTATATAGGCTCCAATGCGCGGTTGAAATTAATGGTGATAAATCTATTTAAGAAAACAAAATAAATTAAACTTAAATAAAACCAAGGGATAATTGTTAAAATAGTATATTTTCGGATCTTAATGTGACGAGAGGTATCATCATAAGTAAATTTGTCGAATTAATTCAATTTTATATTTAATTTGTTACATATTTGCAGTTAATTTCTTACAAGATATGTATATTCGTTAATGAACTTTTATAGCCTTCGATTTTGGTATGCCAGAGGACTTTTGTACTTGATCGTAGTATATGACGTCATTTTATTCATTGTTTGGAAGATGGTCTTCAGTTATGTCTACCAATCTAAAGGCTGAAAATCCTAATCACAAAGACGAGCACATTTGCGATCATATTTTATAAAAAAATAATTTAAATTTTTATAGAAAGTAGTAGCAAATTGATCAATTTGCGATATAAAATTAAAATTTTATTTTTAAAAATTATCAAATAGTAATCGCAAATTAGTCATATTTTTTATGACTAATTTGTAACCACACTATTAAAAATAATTTATTATTTAAAGATACTAAACTATTTTACCAAACATATTATGGTTTTCTATGGTTTTTTCACCTAAACTTTGAACATTTTTATTAGACCACACAAACTAACAACACGTACTTTAATTTTACATGAATTATTAATATGTCTCCACAATTCTACAAATCGTTAATTTTAAACAAAGTCGTGATTAAATAAAGCGAATTGTGTTTATCACATAACCTGAAAACGGACTCAATTAATAAACCGAGCCCAAACCAATGTAACACTTGATAATCAACCCAATAAATCGATTTTAGCCCCAATTTGATTTAGAAGTAAAATTAAAGATATGCGTGCGTTTTCCAATTCAAAATATTAAAAACAAATAGAGATACTTGTTCTTGTGAATGTTGAACATGCATATGCTGCACTTCGACTTCTTCTTTCTTCGCTTGAATTGAATTTGTAGTTAAAATCGAAACTATGTCACGAATCCTAAATTGAATTTGGGGCTAAAATCAATTTAGGGATTTACTGGGTTGGTTTTTGGACTTTACGCTGGTTCGGATTCGATTTATTAATTGGGTCAGTTTTTAAGTTATGCAGTAAACACAATTAGTTTCACTTGATCATGATTTCTCAAAAAAAAATAATGATGTGTGGAATTGTTGAGATATGTCAATAGTTAGTGTAAAACTAAAACTAAGGTGTGTATTTTTCGTTTGTGTGGTCTAATAGATAGGTACAAAGTTCAAATAGAAAAGCAGTGGACAATCATAGTGTGTGTGGTAAGACTATGACTAAAACCAACAATACAAAAAATCATTCAAAAATTAGTTTAGTTTGTATAAATAAAATGAAATACAAAAACAAATTTTGTAAATAAGTTTACAAAAACACTTTACACATTTACTTGAACTTATATTACATAAACCTTATATGTTTCATAATTTTTGCCTAATATTTTTGTATTTTCTAATTTTATTTTCTGACTCATGATGATTTGAATATATGTAGAATTGAAATTATGAGTTTTAAATGTCTAAAATTTATGAAAAACATGTAAAATTTTAACCGTGATCGCAAAAATTGGGACCACATTGCAACCACGTTATAATTTTTAAGACATGTTCGCTCTTGGATTGCTATTTTAGCAACCCATATGTGACCATCTTAAAAACAATTGGTAATTCGTTGTTTCCGAAGTTAGAACTCGGGACTTTTAAGGCTTCTATGTTGCGTGTAGCCGCTAGGCTATTGATTTCATTTGATAATTTACTAGAAAACATTAATATATGAGTGTAATTAAAATGGTTTGTAGAAAAATATATTTTTACATTTACACAGTATATATTTTACATAGTTTGTACAACAACATTGAAAACAAAATGTATTACATAGTTATTAGATATATTAGTTTATATACTATATAATGTTATATATACTATATCTGAAGATGAAACATATTAATTTGATCAAAATTAATTTTTTGTTTTGATTAATTCTATCAACCAAACGACGTTGTGATACATCATATGATAAAAAGTATGATGAATGGTGATACATCATATGATAAAAAGTAAATTAGTTAATTATATAAAAATATTTATTGATATTTTGGAGATATATATAAATAATTACTTAATTATGTACCTAGAATAAAATAGTTCGTATTTATAGTATTTTTCTGATGATATGATATCAACAACATCATTTCTAACCTACGAGTGCCTTTAAAAAGTGTAAGATCGTACTATTCACATTTATAAAATATATTCTTCAAATGTATGAGTCCAACATTGATGAAGACCACGGTACCAACCACGGACTGGAGCCATGGACCACGGTACGAGAGGCACCTGCCACACAGTTCAGGAGCAAACAACTGAAGAGCAGATTCAACCTCGCCATGGAGAACTACCTTATATCCCTTGGGCATGAGGTAGTAGTCCCATGGCCTGAAACCTGCCGGACCCCTGCCGGAACTAGTACCACCGGCGTAGATGGCCCGCCGGCCATGATATATCGACCAACCAATGATCTTGCCCAACATGATGCCAATTAAAACTTAGGTGTATCACCCTACACGCAATTTTAGGCTTTTCTTTTTTATATTTTATGAACTTTCCGTTTTATGTGTTTTTACGATTTCCTTCTGTTTGTGATTTCCTTGTTGCATTTCTTTTATTTATTTTGGCCATTAGGTCAAGCTGAAGAACCATTATTGAAGAACCATTATATAAGGTTCCTCTGCAACTTTATAACATTTCAACCTTTTTGATATTAATAAAGATCAAATTTTCTTCAAGAAGAAAAAAACCCTTTACGAGCTCATTTCGAAAAGAGCTGCACGTGGATGGTCATGGTAATGCTTCATTTCCTATATTTAGATTGACAAAAAAGCCAAAGAACACTTATTGGAATATGTCAAAAATGAGGTTAAATTTCCGGACGGCTATGCGGCAAATTTAGCGAATTGTATGGATATGAATGGACTAAAGTTCTTGGGCATGACAGTCATGGCTGTCATGTTCTTATGGAGAGGCTCCTGCCTTTTATATTTGTAGAACTTTTACCACGAAATGTTCATCTGACATTATCACGTATATACAATTAAACATGTTTTATTTTTTACATATATATAATAATAATAGTTGTATGTATTAGTTAAATACTTTATTCAAATTTGATTAATACAAGAATTGGAGGATTTTTTTCGCAATCTATGCTCCAGATCATTGCAACAAAGTCGTGTTCAAATTCTGAAGGAAAGCATAGTTATAATTTTGTGCAATTTGGAGAAAATATTTTCCCCTGTATTCTTTGACGTCATGGAGCATATATCTATATATCTGCCATACAAATATGAATTGGATGGACCTGTGCAATATAGGTGGATGTATACATTTGAAAGATTTTTAAAAAATTGAAAAGCAAAGCAAAGAACAAACGATATATTGCAGGATCGATTGATGAGATATCCTACTTCTCCGAGTACTTTTCTGCCCATATACCCACAAAAACCTAGTAGTTAATTACCATAAATTATTATGTATATTAATTATTTTCTTTTTATGTTTAATTCATTTTTCGTGCTGAATTGTCTATTATATTCGATGAAGGTGAACTTTCTGTGTATCCGGATCTTGGAGTGTCGGATATATTTACTCACATGGATCATCCAAGTGATAAAAGTAAAAAAAATATGACTCTCTAAAAAAGAATAAAAATATACACATTCATATGTATTGTGAAATTGTGAATATTTTCGTCCACTTGAGAGGTATAAGTTTTTATGAAAACAATTTCCTTACGAAATAATAATTGATATTTCCTTAAATACTAATTAAGCAATATATATTACAATTTCATTTAAATTGGTAAAAATAAAAAATATGGCTCTATGAAGAAAATACAAATATGCACATGCATATGTTTTGCGATATTATAAATATTTTCGTCCACTTGAAAGGTATAAATTTTTATGAATTTTTTTTTACGAAATGATAACTGATATTTCTTTAAATTCTAATTAAGCAATGAATATTACAATTTGATTTAGTTTTATAGCATATTTGAAGATCAAATTCGTTGTATATATCTATATGTTTCTGAAGATGACATTTCATCGAAAGGATAGAAAGAATTCTATATATGGGTTCAAGATTATGTATGTATATAATTAATATGTGTATATATGTCATTTATAATTTTTAAATTTTTGAAATACTAATTAATATTATTATATATATATATATGATAGGTTAATAACACTTCAAGAGATACACACACCTTTCTCATATGGGTTCAAGAATTAGTGCAATGCCCCATCAACAAAGCGACAACTTGGTCAATATATTTTACAAGATGTTATATGTTCCAATGAAGAAACATGGACACATAAGAAAGATATGTAACTACGGCATTTGTGTCAAAGGAGACAATTACTCAGATCCATCTGATGAAGGTGACTTTTATGCGATTTTAACACATATCATTCAACTTGAGTATGTTAAAATCCTAAATTTTAAGATCAAACTTTTTAAATGTGAATGGTATGGTACTATGCTTTCCAAAGACACTCAAAGTCGGAAAATAGCATTATTGATGTCTTATCATCAGGAAAATACTACAAATACGAACTATTTATTCTAGCTACGTAAATAATTTTTAAATAACTTATAATTAAGTAAAATTAATTTCTATATTACGTAAATTTGTATAAATTTTTTTATATATAATTAACTAATTTACGTTTCATTATATGATGTACCGAAACCTTCAAGCAAATCAAATTTTTTATATTTCTTATCCACATATCAAATCATCATAAAAAACATGGTTTAGTGTTCTCAAAGTTTATCCGAGATCTAATGTTTTAGGAAACTATAAGAAGAAAGATGAGATCCTTTTGCAACAAAAAAATGATGAAGAGGTAAAGCGGGATAACGAGATAAAAGTGGATCGTTTGGTTGATAGAGTTAATCAACACAAAGAAATTGATTTTGGCATTGGAGATGCCAAAGTAGAAGATGAATTTCAGTGTAATATTTCATCTTTAGTTGAGGATGAAAACGAAGAAATGTAATATATTTTGTTCTTGTAGTGTCTTTCTAAAAATTAACTATGTCAAATTTTTTCTTATATAAAAATTCATTTTTATAAAAACCATTTTAGTTATACTTATATATTAATGTTTTCTACTTGAGTATCGAAAGAAACCACTAGCCTAGTGGCTACACGAAATGTAGAAGTGTTAATAATCCCGAGCTCTATTCTTGAAAACAACTTATTACCAAAAAATTTAGACATAGTCCCATATTGGTCGTTAATATAGCGACCCATGCGACCACCACGTAAAAATAACATGATAGTCGCAAATTAGTCGCTCTTACACATTGGTTGCATCTTGGTCGCAAATATAGTGACTAAGTTATGACTACAACATTATAAGACCAAATATAAAAATAGAAACCATAAATATGTTGTACAAAAATTAAGAAATATAATGTTTATAATGTGTAGTATAAGGTTAAGGAAATGTGTAAAGTGTTACAAAAATTAAGAAACATATAATGTTTATAATGTGTAGTATAAGGTTAAGGAAATGTGTAAAGTGTTTTAGTGTTAAATGTGTTAATTGTTGTTGTATACTTACTAATATTGAAGTTTATATGACTCATAATGATATAATTATTCTCATATCATTCATAATTTCAAAAAAAATCTTTAAATTAAGGATTTAGGATATTTTTTATAACTATTTTACAACTATATTGCCACTATATTTGGAATGTGGTTACAAATTAGTCACAAAAATAGGTTGTACTCATAACTTATTCATAAAAGAGCCACCAATTTGCGATTACATGCCAAAATTACATTTGTGGTCGCAAATTGGTCGCTATGTTGTGACCAATTTGCGACCACACTTTATTTTTGACATGTAGTCGCAAATTGGTGATACTTTTTGTGATGAATTTGCAACCACCCTATATTGTTCAAGGGTAGTCACAAATTGGTACAAATTTTAACTCCCCATATAATGTGTTTGCGACCACCAATTAATTCGGGGGAGTTCAATTTTTTTGAAAATTTTTAACTCCCCCCCATTTAATATGTTGTCGCAAATTGACATTTAATTTGGAGAAGTTTGGAGAGATTTTGAAAGTTTTCAAAAATTTCAACTCTTCCCAATTTAATATGCAACCATGTAGTAAATTGGTCGATTTGTGAATAATTTAGGAACACCATGTGGTGGCAATTTTTTCTATATATATATGTGACTTCTCTTTTCTTCATTTCACAATTCACTATCCAAAAAACACTCTCAAACATTTTGAAAATAACAAACACATATACCCAAATCAAAAACCCCATTTTAGGTATGGCGAGTACACTACAAGAAAATATCTACTTCCCGACGGCGAAATTCGTTGGCAATCCGTCGGGAATAGCATTTCCCATATAATTTCCGACAAAATAAGTCTGTCGCAACTATTTTTTCGGAAACCAATTTCCATCGGGAAGTTATCGGAAATTCCCAATGGGTTTACGATAAAAGACCCCGTCGGCAAATTCCGACGGATATACGATGGGTCCAAGCCATCGGTAATTACCGACGGATATTCGATGGGTTTATTCTATCAGAAATTTTTGATGTATTTGCGATTGATTTAGTCATTCGGGCCATCGACGACTTCCGATGACCGCTGCCGTTTGGAATGACAACCGATGGTATATCCCGACGGTTTTCACCCGTCGAGAGTTAACCAACGACATCGTGAAGAAATAATATTTTCGACGGACACGATTCCGTCGGTAATTTCCGACGACTGAATCCGTCGGAAATAACCAAATATTTGAAAAAAAATTGAATAATCATTTTTTAAAAGATTTAATTTTAAAATTATTCATTAAATATTTTTAAATATATTTATTAAAATATTAAAACAATTAATATTTATATTAAATTTAACGAAAATCTTTAAATATTTAAAAAAATATTAAAACAATTAATAAAAATAATATTTCTAATTATAAATCTAATAATTGTTTAATTGTTTTGAAATCTAAAAATTACATCGGAGAAGCAGAAGGAGAAGCAGGAGAAAAAAAGTCATCGGAAAATTTGGTTTTCATTATATCTACAATATTTTTAAACTTCATCATCATTATCTTCATATCCGCCATTTTTTTTAGTTGTGCATTCTTCTCGTTTCCAGCCGCAGATATTGTACCACCGGTATCTCAACTCTCCCGAGTCATGGATGACGACCTTTAGAGAATGGTACTTCCTGTAAAAAACAAAAAAAATATTATTAAAAAGGTATTATAATATTAAATATACAAATAAATAAAAAAGTAAAATTAACTTACATCAAGAACCAGACGATTAATCTCAGACGAGACAATTCGGCGACCGAAGATGAATAACCAACTTGAAACTGCTGAGTTAAAATAACACTTTTTGCACTTTTTCGATGATCTCACTAACGAGACCATCTTGGATGCGACCAGTGTTTTTGTTTGTGTGGACGGCCTCGAGAAGTTGCAAGTGATATTGAGGAGCTCCAAATTCTTGGGCCTAAAAGTAAAAAAAATCTAAATTAATAATTTAAAAATTTTCAAATAATAATAAATAAAACTAATATAATAATTAATTTACCAATTGATTGGTTCGTCTCAAAAAACTAGTCGATCCCGCATTGTGAATGTAAATGTCTTTACCTCCTTGATTGCTCTTCCGGTTTCCCGAATTAGTCCTTGAGATGACCTCACCGCTAGAAGATTCCCAATAACGAATAATGTCGTTCCAAACTGACTCATTCAACCCTCTTGGTTTGTCTTTTTCTTTTTTCCATTTTTGTTTACACTCGTTCATGTGGCGGAAAAATTGTACTGCATCCTCTTTTTAAAAAGCTTTTTCGACCAATTTTGTGTTCATGGAATCTCATGTAAATTTTTAGTGCGAAATTTACTTATATATTACTAAAAATTTTTTTACACAATTACATATTTAAAAATAAATTAACGTATCGCAAACGTCTTGAACAAAATCTGACGTTTTCGTACGGAATATCTATAAATTTTGTATATGGTTTGTTTGAAAGAGAATGAAGCATCGTTAATATAGATTTGCTTATTCCGTTGTTTGAAATACCAAACTTATAATTTTTTATTAGAATAACGTTGAAATAATAATTTTAAATCTAATTATAAAAAAATTAATATACCATGTTGAATTTCTTTGACGCTTCGGATCGAAAAAAGTAAGAAGTTTACGACCAGAGTGCTGAACCAATTCTTCAATTGTCATTGGTCGAGAATTATTTCCAGATTTTGGAACTTGACTTGGTATAAAACTCAAAATAGACGACTCCCCACGTCTTTGGTACTATTGATACGATCTTAAAACATTATGATTGTAACATTTTTTATTAGTGTATCTACATTTATTATTTGTCATTTTCTTTTCAAAACCCAATTTTAAAATATCGAAAAAACTTTCTCAAATTAATCTATTAATCAAATTAATCTATTAATCTATTAATCAAATATAAAATTTCTCGAAAACATAAACAAAAATATAAGAAATCAAAATTTAAAAAGATAAGAATTTTGTTGTCGTAAGATCTAAAATAATCGTAAGTTGGCCCTTATGTTAATTTTTATTTTAATCTAATTACTCACTGCACAATTGACCATCTTCCAAATTAATTTAAACATATTTGTGACTTAGCCTGATATTTGTGTTAATCGGTATGTGTACGCCTAAACATGATTAACTAAATGATTAGGGATGATATAAAAATCCGTTAAAGATATATGTACACACTTGACAACACAATAAGTTAGTGTTGAATTAAGAAACAATATGAAAAAAAAATATTCACAGATGATGAATAACTCATCTAAAATGTCAAAGGAAACAGCCGTGAATAACTCATTCAGATCTATCCTTTCGAAAACCCAGTATTCAACCCCACGAATACAACTCATGAGATTCTAACAGATAGAAAGGTGTTAGCATAAGGATTGTGGCTAAATAGATAGAGCGGTGTGCAACACGTATGTCTGGATGCGGGAAGTTTGAAAGTGCTGATGTGGCACATTCTCATTGGAAAGGAGATATCAAACTGTGTAAGGAAGAAATGATATTCAAAGAAGGTAAGTTCGTGGTGATGAATATTGTTGAATATTCATTTAGGAAAGAAGAAACCCTAGTGCAGTGACATATAAAAAGGACATGTCGACTGGCAGCTAGGGTTGTCGCTCTTGAGAAGAAAGTGAAGCTCTGTGTGTAAGTGGTTACACACGTTCTCTGGTGAGTGAACAAAGAGTGTACACAACTGTTGTTGTGGGTGAGTTTTGGGTAGATTAGGAATTGGTCAGTGGCATGCTAAGTGTTAGTAGTGCGTAAATCTGATTAAACACTATTGTAGAATTGTGTTTAAGTGATTTCTAATAGAATTTGTGTTGTGTTATACAAAGTTCTTGGTATTTTCTATATTCTAGTGCTTTCAATTGGTATCAGAGAGGGTCACCTAGCATAAATCTGAGATTTATCAACAGGTTGAGGTCCTGAGACAGAGTATGGAGACACCCAAAGAACTCATTGCTGTGCAAAAACCACTAATCTTGGATGAAAACAACTTTGGGCATTGGAAAGTGCGTATGCGACAGAGAATTCGGGGAATAGATGAAGATGCATGGACAGCAGTGGAGGACGGCTGGGAAGAACCATGGATACTGAACCAGGAAGGTGAGAAAATTCCAAAACCCAAAGAGAAGTGGACAGATGGTGACAAAAGTGTGTCTAAGTTCAATTCAAAGGCCCTCACAGAAATATTCTGTGCAATCGACCTTGAGCAATTCAAGCTTGTTCAGGGATGTGCGGCTGCGAAGGATGCGTGGGACATTCTGGTGAATTTTTATGAGGGTACATCATGTGTCAAGAGGACGCGACTTGACCATCTAGCTTCACAGTTTGAAAACTTACGGATGGGAAGTGATGAAACTATAGGGAGCTTTGGATCAAAGCTAAGCTCAATTGCAAATGAAGCAGCTGTGTTAGAGAAAGTATATAAGGACAAAAAGCTTGTCAAGAAACTGTTGAGATGCCTTCCAGCAAAATTTGGACCGCATAAGGAAGTACTGAAGATTGCCATGAACACAGATGACATGAAATTTTCGCAATTGATAGGGATGCTGAAGGCTGAAGAGATGGAGAGCGCTACAGAGCCGTCTAAGCTGGGAAAAGGAATAGCATTCAGTGTTGAACAAGATACAGATCGGATGAGAAAACTTGAAGATAACATGAATCAGAAGTTGGAGGAAAGTATGGGCTTGATGGCAAGAAGCTTTAAGAAGGCACTTAAGCGTATTGAGAAAGGACAACCAAAGTCTTACAGTCACGAACAGGGAACATCTCAGAATCGCTTCAGCAATAAACCACAAAGGATGGAGGGTGGAAAGTCAAGCAGACGACAGGATATGCAATGCCATGAATGTGAAGGATATGGGCATTTCAAGGCTGAGTGCCCTCTCACCAAACGCAAGGAGCTGAAGTGTTATGAGTGTAAAGGAGTTGGCCACATCAAATCAGAGTGCCCAAATCTTCAGAAGCGGAGTGATAAGTCATTACTAAGTTTCAGTGAGACCGAGTCAGACGATAGTGAGGAGGATGATGAGATGTTAAACTTTGTGGCATTCACGAGTGAAGCAACCAAGGAATCCAACCAAGAGACTGACTCAGATGATGATGGTGAAGTTGATACAAAGGCTGAATATCGACGCCTCTATGATAACTGGGTGGCATTAAGCAATACCAACCTGCGACTCCTCAAGGATAAGGCCATGCTGGAAGCTAAGGTTAACATCATGGAAATGGAGTCGAGTAATAAAAGGAGCGGCAAACCTGAATGCGACACTGATGAAAGAAAAACAGTTAGCTCAAGCGAGGATCTATCTGATGCGAAGAGGATCCAAACGTTAGAAGCAGAAATGATCAAATTGAAGGATCTTCTCATTCAAACAAGGGAACGCAATCATACGCTGGAACACAACCTGACAGAGAACTACAAAAGGATTAGGATGCTGAATCAAGGCTCAAAGGACTTGGATAGACTGCTGGAGATGGGAACACCCACTGGACGTACATGGGGGCTTGGCTACAGAGGATACACAGAGAGCGGGTGTGTCACAGAAAGGTCTGACTACACAAATCTCAAGAACTTCGTTCAGAGCGAGAAAGCGAAAGTCGTAGAAGTGCAAAATGGAGACCTTGATCACAAGGAATCTATAGTCAGTGGCAGAGATGAAATCCAAAGGGCTAGAGAACCAAGATTTAAAGGGTGCTACTTCTGCGGGAAGAGTGGGCATATCAGACGCAATTGTTACAGACTGATCAATCGCATAAGGCAGGCTTGGAAGTCAGGTAAGTGCTTTCTTGATCCTAGTCAATTTAAAAAGGTTTGGATTGACAAGAATTATTTGCACTACTCTAGTTTGTCTGAGTTGAACAGAGAAAAACAGTGCAGTGCTCCAGCGCAGACTCCCTGCTCAAACAGAACAGAGGAGGAAAGAATGTGTGGTAAAGTGGCTTACATCTCAGGAACTGATAAGGAGTCGACACCATGGTATTTCGATAGCGGTTGCTCACGCCATATGACTGGTAACCAGGAGATTCTGAGATCATACACAGAAGTCAAGGCTGGGAAAGTAACCTTTGGAGATGGTGCTAAGGGAAAAATATTGGGAGTTGGAATGATTGGGAATGACTTGCAACCTTCGCTGATGAATGTCTATTATGTAGAAGGACTCAAGGCGAATCTTATCAGTGTGAGCCGACTGTGTGATGAAGGGCTAAAAGTGTTCTTCACTAAGGATGAATGTCAAGCGATGGATAATCAAGGAAATCTGATATTACATGGGTCCAGATCGAGTAATAATTGCTACATGTGGAATGCGATAGCTAAATGCCTTTCAGTGGTTGAATCTCAGTTGGAACTATGGCATAGACGACTCGGACACATGAATATACATGGGCTTCAACGAATCGTTCAAGCATAAGTGGTCCGTGGAGTTCCTAAGCTTGAAAAGGAACTCGGGAACACATGCAAAGGGTGCTGCAAGGGAAAGCAAATAAAGGTACAACATAAACAGGTACCTGAAATTAGATCTAAACGAGTTTTGGAATTGATACACATGGACTTAATGGGTCCAATACAGACCGAGAGCATTGCCGGTAAGAGGTATATTCTGGTTATGGTAGATGACTTCTCACGGTTTACTTAGGTGAATTTCTTGAGAGAGAAGTCTGAAGCATTTGAGAAGTTCAAGATCTTTACATTACAGATGCTCAATGATGAAAGGAACATTGGTCAAATAAGGAGCGATCATGGTGGAAAATTTCAAAACGAAGTGTTTGAGAGTTTCTGCAACAAGTATGGGATTAGACATCAATTCTCAGCACCAAGGACTCCCCAGCAAAATGGAGTGGTGGAGAGAAAAAACAGAACTCTATAGGAGATGGCGAGAGCGATGATGCATGCCAACAATGTGGCTACATGGTTTTGGGCTGAAGTAATAAGCACGGCGTGCTACATCATCAACAGAGTTTATGTCAAACCAGGCACCAAGACTACACCATATGAAATTTGGAAAGGGAAGACTCCAAATTTGAGCTACTTTCATATTTTTGGGTGTGTATGTTACATACTCGATGAGAGAAACCACCTTGGGAAATTTGACTCTAGAAGTGAAGAAGGGTTGTTTATGGGCTACTCGAATCACTCCATGGCTTATCGGGTCTATAACAAAAACCTCAGGATGATTGTTGAATCAGTAAATGTAGTGTTTGATGATCGAAGTATATTAACAGCTGAAAGAGTTACACAGGAAGAAGATGTGCAAGGAAATCAGAACAGAGCTGACGTATCACTGTCAAAGGAGGAGGAAGTTAAAAATGAGGGCACAGAGGAAAGAACACGGGCAGACAGTCAGTTGCAAGTGCATCGTAATCACTCACTAGATGATGTAATTGGAGACATTCATGGTGATAGAAGAACCAGGAAAGTTCAGATTGATTTCAAGAATATGGTTAAGCTTGCTTGTTTTGTGTCACTTATAGAACCGAAAGATGTGAGTGCAGCATTGAAAGATGAATCATGGGTGGCAGCAATGCATGAAGAACTAGAGCAATTCACCGGACACGACGTATGAGATTTGGTACCTAGACCAAGCAATGTCAATGTTGTGGGAACAAAGTGGGTCTTTAAAAATAAGATCGATGAAGACGGAAATATTGTTAGAAACAAGGCACGATTGGTAGCTCAAGGGTACAGTCAGATAGAAGGAATGGACTTCGACGAGACCTTTGCACCAGTGGCACGTATGGAATCAATCCGACTACTCTTCGGCATAGCATGCAAGATGGACATCAAGTTATTCCAGATGGATGTAAAAAGTGCATTTTTGAATGGACTACTGCAGGAGGAAGTGTATGTGACACAACCTAAAGGGTTTGAAGATCCTAAGTTTCCCTCACATGTCTACAAACTCAAGCGAGCTCTATATGGACTTAAGCAAGCACCAAGGGTATGGTATGAGCATCTCACTCAATTCCTGTTATGGTCTAACTTCAAAAGGAGGAACGTAGACAAGACTCTGTTTATTCAAGAAGAAAAGGGTCATATGTTGATAGTTCAGATATATGTTGATGATATCATATTTGGAGGAACAAGCAAGGCGCTTGTAGACCGATTTGTGATGAACATGACGCAGGAATTCGAGATGAGTATGGTGGGAGAGCTCAACTACTTCCTTGGACTGCAAGTGAAGCAAACACTAGAAGGGATCTTTGTGTCACAAAGCACCTATGCGCGAAACCTTGTGTCTCGATTTGACATGCAGATGAGTAAAACTACTATCACGCCTATGAGCACTACCAGCAAGCTGTCCAGGGATGAAGAAGGACCACCAGTTGACGAAAAGCTATATCGAGCAATGATAGGAAGCTTACTCTACTTGACAGCGAGCAGGCCGGATCTGTGCTACAGTGTGGGAGTGTGTGCCAGATACTAGGGCAATCCACGCGCATCACATCTGTTGGCAGTCAAGCGCATACTGAAATATGTGAAAGGAACAGCAAACCTAGGTATGTGTTACACAAAAGAGACAAATAGTAACTTAGCTGGTTTCTGTGATGCAGACTGGATAGGTAGCACTGATGATCGAAAAAGTACCTCTAGTGGATGTTTCTTTCTTGGAAATAACATGATCTCTTGGCATAGCAAGAAACAGAATTATGTGACTCTGTCTACCGCAAAAGTAGAGTACATTGCACAGGGTAGCTGTTGTACTCAACTACTATGGATGAAACACATGTTGGCAGACTGCGGTATGAATACTGCACCCTTGCTTATACACTTTGATAATATGAGTGCAATAAATATATCTAAGAATCCGGTGCAGCACTCTAGAACTAAGCACATAGATATAAGGCATCATTTTGTTAGGGAACTGGTGGAGGATTGTTGAGATTGTGCATGTCACTTCTGAAAAACAACTTGCTGATATTTTTACTAAAGCCTTGGATGGCGAATACCTTTATCTCACTATGAAAAGTACTCGGAATGTGTGAACTATGACTGTCTGAGCAATAGTGGGGAAAGAAGTTATAATTGTGTGTATGTAGGTCACAACTATGAGAGAGAGAGCATTCAGATGTTTGACAGGTAGATTGTGACAATTATGAGTCTCTAGATACAAATGAACACTTGGGAAGGGAGTAGACAGTAAGGTACCACGGATATGTGTCAAAAAAAAAGGGGAAAAGAAAAAAAAAGGGAAAAATAACAAAAAAAATGAGAGAAAGAAGAGAAAAAGAGGAGATGATGACACATACAAAGGCCTGAGATGATAGGATACTCAACTTGGCGTAAGATGCTACCACATTTTACTCTAGGTTTGATCAGTGTCCGGATTGGGCAGAAGGTAGTACTTAATCGAGAAAAGGTGTTTTCGGGTCAGGTTGCTACCACAATCTGGACTGAAATAGATCCAATTCGAGATTAAGTCCCTTCTGAGAGATACAAAAAAAATGATACAAATGAAGAAGAAGGTATCTTCCCATCATGTTCAAAGTAATGAGATGATTAGTTGGTACACTATTCTGGCATATTGTTTGGGATGATCTCTTCAACGTGACTGCATCATCTGTGTGACTATAATTCTCATTTGTGTGTAGTACAGTTTGAATTCATATATTTCTGTGGGTTTGGTCGAGGTATTTGTTTTGGTTTTGTTTGTTCTATAAAAGTTTTTTCTACAATGTGATACACAGTTTCAGACAACTATATTCCTTCATCAGTTCATCAAGTTAAATTGCCCGTGAATTGAGGATTAATTTAGTGTGTGTGCGATGCTCTGTATCAGTGGAACATTTTCGCCTGTGCAACCGTTAATTCATTCTTTGTTTCGTAATACTGATAATTTTCTTTTTCTCTATTTTATGTGAACCGTCGCACACTGAGGAAACCACTCATCACAATTTGACCTCGGTTTATAAAGAGGGAAACCCTTCCACCCTCATTTGGATATTTTCTCTCCAAACTGCCGTCGCCACTCTCGAAACCCTAAAATTGTGTTTGCTCTTGGCTTCCGGTTTTTTCTCTATAGCAACTCCTCGGCGTCCCTTTACTCGATGTTCCGCGACTCGGGAACGAGAACTCGCGGCTGCTCTTGCCGATCATGAAACTCCTGCACTTCTCGCACTTCCCGCGCCGCCGCCATCATCATCGCGCCCTGCTCGCAGAACCGGAAAGGCGAAGGCCCCTGTAGCAGATCCTCCCTCGTATTCTGCCTCTGATGCAGAGATGGAGGATGCCGACGACCCCAGAGCAGGAGGTCACTACCCCTACAAGGTGCTTGAAGTTCGCTTTGAAGAAAAACGGGCCAAGGTCGCCGCGGCTTTTCGGCAAAACCTGGAGATGTCAAAACCAATGGCACGGTGCTTCAACCAACGTTTCGCCTCCGCTGATGCCGCCACCCGGATGAAGCAGTTCGCCTCTCGGGAGTTCCTCGACATGAAATACCTTCGACTAGAGGACACTAATCTCCATGAGGTGAAGGAGATCATCAAGAAAACTGGACTCATATACACCGTGCTTGATGTAAGTTCCTATGTTCTTGAAATTGTGAGGGAATTCTATGCCAACCTTGGAAATCTTGAGTACCGCCTAGGCACAAACATGGTCTTTGTCCGCGGATTGATGTACGACTTCACACCGGATATTATCAACGAAATGTACTCACTTCCGAACTCGGATGAATTTGCTCTGTCTAATGACTGGCTGTTTGAGGATCTAGATGCGGCGGTACACGCTCTCACTGGTGGAAAATGGACGCGTGGGGAAGGATTCTGCTCCAAACACATGACGCCCTCGATGCAGCTGCTGTACAAGTTTTGTTGTCGAAATTGGTTACCTATGTCAAACAAAACGTCGATGATTAAGGGGCGAGTGCAATTCCTGTTTATGTTAATCCAAGGGAAACCTTTTGACTTCGGGAAGATTGCTTATGACCAAATTCTGAAAATTGGTCACTCTCCGGACAGGTCCACGTGGCTTATTTTCCCTAACTTGATACATAATCTCCTCATGTATCAACGACATGTCCCCGGTCATCGAGGTGACACTACTTCTCGGCCTCCACTCTCAATGGTGCTTGATCCGAAACAGGGCAGAAGTGTGAAGAAAGAAGACAGTGGTACATCTAAACCACGCCTTTTAGATGACTTGAGAGAGCTTGGTCGATTGGTTAAAGCCATGCAACTGAGGGTTATTGGTATTTATTTCTCTCCCAATTTGTTGTTGTGCTTTAATTTGTCTCTCTTATGTGTTTTTTGTCTAAATGTGATCTCAAGAAGGGGGAGAATACACGTGTGGAGGCAAATGCCAAGCTGGCGAGGATACGTCTGAAGGAGGATATGAGTCCGGAGAGGAAAGTGGCTAATGTGTACCCTGATAGGATCCAGTAGATAGGGGGAGCCACTGTGTTTCTTAGAATGCGATTTGTTTGTGTTTTGGCTGTTTTTTTGTTATGCTCTTTTTTGGAACCTCTGGAACATGTGTGATGTTGTGTAAGAGCATTGAATCGTGTGTGAGACTAACCTTGATGTTAATCTGATAGGTTTAAGATTACTTGTGTGATGCATGTGCAATGTGTGTGTGGAGTTTGTTAATGATGATGCAGGTTTCTGGAGATCTCACATTTAGACAAAAAGGGGGAGATTGTTAGCACAAGGATTGTGGCTAAACAGATGGAGCGGTGTGCAACACGCATGTATGGACGCGGGAAGTTTGAAAGTGCTGACGTGGCACATTCTCATTGGAAAAGAGATATCAAACTGTGTAAGGAAGAAAGGATATTCAAAGAAGGCAAGTTCGTGGTGATGAATATTGCTGAATATTCATTTAGGAAAGAAGAAACCCTAATGCAGTGACATATAAAAAGGAGATGTCGACTGGCAGCTAGGGTTGTCGCTCTTGAGAAGAAAGTGAAGCTCTGTGTGTAAGTGGTTACACACGTTCTCTGGTGAGTGAACAAAGAGTGTACACAACTGTTGTTGTGGGTGAGTTTTGGGTAGATTAGGAATTGGTCAGTGGCATGCTAAGTGTTAGTAGTGCGTAAATCTGATTAAACACTATTGTAAAATTGTGTTTAAGTGATTTCTAATAGAATTTGTGTTGTGTTATACAAAGTTCTTGGTATTCTCTATATTCTAGTGCTTTCAAAAGCCAAACCCACGGCATTAGCACGAAAAGCTATCTATTAACGCAAATTTATCCAGAAGGACAAATGAAGCAAACAAATGCACCAAACTGCCAGATTGAGTGACAGAACCAATGAACAAGCATCAGAAGTCATAGACATCAAAAACTTATTTGTATGTGTTAAAGAAAAAGAGGCAAAAGCTCACGTTGCTTAACATCAAATATATACCTTTTCTTTTCGACTTAAATTTAATTAAAATCAAATATATTTTTGTCTTCATACGTTCGTCGTTTAATTAAACATGTACTCAATCAGTAGGTTCACATGGCTTTGTGCTCCCACAAGCCATACCAATACATCCAATCTCAGTACTTATATCATCTCTCTCTCGCGTCCTCTACACATCTAACCGAAATAGATTAGGTAGAGGGAGAAAACCTACATGATAGGCGACAAAACTTAAGAGCTCGACGGTTTACGGCGACGACAGCGGCAGGAGGCGAAGAGGTAAAGAGGAAGACGAAACGCGAGAGAAAAAGAGGAGAAGTGGGGTCGTAGGTTATATTCGATATTTCCGACGGAAATATCAGTCAGAAATCCGTCGGGCTACTAATAAATATTTTCGCAAAAGCCCGCGTTGATAATTAGGTTTCCCGCGTATAATTAAAGTCCGTCGGAAATCCATCGGTAACTACCGATGAAAATCATGACTTTTCATCCCTGAAAAATTGCTTTCAATAGTATCGACACAATTATGAAGATTAGATGTGTATCTATCTAGAAATTTGACACTATGTTTAATCTAGTCAAAGAACTCGTCTTTTGTATACGCATCCAACCGGAATGCGGGAGACAATGATTTTCTATTTGACATTACATATAGTTCCTTCCGGGAACAAATATCCAGCAAATCCAATCTAGCTTTCAAATTATCTTTCATCTTTCCTTGCACATTTAGAACGGTATTCATTATGTTGTCAAAAAAATTCTTATCAATGTGCATAACATCTAGATTATGGCGCAGCAAATGGTCCTTCCAATATGGTAAATCCCAAAAAATGCTTTTCTTGTGCCAATTATGATATTCGCCACAACCATCAACAGGGTAATGTTTGTTACCTCCACATGAAGCCGTTCTCTCAGCACCAAAATCTCTAAGTTGAGTTATCATATAATTCCCGTCAAGCATAGGAGGTGGGCCATCAAAAAAAATTTTGTTTTTCCTAAACAATGTCGTGCTCCGGCGATATGGATGATCTTGTGGTAGAAATCGACGATGACAATCGAACCAACTAGTCTTTCGTCCGTGTTTCAGTTGGAACGCATCAATATTATCTTGACAATATGGGCTTGCTAATCTTCCATACGTCGACCATCCTGATAACATACCATATGCTGGAAAATCACTTATGGTCCACATAAGTACTGCTTGCATCAAAAAGTTCTATTGGTTGGAAACATCGAATGCTTCGACACCATTTTCCCATAACATTTTTAACTCATGAATTAGTGGCTGAAAAAAAATATCAAGCGATCGCTTAGGATGTTTTGGTCCGGGGACAAGAATTGTTAGAAACAAAAACTCTCGTTTTATACACAACGAATGAGGTAAATTATAAGGTGTAACGATAATTGGCCACAACGAATATTGCCTCACATGCTTTCTAAAAGGATTGAATCCATCTATAGATAACCCGATGTATATGTTCCTAGACTCATATGCAAAACTAGGATAAACCTCTTTAAAATATTTCCATGCTTCTGCATCCGAGAGATGCACAATTTCTCCATTCAAATTATGTTTTAGATGCCATCTAATATGTTTTGTCGTGTGTTCAAATTGATATAACATGTTACCTCTCTGTTAATGGCAAATACCACATCCGTTTATAAATACTTAAATTTAATTAAATGAATATTTATAAATATTTATTTCAAAATACTTAAATTTAATAAATTTAATTTATTAGGTTTGATCAGGACAAATGGCTTATAATCCATCAAATTTAAAAAACTTTGAAAAACAAATTTGACGGTCGTAATTATAGTTGGATGTCATGCCAACTGAACGCCAAAAAATATTTGATTGAATTTATGGTAAGTATTTTTATCTATTTTTATTTATTTTAAATTATTATTATTAACAATACTTTATTCTAAGTACGTAAATAAATTAACTATAAATATATATTAATTTATATAAAATTCTATAAATTTGTTTATACAATTAACTAATTTACGTTTTATTGTATGATGTATCGCAACCTCTCAAGTAGATCAAGTTTGTTATATTCCTTATATGCACACCAAATTATCATCGAAACAAACATGACTCAGTGTTCTTAAAATTAATCCGAGTTATAATATTTTGGAAAACTACAAAAACAAAGACGAGATCCTTTTGCAACAATAAAATGATGAAGAAGTAACAGTGGTTGACGAGATAGAAGTGGATGGTTTTGTTGATAAAGTTAATCAAATCGAAGAAATTGATTTCGATGTTAGAGATGCCGAACTACAAGATAAATTTCAGTGTAATATTTCATCTTCACATGACGATGAGTACGAAAAGATATAATATATTTTACTTATAAAAATGATATTACAAATATTGTAAGCATTTATGTACACAAACTCTAAAGCAATATTTCTTATTACCAATTTCTATTAACAATTTTTTTTACCAATTTTTAACTATGTGGTCGCAAATTGGTTGCTAATTAGCGACCAATTTACGAGTACATGTATGTTTTGGAAGATAGTCATAAATTGGTCACAAAATAGCGAGCAATTTGTGAATATATAGAAATTTTTACATTGTGGTCGCAAATTGGTCGCTAATTTGCGACCAATTTGCGATTACATGTGTTTTTTACATGTTTGTTATGTATTTTTCACATTTAAAACTTATATTTTCAATATTGGACATGTAGAAATCATTTCAATTGGAAAAATATAAAAAAAATCACATTTGTGTTGTTTTAAATTTATGAAACATATAAAATATATATGAGTAGTATAAGGTTAAAGAAATTTGGTAACTTTTTTAGGTAAATTATATATAAATTTGATAAATGTGTAAATTGTAGTTGTTTACTTAATAATTGAAGTTTATACAATTCATAATGATGTCATTAATCTCATATAATTCATAATTTGTACAAAAATCTTATAATTTAAGATTTAGGATATTATTTGTGACTAGTTTGTACATTATGTTAATCCGATATTACCTCTATTTTCTTAAACGTGTAGCGATTGTAGGCAAAATAAAATTTGCAGAGATTTATCAGATGAGTTTCTCTTGATTTAATGATGAGACAGAAAAAATTACTTCATTTCGGATAAATGATTTTCAAAAGTTTGGTTCCCTTTTCTTTTTTTTCTTACTCATTTCACGAAACAATTTTATTTTAATTTTTTTGCCCGGCGATTCCTAAACTTCCGCAGCTCTAGTTCTGTAACCGGCATATTTTTCTGGTAATATTCGATACTTTACATTGTTCGTGTGAACAGTGTCAGATGTAGTTAGTACGTTAAGTTTTTCAATTTTACCCTACTATTTGAACCGTCGCAACTTTTTTGTAAATATCACAGCTATAAACTTTGTAACCGCCGATTTTAAAGGATAAAAACTGAATTTTCGCAACCGTTTCACTATTCACTTGAATAAAAAAATCTCAGTGAAAGAAGACATAAATAATTCCGAAATGGTAAGTTTCTTGTGTTTTTTTTGTTTTTTTGCAATTGAAATGGGGATTTATGCATGCAAACCATTCCCTCTATTTTGCATGTTTAAGATTCTCATCCTCAACTTCCCGAGAGGATGTTTGCCGCCGGTGAAGAATATTTCACAGAGAGAGTAAACTCTTACCACAAGACTAAAAGGATTAATGTCACTATAAATGTTTTGGAAGAATGGTTATGAGTTTTAGTTCATGTCTTTGATGTGTTCCGGTGGACATACGTAAGAGCAGGTTGAACCAGTGTCTTCAGAATAATGTTCACCTATTGTGTAAAAGCTCTGACATCACATTTATCAGTGTCGATTATTTATTTTGTCTGTTGGTAATTTAGTAAGATAACGTGCTACATACATGTAACACGATAACGTATATGTTTATTAGTAAACATTGTTTTAACATTATAATTTTCTTGTTTTAGCATAATATATATTTTGATAACGAGTTATATGATTGTTTATCTTACAAATATGTTAATATGAAAATTAACATTCAATAATTTAGATAACGCGGTAAATAAAAAAGTTAGATATACATCTTTATGTTTATTTGATACATTAAAAATATAAACAAGTTACAAAAATATATAACATTGCTAACTATAAAATTAACAGTACATTTATATATTTATCTACTATTATAAATATTTAATATGTTACAAACAATTTTACAAACACTAATATTTTTATATATTACCGTGTCTAAATATAATTGAAATCTTTTCATTTAATGTCATGTACGCTATGATATCTTTTCTGATTTCGTCTAAGATGAACAATACCCTACTCTGTCAGAATTACGCTGTTTGAGTCAAATATTGTCGTGGTGAGTTGGCAGTCACCGAAGAGTGTTTTGGTAATTCGCCGTGCATGCGCTACAGTGATTATAGTTTCTTTGAACCTTGTGATCATTTCCCTAATTTTTCAGAACTTTTGGGCTATCACAAAATTGTTGATGTGGTAGCAAATTAGTCGCTATTTTTTTTACCAATTTGCAACTACATCTCATTTTTTATATGTGATCCCAAATTAATCATATTTTTGTGATCAATTTGCGACCACACCAACAGTGATCGTAATTTGGTTACAAAAATTGTGACCAATTTGCGAGCACTGCTAAATTTACATTCTGCTCGCAAATTGGTTGCAAATTTAAGAGCTTATAACAACCACCAACAATTGTGGATGTGAAATGTAATTATTTAAAAAAATATATATGTAATTGTTTTTTGTATTTATTTAAACTAAAACAAAAATATAACATAATGATAAAATTATAAATATAATTATTCTTGAGGAATAGAAAAGAGACAAAATGGTAGTTTTACAAAAAATTATTTTAAAAAGTTAGTTTTCCAAACAAGTTTTTGATCAATTTTCCAACTCACACTACTTAACACAAACAGTAAAATTTTAAATTGGTAAATATATGTCATTAAAATTATCCATTTTAACTAAACAAGCGGAATAAAACTATCTGGTGCAAAAAAAAATTAATGCATTTCCTACGTAAGACGCCATTCATAATATTATTATGAAATCATCATATTTTCTGAAGTTATCTTGTCCCTCAAACATATTATTTAATTCCACTATGATATTTCAAACCAATCATAAATATGTTAACCGATACAAAACATATTTATTTTATTTATTATTATTATTATTTATATAATTTTAATCACCCTACTGTCATCTCGATGCTTACTCCATTTACACTTTTATTAAATATTACTTATATAATTAATTCTAAATATTACTTATGTAACTACTTCTAATTTATTTTTCTATAAAAATACCATAGTAACCGTTACCATATAAATACCATTATGATTTACTCAAGCCAAATTAACCCTTGATCGTGAAACAAAAACATATTTAACCATGAGTGCTCGTGAATTTACTACTTACGGTTACTTAAACGAACACATATTTATTAGTATGTTATTTGTAACGAACAACATAATTATTAGATATATGATGCTTATATGAAATTCAATCTAAGTGAACTAAACAAATCTAGAATGGCTATCACACCAATTGTGATTAATTTTAATGATTTTAATTTGAAATCTAATCCCAAAAAATCTAGATTTGATTTTAATTCAATCCAATGTATTTTTATTATAAGAAAAAACATATGATGATAAATTAAACAAAATGATTTTCTTTTTCCTTTAGCATTTATCTTTAATGATCCTTTCTAGATGGAGAAAAGATCTCACATGTTTTTCTGGTATGACTCTTTCTTTTCTTTTGTGGTAAGTTACAAAATGCAAGTTGATAAACGTGTCTTTGTTTGTATTTATAGTTAAAGGAAAAGATAAACGTGTCATCTTTTATTAACTGCCGCAATATCAGAAATATATATATATATATTGATAGTTATGTCAATTTAAGTTAGTATTTTATACATATAATATAAAATATCATCAATGAAGAATCTTATTTTTAATATATTAATTGAGAATTATTTTAATAAAATAAATTTATGTTAATGTGTGATTTATAAATATTGAACAATGATGTATCACATTATTAGCGTATTTTAAAATAAAATATTACATAAGACATAATTTAGTAAAGTATTTACAAAAATTGCAATTAGACAGAATATTATATGTAAATACCTAATATTTTGATATATAATATATTTTGTCATAAAATAAAAATATAATATAAAACAAAATATAAATTTTGAAAAATTAGTCAAACAAAATATAAAACAAAAATTTTAATTTAATTGAATATTTATTATATGTATAATTTTATCTAAAATAGATATAATTTAAATATATTTGTATAATTCAATTTATTATCTATTTCATTTTCGTAATCTATATTAAAAAATTTTAAAACAATTATTTTAAATATAAGATAATATATATATAAATATATATATATATATATATATCTAATTTATATTAATAAAATAAATAATTAATTATTATATATAAATATTTTTTCTCACGGACAGCGTGTGTCAAAATCTAGTATATTTTATTCGGCAAAGAATAAGGATTAAACAAAACCGATATTTTGAAAGACAAAAATTTTTAACCACGCTTAAGCTTTTGGAAAATTCTCTCTAGGCCAGTCGGCTGTTACAAAAATTTAAATTGCTTCTCCCCGTAACGGATAGGCCGGTCTCCTTCTCCGGCAAGCCCAAACGCGTTACAGACAACGGCGGTAGGCTTTGCTGACTGAGAAGACGCGATATCGGGAGACAAATCCTCCGATTTCGTGAATGATGGAGGGAAATCGAATCTAAATCGAGATTCTCTAGTTATTTCACGTTTTGTTTACTCTTCTTTCCTAATCTCACTTAAGTTTAAGTGGCTCTCGCGATATTCAATCGTGGAATTTACTTTCCAATTGAGGATCAGGACTTAATTCGGGGAAGAGTTTTTCGGCAACTCGAATTTAATTCGAGAGGGTAATTCCAGAATTCCAAATCGGCGAGATTGGTGCTTTGCATTAAAGAGGATCGAGGCGATTCCAAGTTGGGAGAATATAAAACCCATGATTTTCCTAGCTCCTCTCCTCTCCATCTCAAAGCTTTTCCGTCGACAAACTATGTCTTGTTTTTTGTGAAAACTTCTCGTGTCTCAAACCGAGATCGTTACCATCACTTCATCGCGGTTAATCGAATACCGCCGGTGAAGTCGTCGGTTTTCTTCTTCTTTCTGTTCTCCTCTGACCAAAAATCTAAGCATAGTCCTATTAGTCTAAATTACCTATTTCGGTTCACAATCATCTCTCCCAACTTCAAATCACGTTCGAGAAGTGATCGTGGATTTGAATCTTGGGTGTGTTTTCGGTATAATT
The DNA here is from genome assembly GCA_018901935.1 of Pugionium cornutum. NCBI lineage: Eukaryota > Viridiplantae > Streptophyta > Magnoliopsida > Brassicales > Brassicaceae > Pugionium > Pugionium cornutum. The sequence continues at coordinate 17,189,479 of CM032157.1, forward strand.
ACCATTTTTTTACCAGTCTTAATCTGGGAATTCTTCCCCTATCTGGCTTCTGTCACTGATTATTGGTTGTTGTATCTCAATTTTAACGAGCTCCCACTCTACGCAATATCCCACAGCAATCTTATCATGACTATCTCCAGCTTCTTAGTCTCCAAATATTCTCCCAGCATCAAAAAGACCGCCCAATTAAGATCCGGCTTTTGACAACTCCGATTCATTGAAGCGGTTTGAATCCACACTGGTGAGTAGGATCTTAAACATGACAATGCAAGGTCATAGGATCTGGATTTTTATGTCTTTATTGCCAACAACTGAGGGTTGTAATGATATGAGGCCCAAGTTCATAGGATCCGGATTTTTATGTCTTTATTGCCAACAATTTAGCAATGTGAAGACCAGGTTCAAGGACAAGATTTAGGATATGACCAGTTTATGTCCAATTCAATTCAGAACCAGAGCTTGAGTCGGTTTTTGAAAAACGTCCATATCATTTTGATCAATGGATGAAACCCTAGAAAGGTAGGTACCACGTGTCTGATCTGGCTTCTCCTCAACCATTATGTTTTGCGTGTGAATTGTGAGAATCCCAACCCACTATTGGGCAGAGGAAATTATAGTGGATATCGGAAAAGCCATTAAGGAGTTGATTCTATTAGACATCAACGAGGCCCGAGTCCGAGTTTTCCTCCATGATGGAGACCTCCTCACATTTGCAAGAGAATTGAAGCTTGCAAATGGAGACATCGTCTCAGTAACTCTTGATTACGAGAAGTTATCCAAGTTCCGTGAGTTTTGCCACAAAATCTTTTATGACGAGAAGCATTGTCCCGAAAAGCGGGGGATCCGTAATAAGGACAAAGAAATGCCTCCCATCGAGAGAAGAGAGGATGATGGCCCGCGCAGTCAAAGAGTGGAAAGAGTGAAAAGAGGGGGGTCTTTTTCCAACAGGGGGAAGGATCGCACCAAAGAAGGGGAGCCCCTTCTGCAAGGAGAGAGCTAAGGTTTGAAGATGACAAGAGATAGGATCCGCACTGCGGAGCCGGAACCCGGAACAGTCATAATGTGCCTAGGGAGAGGAGAATCCCTCACAAATTGGTCAAAAAACCGGTTGAGGAAGCTGAGAGGATAGACGGTGGGGGGGGGGAGAAAGCGTGAGGAGACACCGGCATGGTACAAAGCTACAGAGGATAAGGGGTTCGTGGAGTATGACTGTGGGAAATCTTTTAGAATTGACTTGCTAAAGGGAACCCAAGCAAGCTAGGAAAGCAAGTGAGCAAGGCCCCTCAAGTGAGAAACAAAATAGAGAGGAGCCCCTTCAGATCCACTAAGATGATGAAGCAGTCAACTTTAATATTCGGTGAGGTCAAGCAAAGGGATCGAGCACCTCAAGAAAAAGAAAGAGTAAAGAATTCATCAACCTCAGTGGTGGCCCCACCAAAAGGGGGAACAACTGAGGGTAGTAATGATCCGAGGGCCAAGGAGAAGCCGTCGAAGGGTGCTTAATTATCTTTAGTTGAAATATCCAAGGAGCGGGAAGCTAATTGACAGTTCGTTAGTTACGGAAATTACACCAAACGTTGTTTCCGGGGTCATATTTTCTAATGTAAACCAAATAAAGTTGGAGATTCATTAAAGATCTTCAAGCTAAACTAGGTTATGACTTTTTTTTTACTGTGGAACCATCAGACCTCAGTCGAGGCCTGACTTTATTTGGCCCAAGCCAAATTTAATGTTAAAATTTTATTTTCTAATAAGAATATCGACAATTGATGAGAATAAAGTTTTTATCTCTTTTGTTTACATGGACCTTATTGTTAAATTTAAAAATAATGTTTGGGAACATCTTACGAGAATAAGTCTGACACACTCAGAACCATGGTTCATGGTAGGAGACTTTAACAAAATAAATGGTAACCACAAAAAAATGGGAGGGAAAAGGCATCAGAGAGCTCTTTTTCGACTTTCAACTGATGCAAGAGAAATGCGGCATGACCAAATTTCCCTTTAAAGGTAATATATTTTGGTTTGGAAGAAGAGGGTCAAATGTTATTCGATGCTTAGAGAGGGCTATGGATAACGAGGAATGGAATGGAATAATATTTTCTCTGAAACCATGATGGAATATCTAAATTTCTGTGGATCGCATCATCGCCCAATACAGATCCACATCAGTGCGCAAATTGGGGTAAGAAAGCAGTGCTTTTGCTTTGATAAGCATTGGATCAACAAGTCCAACTTTGAAGACGTAATTAATTAGGGTTGGTCCTTCTTAGAAGATTCACTAGACGTCTCAATCCATGATCGTATCACGAGATGCCGTAGGCTAATTTCAAGTTGGAGACATAAAGACAAGTTGGATTCCTCTCGCATCACAGATGAATTAAAAGGGAAGCTTGAAAAAGCGCAATCCGATGATTCGGCGTCGAGTGGGGAAGCCCAATCAGCTTTCATATCAAGGAGAGTTATCTCCGATAACATACTCATAGCCCAAGAAGTATTTCATGCTTTGAAGACAAACCAGAATTGCCAATCAGAATTCTTGGCAGTTAAGATAGATATGATTAAATCATATGATAGAATAGAATGGAGCTTCCTTGAGACTCTGTTGGATAGCTTTTAGATTCGCGATTAGAGCATTCGTACATAGAATGAATAAATACGGTGAACAGGGATCACCTTATCTTAAGCCTCGATTTGATTTAATACACCCTTTTGGGGAACCATTAATGAGGACATGGTAAGAAACCGAAATGACACATTTTATGAAAAAACTATTTGATGGCTCCAGCAAGCCTACCAATTTCCCACATGTTCTTTGCAGACCATAACTTGCTCTTCTATAAGGCATCCTTAGAGCAATGCACCACTCTATCAGATATCCTGAACATCTATTGCAAGGCTTCATGGCAGTTAATTAATTACGATGACAACAATTATCTTTGAAAAGAAGGTATCTGAGAGCATACAACTATCGATAAAAAAAAGGTAGGGATCTCACAGGACGGAGCTATTGGAAAATATATGGGAATCTTTGAAGATCTTAAATGGCTCAAAAACTCCAAATTTTTGCATACGTTAGAGATCGTATCCAACAGAAAATTAATGGGTCGTCTGTGAAGCTCCTCTCTCGAGGGGGTAGAGAAGTATTGATAAAATCAATCGCTATGGCTATTCCAACGTATGTGACGTCATGCTTCAGGTTGCCCAAGTCCATGTGTAAGAAACTCTCAAGTGCAATCAGTAACTTTTGGTGGTCCTCAAGGGCCTCTTCCACAGGGGTCCATTGGCTCCCATGGAAGTCACTATGTCTCCCTAAAGATAAGGGAGGGATTGGTTTCAAGAACTTTGACGACTTCAATAAGGGACTCCTAGCAAAGCAGTTATTGTAACTCGAGAGATATCCATCGTCGCTGGTCGCACGATTGCTGAAGGGTCGTTATTACAAGGATGCCCATTCTTTAAAGGCAAAATGGCAATATCGAGCATCATATGGCTAAAGATCTAGTAGATAGAAGAGCAAGAAAACTCGTTGGAACTAGTTCGATCGAAATATTATGTGAGGAACCATGGATTTCGGATCTATTCCCAAGGCCTATCAGAGCGGCCAATCATCAAAGACCTCTTAAACTAAGGCTAGAAGACCTTATCCACCCGCACAATGGATGATGAAATACAATAGAGATTGAAAAATGGTCCTTACGGAGGATGTAAGGTTGATCGTTACCTTGAAACCAAATCCTAGGAGAGTGGGAGGAAACTATAGTAGGCATTTTTAAAAAATCGGGAAACTATATAGTCAAATATAGTTATGCCACCCATCAAAACCTAGGAGTCAAAATATCTGAGTTTCTAATACAACAACCTTCCCTTAACCCGCACAAGATGGTTGTTTTGAAAGTCAAAACTCATAAGAAAAAAAAAATTCAGAATCTCCTTTGGCAATCCCTGTCAATGGCTCTAGCCAATAACAGATGCTTATCCTATCGGAATATTCGAAATAACATAATATTTCATGGGGGGGGGGGTGTGAAAGAAAACCTAAATCATGTGTTGTTCCTATGCCCATCGGCACGGCACACCTGGACGCTATCGAAAGTTCTCTCTCCATAGTCTATTGTTCCCTAAAATAGTCTTTATGGGAACTTTGACGATTTGTTATAGTGCATACAAAAGGAGTTCCACTCCAAGTTGGATATCCGCAGTTATCATTGGCTACCATGGAAGCTATTGAGATCTTGGACAAAGCACGCAGAGAATGCGATCGTTGGCTCTTTCCAGCGAGATGGGAGGGAATGAGAGGAGGGACACTAGAAGTAGTTGGTCTCAATCTCAAATCCCTGCCGCAAACCCCTTTCACATGTTTCATAGACAGATCGTGTAAAAAAGACGATCCAACTGCCCGGGTTGGTTGGATTTTCAAGTTACAGGATGGAGCGAGTGACCTCCTAGAATGATGGGTGTCTACCAAGACCTATCACCGCTACATAAGGAGTTCATGGGCCTTATCTCGGCTATGTCTTTCCTGAATGAGAAGCATCGGTATTGCTCCAGGTTTGTTACTAGCTCTACATATCTTATCAATCTAATACTCGATCCGGAAGGATGGCCAACTTTTACCGTAAAATTGAATGAGTTCGACTCACTCCGACGTCAATTCCTTGACTTCTCTCTGATTCATCAACCAAGGGAGATGAATCACCACGCCGACTCACTTGCCAGGGAAGCTCGACAACGGAACACCATCTTTTCATCCATCAGCACTTCTATACCATAATGGTTCGAAGATATGCAGACATATTTTTTTAACCTAGTGCTATAAAAGTGTAATCATCAGTGACAAAAAAACGAAACTAATCCATCATAGTGCATCTTTTATATTAGAATTGTGAACATTAATACGAACTTGATCTTTACAGTTAAACCGAAAGATATATTAGTCACATATAAGAATATAAATATTCTTACTTGGCTTTGTTGTGTGTGGATTTGCTTTTGACTGTGTTGGTCTCGCAAAAAATAGTGATGATGTTCGATTTCATTCAGTGTCAATATGCATAGAATTTTGGCGAATTCATGCGGTGAACGAAAATACCATTTTCTCAGCAATTTCCAGCGGTGGTGGAGGAAGCTGCAATGTTATTATTTCCTAGAAAATTAAGCTCAGTTAATTTCTGTGTCTGAGATTGTTACGGTTCACACCGACACATTGGAACAAGACAAAACTACGATTTTACACAATGGTATAAGAACCATCGCCACGGATTACAAGAACCCGCGATCTAGGTCTATGCGTTCAGATATTCAGTTTGATCTCAGTCGGTTATTTTATGTCTCAGGTTTTTTGGTTTGAGAGATTAAAGATTATATTTTGGTTTGGTTTCAATTTGCTTACATCTCGGCTTTGGTCGATTTGAATATTAAATTTAAAAAACAAAAATAATTTGGTTATTGTTTGGTTTGATTATATTCATCCAAGTTTATCCAAAAAATAACAATATATATCCGAACAATCCAAAACAACCGAAATATTTAAGATGTGATATTTAGACGATGTAATAATTTTATTCTTTTTAAATAATTTCTTGTTTATAGAAAATATCAATTTAATTATTTGTTTACTCTTATTAAATTTATAATTATTTTTTATAGAAAAATGTCAATTTATTTTCATTTTAAAAGTAGTTAGATATAATTCAATTAGTATTACCACAAATAATGTGATATGATGTTTTGTTAGTTTGGTGAATGTAAAATACAAAATCTTGTGTAAGAAATAGTAAATAATATGCTCGTTAAATTTGGTTTTTTGGATTTTATTTAGGTTCAGTTAGTAATCGATAACTATAATTTTCTAAAATATAAAAAGATTAGTTAATTTTTTTATAATCGAATATCAATCAAAATCTATTTTTCGATTTAGTTTCGGTTTGATTCGTTGTATTCAAATTATATCCGGAGACCTACTCCAGGGGACATCACAAGAGACATCAGTTCTTTCGCTCTTCTTCAGCATTCTCTTTCTTTACAATTGCCTTTTGTAAATATTTTGTTTAAAAAGACAATTAAATTGATTTGTAAAGGTGAAACGGGATTTTCTATAAAATGATATATACAAAATGTGTAATATCTACAAGATTCGTTACTTTGAATATTAAACTGAAAGTTCTTAATAATTTGTGTATTATTCGAGGAGTTAAATAGTTTGTGTTTTTTCTAACAAATTTTACATGGTTGAAGTATTTTTAAGGTTGTTTCTCAAAGATTTATGTTGCTTTGGATCAAAGATTATCTTTTTCTCCACCTTAGAGAGTATTTCTCCGATGCTTTTCCGCATCAATGATTAGGCCAGTCAACCAATTGAGAGTTCATTAATAGATTTTCTATTAATATTAACAAAATGTTAGTAAACACAATAATAATTTGAATACTAATACTTTAAAATAACATTTTTTAAACTTTTTGTTCCAAATCTAACATTTTAAAATTAATTTTATTTTAAATCTAATACACTAAAATTAAAATTCTAAAATTAACACAAATAATTATATAAAAATATTTATTTACTTTAAATAAATTATACATAAACTTAAAACATTATATTTGAGTTTTTTTCCAATTTAAAATTTAATTTTTTCTAGTAATAAAATTTTAATATATTTTAATTTTAAATTTGTATTATTATTAGGAATTTAAACTAATAATACTATTTATATAACAAAAATTTAAAAATATGTTATTTTAGTCAATTGTACTAATTTGAATGTAATGGTGTTTCAATTTCCAAAAGATTTAATATTATATTACATATAAAAAGAATAAAGTTTTTATATGACGACATGACATATGAACAATAAACAAATAATACTTAAAAAAGAGAAAACGAATATCTGAACGCATAAGGAATCTTCTTAATTTGTTTTGAACTATAAAAAAATCAAACAATCTCGTAAATATAAAAAAGAATTCCAGTAATCATCATTTCTTTTGAAAAAAATAGTTCTCTCGTACAATTTATCCACTATAAATTCTTCAGCAGCCAAAACTTAAACTTCCATAGTTGCACTTACAACACAAATCCATACAAAAAAGAAGAAACAAATACAAAAAAATGAGGATGACATCAAAAGACAATATTTGGCACTCACCGGTGCCATATCTTTTTGGTGGTCTCTCTTTGATTATTGTGCTTATTTCTTTGGCATTACTCTCACTATTCTGCACAAACCGAAGATCTCCTTCTTTATCTAACAATAACAATGCAATCCACCAAGAAAACGACGCCGGAGAAAAGGAAGATATTAGTAATATGGGAGGGTTCTTACCTAAACTCGTCGTGATTTTGGCCGGAGATGATAAACCTACCTGCTTGGCCGTTCCAATAATTCTTCCTCCGTCATCCATTTGTCGTTGTAACGGTGGCAATGTAACTATCATCTAAACCTAACCATAAAAACATCTTTTTCTTCTTTGTCCAATAAAAATGATTTATAGTTTTGTAATAATCATCAGAGATTTTGTAACAATCGATAGTTTTTTTGGCGAGTGACTGTCTGGATTAAGTTTTGTTTATTGCTTATATGCTTTTGTTGTTAAATTTAATCATTAATTTTACCTATCTATTATATTCGGATGAGTAATAGCGTATATATATAAATTTTTTGTTCTTTAACACATTAAAATTGTATTTCTTAAAATATTACAAAGTATTAAATAAAAATAATTATTTATAATAAATCAATTATAAATAAAATTTCTTTTTCAATTTAGATTTTAATTTTCTCAGTTAGAAAAAATATAAATTATTTTAATATTAAATTTATGCTAGTTTTTTTGAAATTTATATAAATATTTATACATTTGAAACAAAAAAAATATAAAAATGTTATTTTAGAAAATTATGTTATTCACAATAACTCATGATTTTTTAGTAAATTGTTTAATATATTATTATATCATCCGAATATGATTTTAGAAAATTCATTTTGATATCTCTACATACTAATGTAGATAAGCATATATTAGGTTCAAAAATTGCAAATAACTTTTGTAGAGTTAAACATAAATTTTATAAAACTGGATCCGAATCAACCAACATTTTTTACCACTATAGTAGGCTACAACAATGTTTACTATTTGGATATATCTACAAAAACAAAAGAATTAGCAATAACAATAACTAATACCATAATTTATTTCTCTATTATGAAAGTTTCAAATTTTTTATAAAACATTTTGAAACATATTTATCCACTATAGTAGGCTACAACAATGATTAATATTTGGATATATCTACAAAAAAAATAAAAGAATTAGCAATAACAATAACTAACCATAATTTATGTCTCTATTACGAAAGTTTCAAACTTTTTTTTTAAAACATTTTGAAACATATTTATTCACAAATACAGATTTTTTTTCGGTTGAAATGATCAATGTATCTATGGATGTGTATGTGTGTTTACATTTTGAATTTTTAAATGTAGGAGAAAAAAGTTTCATACGTATAACTAAAGAGAAATAAATTAATACAATCCAAAATCGAAATTAATGAAATATGATAATATTAATAGAGAAATAAATGGTAATTCTTATATTTATTTGTTCGAATGTATCGAAGAAATTCAAATAGTAAGCATTAAGAATGATCAAAGGGGTGCTTTAATTTTAAATGTGGTGTATAATTATTCAAAAAGCAAATATAAATAATATGCATTTCACAACTTTCACATTGATTGGCGACTATTGGTGGACGCCGCGGCTTGAAAACGCAAGGAATTGGACGGTCCAAAATGCAATTTAATACTTTTTCATTGTGTGGCTCTCAAGTGGTGGCCATTCTTTTCTCCTCTGACCCACTTTATTTATGCTGCTTATTTATATTTAGTTATGTATTTATTTTTGGTATTTGTCACACTAAAACTGTGTAATTTTTCAGTTGGAAGGAAGTGTGTCTCGACATATCTTTAACTAACAATAGTACTTTCGAAACATTATAGAGGTAATTTGGTAAATAATAAAAGACGATATCTTAATAAGAAAATTGAGAACAATTTATTGTTCAATAATAACAGCAGCAACAATTTTTTTCGTTAAATTTTGTTTCATTAAGAAAGTTCCAAAAATTAAAGCCATAAGTACGTAGTTTATATAAAATATATCAATGTAGATATTGTTTTGCACTCTATGCTAACTTATCTATACTTAAATTAAGCATTCGAGTATTATACATTAACAAAAGAGAAATTTATGTTCATAACAGATTTTATCATCTAAATTGTTTGTTGTTGGTGAATAACCACATAGTATATTTTAGTATATGTCATTCGGTTATGATAAACCGGTTAATTTATTGGGTTATCTGATTGTATTTTGGTCGTATAAATACTTGTAAGAATCTTTTTTCGATTAATTCAATGAGATAATCTGTTATTTACTCTGTATGTTCTAAAATGGTATCAAAGCTATAAAACAGATTTTCATCTCATTTTTTTTCGAAATCTTTGCTCGTCATCTCTTTATCGCTGCCTGAATTCTTTCTGTTCGTGCTCTTGCATTTTTCTCCTTTCTTCGATTTTCATTATGCCGAAAAGAGGAGCAAAAATCAAGAATCGAACAACTTCTCCGGAGCCAGATTCGGCAATTGCTTTCAGATCAGCTCAATCTCCGTTGATTGGACATTTCAGAGCTAAATCGGACATTCGCGACCATGACGGTACCTACACAGCTCGCGGATCAACAGAAAAGATTTTCTATGGCATGGATTCACTCGATAGCGCACATAGTCCTTTCTTCCTACATCCAGCGGATCATCCAGGTTTGTCTTTGGTCTCTCAGACTTTAGACGGATTCAATTACTGTAGCTGGAAAGTAGCAATGACTATGGCCTTAGAATGCAAGAATAAGTGGAATTTTATTGACGGTTTTCTGCCTAGACCTGAAACCTCAGAGGCTATCTTTAGGATATGGAATCGCTGTAACAGCATGGTGAAATCCTGGATTTTAAACGCAGTTAGTCCAGAAATATATGATAGTATCTTATACTATGCTGATGCTGCGGAAATCTGGGTGGATCTATTGAAACGATTCCACATTAACAATCTTCCGCACAAATATGAGTTAGAACAAGAAATTCTAACAATGCGTCAAGGTTCGTTAGAATTGTCGGCATATTTCACTAAATTGAAAACTCTATGGCAGAGACTAGACAACACTAAATCTCAGAAAATCTGTAGTTGTTCTTGTGGAAAGGTTGCGGACTTGCTTGAGGATATAGAAACGAGTCGAGTTATACAGTTCCTGATGGGACTAAATGACTCTTACTCTAATATCAGAAGTCAGATTATTAACAAAAAGCATAGACCTAGTCTTACAGAGATATACAACATCTTGGATCAGGATCATAGTCAAAGATCTACTGGTAGTAACTCTAAGAATTTGGTTCCAGCAACAGCTTTTCATATTAATACCAAAGAGGTATTTGAGCCTAATCAAGGTTCTGACAAAGCTGTGAATGCTGTAGCCAATTTTTCTCAGAAACCTAGACATGTTTGTAGTCATTGTGGAGCTGTAGGACACCTCAAAGATCGGTGTTACAAACTTTATGGATATCCACCTGGCTGGACAGGTAGGAAAAAGTTTGTGCCGAATAATAGCTCCGTGGGTAATCAATTTCAGACTAAACAGAGTGGTTCATTGAGTGTTCCTACTGTTAATGCTCGAGCAAATTCAAGCGTTGTGAGTGGATCTGAGAATAGCAATGATTCAAATATTCGTTTGACTGATCTTCCTTCAGATAAGATTCAGGAAATTATTGCTTATCTCAGTTCAAAGCTTCATTCTCAGGCTATCACACCCACATCAGTTGTTTCTCAAGCTTCACCTTCCCAATCCGCACCAAATATTGCAGCCATATCCGGTACTTTCCTCACCCTTCACACTCTTTTTTCAAATGATGTGCCTAGAAATGGTATTTCTCCTTATTCTTGGGTTATAGATTCTGGTGCTACTCACCATGTGTGTCACCTTAGAGATGTTTTCTTTGACTACCACCAGTTAGAAAACACTTATGTGAATCTTCCCAATGGCACTATTGTGAGCATTATTGGAATCGAATCTTTAAAACTAAATGCAAATATTGTTCTTCATGATGTTTTCTCTATTCCCACCTTTCGATTTAATCTTCTAAGTGTGAGTATGTTGACTAGGCATTTACCGTCTGTCATCAACTTTATCTCCACTTCTTGTTATATTTAGAATCTTACTCGGGAATCGATATTTGGTCAGGGTAATCTTTTTGATAATCTCTATATTCTGGAATCAAACAAGGATTCTTTATCCTCTGTTTTTCCAGGTAGTTTTCATCCCACTTGTTCTTCTGTTTCGATAAATGCTCGTTTATGGCATTATCGTTTGGGACATCCTTCTCTTTCTCGTTTACACTCTCTTCGGGATGTTTTGTCTTTACCTAAAACTTTTAAAGATCTTACAAACCCTTGTTCCATTTGTCCCCTAGCAAAACAAAGGCATTTACCATTTGTTTCCCATAACAATAAGTGTGATACTCCTTTTGCTTTAATACACATTGATACTTGGGGACCCTTTTCTGTATCTACTTATGATGATCATAAATATTTTCTCACAATAGTGGATGATCATAGTAGAGCTACATGGGTATATTTGATGAAATCCAAATCGGATGTTCTTACTATTTTTCCCGGTTTCTTAAACATGATTGAGAAACAATATGGTGTTAGTGTTAAAGCTGTTCGATCCGATAATTCTCAAGAGCTTAAATTCACTGATCTTTACCTATCCAAGGGCATAGTAGCATATCATTCCTGTCCAGAAACTCCACAGCAAAACTCTGTTGTGGAGCGTAAACACCAACACATCCTAAATGTGGCTAGGTCTCTTATGTTTCAGTCTCAGGTTCCTATAGAATATTGGGGTGATTGTATACTTACAGCGGTCTATCTTATTAATAGATTACCCATCCCTGTTTTAGACAACAAAACACCCTATGAACTCTTAGTCAAAAAGGTTCCTGATTATACCTTTTTAAGATGTTTTGGTTGTCTTTGTTATAAAGCCACGTCTCCTAAAAACCGTCACAAATTTGAACCTCGAGCTAAAGCTTGTATCTTCTTGGGTTATCCATCTAGTTTTAAAGGGTATAAGGTCTTAGATTTGGAGGACAAAACCATTTCCATTTCTCGGCATATCATTTTTCATGAGGAGATTTTCCCTTTTGTTTCTTCTTCTTTATGAGAAGATACAAGAACATTCTTCCCTCACATTACTCACCCTGCCCTTCCTACTGCACTTTTACCCTCAGTTCCCTCCCCTTCAGATATAACTACACCTCCTGCAGCCCCACCAGCTAAGAACCTCAAACATTCTGTTTCTGGTTCTCGCAGACAGTTGAAACGCCCTTCTTATTTGGAGGACTTTCACTGTTATAATACTCATTCTTCTCATTCCAATCCCTATCATATCTCCCAGTATCTTTCCTATCACAGACTTACTCCCTCTTTCAGCCATTTCATCAATAATATCTCTCTCCAACTTGAACCTCGTACCTTTTCTGAAGCTAAGAAACATTCTGTGTGGTGTGATGCTATGAAAGAAGAATTACAGGCCATGGAACGTACTAATACATGGATTCTTTTTCCTCTTCCTCCTGGTAAATGTGCGATTGGTTGCAAGTATGTTTACAAAATCAAATATAAATCAGATGGGAGTGTTGAGAGGTACAAAGCTAGGCTTGTTGCTAAAGGTTACACACAAGAAGGAAGTCTTGATTTCTTAGATACATTCTCACCAGTGGTTAAGTTAGCAACTGTGAAACTTCTTCTTGCAGTGGCTGCTAAAATGAATTGGAGTTTACATCAAATTGATATCTCCAATGCCTTTTTAAATGGAGATTTGGATGAAGAAATCTATATGTCTCTTCCTCCTGGTTATGAATTGCCTACTGGTTTGCAAAATCAACATAATGTAGTGTGTAAATTGCAGAAGTCTATCTATGGTCTTAAGTAGGTTTCTCGACAGTGGTATGTCAAACTATCTTCTTCTTTGCTTGCGATGGGATTTCATAAGTCTACAGGTGATCATACTCTGTTTACTAGGTTGGATAATAATGCTTTCATTGCTGTTCTTGTTTACGTTGATGACATCATTATTGCAAGCAGTAATGACAGCATTATTCCCTCCATCATTGAGCAGCTTCAAAATCGTTTCAAACTGCGCAATCTGGGTACTCTGCAATTCTTTCTCGGTCTCGAGATTGCTCGCACTGTCAAAGGGATTTCGATTTGTCAACGCAAGTATATTCTTGAACTACTCACTGATACAGGCTTTCTGGACAGCAAACCATCTTTGATTCCGATGGAGCCGAGTCATTCTCTTCATAAAGATGACACTCCTTTTCTTGAAGATGTTGAATCTTACAGGAGATTAATTAGTCGTCTACTGTACTTGAGTATCACACGGCCTGATATCTCTTTTGCCGTGACCAAGCTGTGCCAGTTTTCCTCCAAACCTCGAGAGATTCATTTATAGGCTGCCTACAAAGTCCTTAGGTATCTAAAGAGTACTATTGGTTTGGGTCTCTACTATTCTGCTTCTCCGGATTTCACAATCAAAAGGTTCACTGATGCTGATTGGGCAGTTTGCCCTGAAACTCGCCGGTCTATTACAGGTTATTGTATGTATGTTGGTGATTCTCTCATTTCTTGGAAATCCAAGAAACAACAAACAGTTTCCTGCAGTTCAGCTGAAGCTGAATATAGGGCGATGGCATTTGGTGCAAAGGAAATGGTCTGGATTCATCATATTCTTTTAGACTTGCGAGTTCCTTCTACTCTCCCTGCTCTGTTATTTTGTGATAACACAGCAGCTCTCCACATCGCCAAAAACCCGGTGTTCCATGAACGGACAAAGCATGTGGATTTGGATTGTCATTTTGTTCGCGAGAAGCTTGTAGCCGGTTTCTTAAAGACCTTACATGTCAGATCCGAACATCAATTGGCCGACATTTTTACAAAGCCTCTCTATCCTACATTGTTTCAATCTTTAAAACTCAAGTTGGGTCTTCTTAATCTCTATGAAGCACCAACTTGATGGGGGGTTTTAGTATATGTCATTCGGTTATGATAAACCGGTTAATTTATTGGGTTATCTGATTGTATTTTGGTCATATAAATACTTGTAAGAATCTTTTTTCGATTAATTCAATGAGATAATCTATTATTTACTCTGCATGTTCTAAAAGTAAACGTGTTAATGTTTATCATCCATCTTGGAGAATGAAATCAATCGCAGATTATTTCAACGAGGCCAACATTTATGTAGATTTGCCAAAATGGTTGTAGTTCTATTTTACTTTTGATAAGCAATATATATTAAGTTGGGATTTGCGATGATTTAACAGACGGTACAATTTATGTTCTTGACTGCAATACTTCATTTTATAGCAAAGCCTCATGAAGAAAATCCTGAAATCAATTGCTAAGATGTTTCCATTTATTTTACGTCAAGTAGTCACTAGAATTTCCACCGTAATTCTCCCAAAGTTTAATATCGTAAAAGTGAAATGCATCCCTCAAAATGGGATTCATGTTGATTGAGTTGTCTCCTTGGTTTTGCTCATGCAATCCCACGCTATAGCTAAAATGAATGGATGCAAATGTATCACACATGCGGTTGTCCCTTCCGAGTTCAAAAATTGGTTGTTTTTGTTTTACAAATTTTATGTCACAATGATTTCGATGCATCATTCCACAAATTTACGTTTTTGTTTCAACTTGAACTTATTTCGTACATGGTTATGTTTCTTAGCTACTAATACAAAACTATTTATTGACTTTGAGTCGTTTGATGTTACTTTATTTTCTATGTAATGTATGATTTAATGTCTTCTGTGCATTCGAAATCACACTCTCTTCTTTGATTTCACGTGTTGCATAAGACATCGAATGTACACATAACAGTTGGCGGTTAAATAATAGTTAAACGTAATGAAATATGTTAGCAACTAATATTAACAATACCACATCATATTTTTTAAAGTCATATAGTTTGGTTAACATACGAAGGCAACTTATTCCTTCCGCACAAGACCACAAAAGCTAGAGGTGACTAGGGTTAACACATCTAATTTCATACAACCAAAATAAGTATTATCTCAATTATAATATACCAAAAGCACCAAAAAATATTGTCTACATAATTGTTGCCTATTGATTGATTGTTACCAATCTTCTATATTGCTTCTTTATAGGTAGCTCGGTTGTGTCCTAGACAGCCACATCAACCGCACATACTTAATCTTTTCCAAACGAATCCATGGACCAAACATGCATATGTCCATAGTAAAAATTACACGTACCAAATATTAATTAAATTAACATATACGTAACACATTAGATCTATATTATTTTAACTATCCGCACTTCACTACGTGAGAAGATTTGCTTTTTCTTTTGGACTCTGCGAGGATGTCTTGTGCATGGTAGGTGCATGTAGTAGTCAGCCACCTCTGTGTCTGGAGTTGGGATATAACTTAAATCTGCAACTAGTTAAATGTTTTTCTTATATAAGGTTCACGAGGATACTTCCAAGTTCCTCACCACTATATCTTGTACTTTACGAGTAAGCAGTCATTGTCTTTCTAGAAGCCTCACTCTTGAATGAAAATCATGCCATAATAGTGGTCCTAATATACTCACAAAAATAAAATGATTGGCAATTCCCTCACACATTTGAGGACGTAATTTAAAGACTCTTCGATGTTACGTCATAATATTGTATCACACTCCTTCAAAATGTGAGTGTGCCCAGTGTTCGAAACCGATATGGTACAAATAAGCCACGCAAGCATTGTCGATCAAGGTGTAGGAATCCGTTATTTGATAAGTCTTTGTTGCTCTCAACACCAAGTACCCTAGATTTTTAGCTTTGAATGTTTTTTCGATGTTTTTCTAAAAATGTACAATGCATGCACAATACCTTCGACAAGTCCGCATAAAAAATATTCAGTTAAGTACTAACGTTATAGACAAACAGGCTAATAAAATATTAAACCATAACGTAAATGTTAAAGAAAAGAGCTATAGTTCTTGAACTTGAATAGGCATACAAACAAAATACCTTTCTCAACGTGGAGTATATTGAAGAATGGTAGTCCGAGATGAAAATCACTTCGCTGCTATCTGGCACCAATTCACGCATTTTCTCAAAGAACCGATGCCACGATTGGTCATTCTCGCTATATATCGACCACCCCGAAGACCAATGGCGAAACCTGGTAATTCTAGTCTTGTACGCTTAACATCAACAAACAACCGACGTATTTTCCTTTAAGATGTGTTCCGTCCAAAAGGATTACATTTCGCATGTACTTGTAACTCTTCATACTCGCCCGTACTGCAATGAAAAGATATTTAAACCGATTACCAGTACCTTCCTCAAAATTGGTTTCTAAGGCAACAATTGAGTTAGGGTTCAATATTGCTAACTTTTGGAGATACGCAGGCAATAACGGATATAATGAATTATATGGATCACTCCGTAAATCCATGGATATCTTCTTGGATTTTCCACGCCTTCTAGTACAATATACGGACATCATGATTATCTCGTATCAATTCGCAGACATCATTTGGCCTTGGGCCTCATCAATGCACTGGTTGCTGGTATTTGGTAATCACCCCACTCTTCCACAGTGCATGCATGCTCTGCTTTTGCACACTAATGTAGTACATATTCAACCAAAAATATTGTTAGAAGACTAATTGCTGTTTTGCATATATAACATACATAATTGTAGATGAAACTGTATATGTCGGACACAACCATTTTTATTGCATAGATACGCCAACTGCATAACTGGTTACTGCATTTAAGTATCATTATATTCGGTGTTGATCTAGCGGTTCAGTACTGTAATTTTTTCTCAATACATATACAGCCATATGCATCTTGAATGTTTCGGTCTTTGAAAACCATCCTAACATATAAGTCATGTGGGTCGTGCATCCAACTCTTACAAGTTGAATCACAGCATTGTGCTGAATATTAAATTGTATGCTTGTTCCACAATTAACACAAACATAATATTCTATGGTAGAAAAAACTTACGATCCCACTGGTTATTTGCCACGTAATTCTCATTGGTTGATGATATATGCATGGGCGGGCTTGGTATCTGATTGTTCCCGCAACCAATAGTCAGGCTTGGTATCTGATTGCTCCCAAAACCAATAGTCATGCATAGAAAAGGCTCGTTCAGGCCAAAGTCATCAACCATCTTCCCTTTTCAATTATTTGTCAAAGGTAAAGCAAGATGTTCCATGTCCTGCACAACATGTTCCCCAAATCCAACATCTGTCAAGAGATAAAAATAGAATATTATACATTGTTAAAAATTACTATACCACCTATATTAGTTTTAAAGAAACTCTTATGGCTCTCATGAATTAGGCCAACTGTGTGATCTTTCAAAATGTAGTGTAAGCTGGGGCACCATGGAAGGCGAATAATCTATCATCTCTTTAGCATGGCCAGTAACAACGTTCACCAAAAATGCAATTGAACAATGTTTTTATGCCGCTCTCCGTCATGCTTCTATTTGCACTACGGTAAACTATCATCTCCTCTTATGTAAGTATTTTTTTCCAGGACAAATAATTGCCTGTAATTAGTCCATTTGATGCAAGAAGTTCTTCCAAAATATTCCATCATCAATATGTTCACAAAACATATATTGTATATATGTGTTTACATCGCTAACAAATTTTTTACCATGGTACTCAACATCGTTAGTGAATAATCGAATTTCTCACCAAAAACTATAGGTTGTATACCTCCAAGGTCACCGCATATTGCTCGAAGTCCTTTATAACTCTTAGTTGCGTCACTACATATTGTAACCTCAATGGCTAAATCCACATGATAAACTCTTATAGCCATGAATATCTCCACGTTACTATATGTAGCTATATCAATCGGAGTGTAACCCTATCTTTAGTAGTTAGTAACAATTCTGGCATTTGGTATGTAAGTGTCAAAGCTACATCTTCTACCACACTACAACACTCCCACACAAGATCTACAAGATGTTGTACATAGCATTTTCTCCTATTAGAACGCCATTGATATTACACTCGGGGTCTCTCATGAAACTCGATAACCCAGAATCCCATCTAAGAAATTTTGATCTGTATGGTTAAATCTATATGTTATATGATAATCTGGGTTTTACATAACTTTCTAAACCATAAATAGCACAAGAGCAAAACGGCTCTTCATTTCAGGTGGATATAAATAAAATTTATTTAGTTATGTAAAATTTTGTTTCCAGATTTTCTCGTAAAGTTTGCAACATTATAAAGGAAAATCTTAAATTTACAAAAGTGAATGGTACAATCATATTTATTTCGACATAACTTTCTTAAATAATAATAAATTCCAATTTTTAAATTTGATGATAAACTAATCGGAGTATACAATTTATTTACTCTTTTTTTGGTAGGTTAAATTTGTTTATACAATTTATTTACTCTCTTTTTGGTAGGTTAAATTTGTTTTGGAGCTTTGAAGATGGTGGATTTTTCTCTCACTCACCACCATTCCTCTATATGTAGTGTAAAACAATTTGTAACATATATATTATCAATGGAACCAAGAAAAAATATGTTATATCGAAATCTTTAGGCAATATCGGTATGAAATGATTATCGCATTCGTCATGGAATAGACGGTCTAGATTGCATCTCTAATATCTGCACAATCATAACAGTTATCTATGCCAGCTTATGCAATCATTACATATGCAACTTTGATATTAGCAATGTGTCAGGTCTGTGTCATGTCGATTCCACGTATACAATTATTAAGGATATTTTTGTCATTTTGGCATTATTTTGCATAGTAAAAAAATATTGATTATTTTTCTAATTTCCTCTGAACAAAAAGTAAGAATACATATTCTTATTTCTAACGAATACCTCCAAATAAATTGAGAAAACGGGTGCTGAGCGACTCTTTCGGTGTAAAGACCATCTTCATTATCTGAGCAGTATGTGGTAAAACCTAGTATTGTTTTTTTTTTTTATGATTCTAAAATACATTTCCGGTACTAAAGTTAGTTCTTATTGTAGTGGAAAGAGAAACTTTGTTGTTAATTACTAGCTCGTATCATTCAATGTTTGAGCTCTTCATGGAAACGAAATCCCTTCTAGATGCAATCAAATAAACCTGTAAATAGATGTATTTTTGTGTTGAGGTTAAACATTATGTTCCTCAAATTAGTGTCTAAGAAAAAACATTTCTATCCGAAACTTTAGTATTTCTTGTGGATGTTTGTCGAAATTAATATTTGTCATTTCGTCCTCTCCAAATATGCCCTAAAATTGATATAAAAGTAGTATTTTGAATATCTTTCAAATGTTGTAAGAAAAAGAAGTCTACTATTGTGTAAGCTTAAGTTTTTGGAATTAAAATTATAATAAATAGTTAAACCAATGTATACATATATAATTTCGAAGTTGAGCTGATGGAACACAACTATATAAAAATTTCAAAATAATGGAATATGTGGTCCATATAGCAAAACTCTTTTTATATTTATGAAATGCACCTTATCTCCACTATATTTTATTTGAAATTCATGTTTATGAGAATAAAAAGAATAAAAGTTCGTGCCTATGTACCTTGCTAACCTTGGATATTGAGACACTAGCCAAAAGTCATTCAACACTGAAATACAATATCCTAAATTAATTCTTTTGATGAGTTGTTCTTACCGAAATGAAATTCTAGCGGAGAAAATATTTCACCATTTGTAAGATGGTAAGTACGATTTTATTGTGTGTAAATGGTTTGACTATTGCATTATGTAAGGCGCTTGACCTACGGGATAAGTTTGGTTCCATATAAATTTGAAAGCTTTCACAAATATAGATTATAAGACATCCAATAGATGCCACATTTTTCTTTGACTACAAAATGAAGTCAAAGTTGTCAATATTCCAAAACCCAATTGCCCTTTCTAATTTATTTTATACAACTTATTCCACATCATCAAATATATTCATTTTTGTTGTCCCTTCAAACTCCACCAAAATTTTGCCACTTCCCAAAATTTTGCCACTTCCCAATAAGTTTTGATTTTAGTTATTTGGAGAGTTCAAAGCAGACATATCAGATATGGATATTGTGGGTGTTACAATTTAATCATAACTTTTGTACTCCCTTTTGATAAAAATTTAGTACACCTTATACTTAGTTTTTGTTGTGACCTTTCTCTTACGAAAGAACAAACCATGCGTTTTGAAATGCAATAAGAATTATTTCCAGTAATCTATTTAATCCATCAAATCCTAATGGACCGTTCCTCGACCTAGAAGATAGGCCAAGATATGACTAAATCACTTGCTCACTCAACGATTCTAATCACCTAGCTCGATCACTCGGACCATTCGTGTACTGTTGGCCGATCACCCAGTTCGATCATTTTGACTGCATGTTCGCGTGTTAGAGCCAGGTGATTGGCCCATCAACTGATCTCGCCGGCCGCTCGCATACTGCAATCCGCGCATCCACCTGCTCACTCAGCCATCGGCCTATCGATCGCCGGCTGTTCGCGCACCTGTTTTTGATTTTTCATAATATTTTATACAATTTGACCTGGTTTGATCCAGTTTGTCCAGGTGGGACCCAACTATTTTTGAAAACTATTTCAATGCTAGGTCAAAAAAAGATTTTTCTATAAGAATTTTGTTTTATCTTGGAAAATTTGGAGCTTCGTTTTATCTCTATCTTTTACTTGTGTTTTGCTTTCCTATCTTTTACTTATGTTTTGCTACTCTTATTTCATTGTTTTAGTTATCGTCATGACTATGAGAAAATTTTTTTTATGGATTATGGGTAATGTAAATTAGAAGAATTAGATGTTGATTAATGATGCTTATGTTGATTATATCCTCATGATTAAAATATGCTTAATGTTAGGATTGAAATAACTAATCAACCCTTATACTTTTGATATTTGCGCTCGAGAGATGTTCAAAAAAATGCGTAGATAAGTTTTAATCGTGCTTTTCACATCTAAGAGAACGAGAGTTGATGCCTAAGGTAATTCGTACACGAGGATAGACTTGAACTTAAAGATTAGTAGACAACTGATTACATTTCACAAAACTTGATTAATTTATAGGCCAGTAAGTGGAAAGTTTCCACGAGAGTAGATTAGTCTAGTAGGAAGTATTCTATGTCTAAATAATATACTTAATCGAACATGTATCATTGTTAATTAGCAGAAAATTGCCTAAATCGAGTACCTGACCCATCGTCCATATGCTTTGTTCATTGAATTAAACTTATCGTTATATTTTCTCTATGATTAGATAAATAGAAACCAACCAAAACCCCAATTTGAATTCAATTGGATTTAGGTGTTTCATGTATACTTAGTGGGCTATTATCTTTTCCTTAAGAATTTGATTTCGAACTACTACTTCGATTGTTTTGCACATGGAGTTATATTAGGGATAAAACTTTAGCTCCATCAAATTTTTGGTTTCGTTGCTAGGGAAGAAAGTAATAATCATTAAGATTTTGACTCACTAAGAGACTAAATGTTTATTCTTTTTTACTACATTTACTTAGGTTTTGCAGGGGCATGAACATAAGAAGCCGTGTACAAATAAACCCGCAACCAAGTGAAATCGACATCCTGTATTTAGAATAAGAAGTTACAAGAGAAATATGAGAACATCTGAATCATCTGAGGCATCATTAAGAAATAGAACACCATGGACAGTATCTCTGGAAGATGATGAGAACGAAGCCCAAGGAGTAGACAATGAAAATCATTATGCAGGGAGTGCAAGAGGTCTTATATCACTACAAGAAACCGGTCCTTTAGCGACGGTGAGATTCTTCGCTAAGTTGATGTTATGTAGCCTCGGCGACGGAGTTGCGTCGAATGACGATTAGACATTAAACCATCGTTGTAATCATCCAATTCGACGTTAATCTGACATAAATATAGTTAGGAAACATATTCAATGGTAATTCCACATAATATATACGTCGATAAGTCGACGTTAGTGTACGTCGGATTGCCGATAAACAATGACGTCATAATATTTGTCGGTATTCCGATGGTAAATTCTGATGAATTACTGAAGAATTAACGGCTAACTCGAATAATGGACTAGCGTCGGTAATCCAACGTTATATTTACTACGATTTACATGGTTGGCAATCGGATTTCATGGTCGTTGAGAAGTCGACGGTAAACATATCGTCTCTAATTCATTAGTACGCAGCGTCGATTTAACGTCGCACGTCGTGTTAATTCAACTCTAAGTACATGCGTATTAACGACGAATTAGTGACAATAGTAGTAAAAATAAATGAAAAAGAAAATTAGATTATTTTAAAATAATTTCAATAAAACTAAAATTAATTTAAAATTATTTTTATTAAAAACTTTAAAATGATAAATACAAAATAAAAATAAAATTAAAAATTTAAAAATAATAATTATTAAATATTTTTTTACAAAATAAATAAAAATAAAAACTACTCCGGATCTCACAAGTGAGCCAAACATTTATGGGTATCAGACCGGAATTCGCCCACTTCCTATGGAGAACAACAACTATGAGTTTAAGACAAACTTGATAAACATGATGCAAGAGAGCAAATTTTACGGTTTGCCTATGGAGGATACCCTTAATCATATGGATCAATTTGATAGGTTTTATGGAACCGTCAAGATCAATGGGATCTCATAAGATACTTTTAAGCTATAATTGTTCCCATTATCTATAGTAGATAAGGTTCACAAGTGGGAGAAGAACCTGCCACAAGATGCCATCACCTCATGGGATCAACTGCAAGAGGGTTTCTTGGCTAACGTTTCTCAACATCAAGAACTGCAAGGTTGATAAATGAGATCTTGAGCTTCATGCAACATGGTACCAAAAGTTTTTGTGAAGCATGAGATGCCGGTTCTCTAATGAGTCACTCCTTAGCAGTTTATATCGAAGAGTATTTCCAAGAATTCACATGCTTTTGGATATCACAAGAAATAAGAATTTTTTGGGAAAAGAAGCTGAGAGAAGGATGATCTTTGTGGAGAATTTGGCGCAAAGCGATAGTAATTATGGAGAGGAATACGACTGATCTTCGTGAGGAGGTAAAACCTATGAAGATAAGAGTAGGAGAGAAATGAAAGCCTTCAATGAGAATTTGAATAGGGTACTACAATTTTCCCAACGAGCAGTCAAATATGTTGGAGAATCTGAAGGGTATAATGGATATCAAGAAAGAAGAACGAGGTCTGAGAGAGCAAAGAGGAAATGTACTACCTTGGAGGGAAACGTAGTTACCAAAATAGGTACAACCAAGATTTTCACAATCACCCCAACTTCTCCTAGCGAAACAATAACATGGAGAACCCACAAGATCAATCATATCCTTCCTATAAGCCATAAGATCACTACACCGCTTACAAACCTCAAGGTCAAAACTTTCAGTAAAGGTATGTAGCGAGGCCTAAGTTTCAACCTCAAGGGTTTCAACCAAAATTGTAATACACCAGCATAAACAACCCTTTCAACTCCAAGTGCTTCCGGCACAAAAGCCAGCTCCCGATGATGATATGAACGCCCTTTTGCAAATATTTTTTAAAGGAAAGAAAAAAAAGCAATTGAAATGAACCAGAATATGACTGAAATCAACTGCAAGGTCGATATTGTTCTTGGAGAACTCAATGCCAAGTATGAACATTTGTCATCTCACTTGAAGGGAGTGGGTATCCAAAAAGTTCAATTGCTTCTACTTCATTTATACGCAAACTACCGGGTAAGCTTGAAGTGAACTTGTGTGAATATTGTCAAGCCATCATAATAAGGAGTGAAGAAAAATTCATATCTAGGGAAGAAGTAGAGGAAATCGAGGTAAAGGGGTAAGAAAGCGAGGGTGAGCTTTTGAATGAAACAAAAGGCAAGAAAGCTAACCCTAGTTTGATTGAAGCTAAATAGGTCTCTCCAAAGGTTGAGGAAGTGTCTTAGGAGAAGAGAGCACCCCATGATCCACTACCATATAAAACCAAAACTTCCATTTTCCTGGATGTTTAAGAAGCAAACCTTGAACAACACTACATGAAGCTCAGGAGCCTGCTAAGCTCAATCAGAGGGCCACTCCTAGATTGGCTGAATGACCAATGATGCAAAAGTTCAAGTATTATGAGACTGAAAAAGGGTTCTCGAAGAGGGAATGACAATGGTCAATCACGAGTGTAGTGCAATACTCCAAAATTCTATACAAGAGAAACTTCAAGATTCAGGTAGTTTCACTATTCCTTGTACTTTAATACCTTTTTCCTTTGGTAAATGTTTGGTGGATCTTGGATGTTGTGTGAGTCTAATACATCTGACGGTCTATAAAAGACTGGGGTTACCGGGATTCAAGAAGGCTCACATCTCTTTTATTTTGGAAAATAGGTCTAATAGGTTTTCTGTTGGAGTCTTGGAAAACCTACTGGTGAAAGTTTGCAACTCCATACTCTCCACTGATTTTGTTGTGCTCAAGATGGATGAGGAGCCAACCGACCCAAAAATATTGGGAAGATCATTCTTAACTACCGCATGAGCTGTTATCAATGTGAAGAAAGGAATGATTGACTTCAACTTGGGAACTTCTACTCTCAAGTTCATCATCATAGGCATAAGTTAGAAACCCACCATTGAAGGTAAGGTACTGATGAGGACATCAGGTCGTACATCCAGCCAGGAGACCAGACTGGCCGACCAGGAAGCTTGCCCGAGACAGCAGGACCATCTGGCACGCCTGCCGGACCAGACCGTACCGCCGGACCCTCGACCTATAGGACCAGACCGGTCAACATCGCCGACGGAGAGGCCCAAGCTTCCGGCACACTTGGTGGGGACGTGAATGACACCGCCGGTCCCCCTGATGACACCGCCGACTCCGGGATCAACTTGGCCGGTCCTGAAGTCATTCCGGCCAGTACCGCGCACAATCCAGCCGGTACAGCCGATCCAGCCGAGTACACGCGCACTTCCACTTCTACACAAGAGGACTCGGACCAAATGAGCTACCAGCTCCAGGACATGCACTTAGAGGAAGTATCAACACCAGTGGTACCTTAAGGAGCAATGACAAGAAGCAGATCAAGGGCGCTCTTCCACAAATTCAGCCTATGGGTCAACAAGCTACTAGAGGAAGATCGACTAAGGACAATGGGCCAAAAATACAAGGAAGAGTCCAATAGCTTCTCAATAACACAAGGGACATCAGAGACTTGGGCTTTAGTGGCAAGAGAGGTCAAGGCCCAGAAATTTGTAACCCTACTCCAAGTCAAAGACTAGGAGCAAGGCGCGTGCATGCCACAAGGACGGTCACCTTCCATTTCTTGGCCGTGAGGTGAGTTAAGGTAAGTTTACATTCGAATATATGCCTCTTTCTGTTTTGCAGGGTAGGATCTAGTTGCTTTACATTTTTGAGTCAAGAACATTTTAGGAATAGGTCCTTTTTCGGTTATGCACTTTTGTATCTTTTCCTTTTGTGCACTTTTGTAGACTTTTCCTTTTCTTTATTTGAGTCGACCCTAGAAGGTCAAGCTGTCGAGCATATTAATAAGGCTCCTTCCAGCATTGTAGTTCGACAACCTTTTGATTATTAATAAAGTAGAACTTTTCCCTACAAGTTTTCTCTCTAAGAATCTTGTGCGCTTAGAACCTAGTTGAGACCAGCCCTCCTAGTTCTAAGTTTGTGATTTATCACGAGGTTCATCACCCCTCGTGTGGTTCACTTCACCCTTCCATCGTTTACCAACCAGAAAACCCCTATCCAGAAGCCTAAGGTTGAGTTTCTCACCTAATCTTCTACAAACAGCCCACGCACGTACATCCTTGAATCAAGGCTTGTATCATTTTGGTATAAGAGCCCAAAGCTCCTAAACCAGGTTGTTTCTATCCTTTTGCTTGTCTTAGTTCTAGTTCTTGCATTAGTTTAAGTCGTATTCAAGAACAATAAAAAAAACAACATCAAACTCCAAACCGAGTGCATCTAGCCTCCTACGTGTATCACTAGGGTTTAGATTCACTTTTGCATTGTCTTTCACGTTTTACTTTTTGTTTAATTCATATTTCCATTAATTTTAAGTTAAATTAAAAAGAAAAAGAAAAGAAAAGAAAAAGGAAAGAAAAGAGAATAGGAAAATACCCAAGATATTTCGAATTGGACAGCTAGCACAAGTTGTCTAGGAAGTTTCCTTTTTATTGTAGTCGAACTTCCTTTCCTTAAGATTTTTCCTTTTTGCATTTTTTTCAACCCCATATAAAAAGAAAACCATCCTAATAATTTAGGAGCACCCTAATTGTCTTCTTTCTTTGTAGCACACCATGGGAGAAGAGAATAGAGACGCAGCTGAAGCCATGATGGCCATGTTCACCACACTCCAAACACAACTCGCATCCATAGGCGAGAGGTTGGAGCGCGTGGAGAGACCAGTAAGATTCCAGGCCATAAGGCACGTGAGAGCTGAGCAAGACCGTCCTGAGGGTCCTGAGTACTTTAGGACACGGCACGAACAGGAGGAACCCCAGCCAGAAGGAGATGAGGACACACAACCTCATAACTATCACCATAGGCCGAGAGGACCTCCACGGCAAGCAGAGGCAGAAGATGATGGCTTTGAGCCATATGGTCGTCACCAGAGACCAAGAATGCCTCCTAGACGTCATGAGGATGGAGATGAACACACCTACAGCCGGGTAATTCATCCTGATGTTAAACTAACTCCTCCAAGTTTTGCAGGAAAAGTAGACCCCGAGGCTTACCTAGATTGGGAGAAGCGAATGGATCATATCTTTGATCACTACAACCAACCAGGACCTAGGAGAGTCTCAATGGCAGTAGCACAACTCACAGACAATGCCCTCATCTGGTGGGATCGTGAGGTATCTGACAGAAGGAGGAAGAGAATGAGACCCGTAGACTCATGGGTCGACATGAAAGACCTCATGCGACAAAGGTTTGTTCCACCTTACTTTCATAGAGATTTGCAACGTCGTTTTCGTACTCTTAAGCAGGGTACCAGATCAGTAGAGGAGTACTATGAAGAGTTCAAGAAGTTAAGGAACATATTGGAGCTCACTGATGATGAAGAAGCATTGATGGCACAATTCTTGGATGGACTCCAAGAAAGGATCAACTGCAAGGTGGAAAGGCAAATCTACAACGACTTCAAAGACTTGTTCCACCTATTTGTGCAAGCTGAGCAGCACATCAAACGTAAGAGCCAAGACATCCGCAGCAAGCCTAAGACACCTTGGGCACCAAGCAACATGCCTAAGACCGTAGACAAAGGCAAAAGCGTAGAGATCGAGTCAAGGTTCAAGAGCAAGCCTCTTGAACCCACCCGTGACCAGAGAGAGCCTGGTAAGTCTTCTAACCCTCAAAGATCACGTGACATAACTTGTTTCAAGTGCAGGGGACGTGGACACATCTCAAGGGAGTGCCCAAACAACCGACTCATGCTGATTATGGAGGCAGGAGAATATGAGTCCCAAGATGAAGAGGACTATGAACTAGAAGGAGAGTACGGTGACATTGAGTATCCTGATGTGGGGGAAGTGCTGGTCACTAGACGTATCCTCAGTGCAATGGTGAATCCTTCAGAGACCATCCAAAGGGAGAACATCTTCCACAGCCGTTGCACCATCAAGGGAAAGGTATGTAACCTCATCATAGATGGTGGTTCTTGCACTAACGTTGCTAGTGCGTATATGGTTGATAAGCTAGGTCTAGAGAGGACACGGCATCCTCGACCATATAGACTGAGATGGCTCGATGACAAAGTGGAGCTCAAGATTCATGAGCAAGTCACTGTGCCATTCAGTGTGGGCAAGTATCAAGACCAAGTCGTGTGCGACGTGGTGCCCATGCAAGCTGGCCATCTTCTACTAGGAAGACCATGGCAGTTTAACAAAGAGACCAGGCATGATGGCCGAACCAATCTATACACCTTCGTGCATGACAAGAGAAAGGTCAGCCTAGCTCCTCTTACACCTGCCCAAGTACATTAGCTACAACTCCAAATGAGTAAGGAAAAGAAACTTGCCAAGTCTAACTTTCTTATTCAATCTAGTCATGTCCGGAGAGCTTTAGCCTCGAAGGACTTAATGTTACTAATGGTTTTTAAGGAAGTGTTGAGTATAGAACAGGGACAGGTAGAGCTACCTCATGAAGTAGCAACACTCCTCAACAAATTCCAGGATGTATTTCCAGAGGAGATACCAGCAAACTTGCCTCCTTTACGTGGCATAGAACACCAGATTGATCTAGTGCCCGGAGCAGCCCTGCCCAACCGGCCAGCCTACCGGATGAGCCCAGAGGAGTCCAAAGAGCTTGAGAAGCAAGTCAAGGAGCTCCTGGAGAAAGGATATGTTTGAGAGAGCCTCAGTCCATGTGCTGTACCAGTGCTGCTAGTGCCCAAGAAGGATGGGACTTGGCGCATGTGTGTGGACTGCCGAGCCATCAACAACATCACAGTCAAGTATAAGCATCCAATACCACGACTGGATGAAATGCTAGATGAGCTGAGTGGAGCCACGGTCTTCTCCAAGATAGACCTCAAAAGTGGATACCACCAGGTAAGAATGAAGGAAGGTGATGAGTGGAAAACCGCTTTCAAGACAAGGCAAGGACTCTACGAGTGGACAGTCATGCCATTTGGCTTGACTAATGCCCCAAGCACCTTCATGCGCCTTATGAACCAAGTTCTTAGGGCGTACATCAGTAAGTTCGTAGTAGTTTACTTTGATGACATTTTGGTTTATAGTAAGTGCCTACGGGAACACCTCACACATCTTGAGATGGTACTTAAAACCCTTCGACAAGAAGAGCTTTATGCCAATCTCAAGAAGTGCACCTTTTGTACTGATAAGCTTGTCTTTTTAGGTTTTGTTGTGAGTTCACAGGGCCTACAGGTTGATGGAGAGAAGATTCGAGCCATACAAGAATGGCTAACACCAAGAAACATCAGCCAAGTGAGGAGCTTCCACGGACTGGCCAGCTTCTATAGGAGATTCGTGCCCAACTTCAGCAGTATTGCCTCACCACTGACGGCAGTAGTGAAGAAGAACGTGGGATTCAGCTGGGGAGAAGCTCAGGGGAAGGCATTCAAGGCCTTGAAGGACAGCCTTACACACGCACCAGTGTTAGTCCTTCCCGACTTCAACAAGACGTTTGAAGTGGAGTGTGATGCCTCTGGAATAGGCATAGGAGCAGTGCTAACCCAAGGAGGGAGACCAGTGGCATACTTCAGTGAGAAGCTAGGTGGTGCCTCACTGAAGTACCCCACTTTTGACAAGGAGCTCTATGCCCTTGTCCGAGCACTGGAAACTTGGCAGCATTACTTGCTGTCCAAGGAGTTTGTGATCCACACTGATCACGAGACTCTCAAACACCTCAGAGGGCAAACCAATCTCAAGAGGAGACATGCCAGGTGGATGGAGTTCATAGAAACCTTCCCGTACATCATCAAGTACAAGAAGGGCAAAGACAATGTGGTAGCCGATGCACTATCAAGGAGGTTTGCCTTGATATCAACCATGGAGGCAAAGGTCCTAGGATTCGAGCACATCAAGGATCTATACCAGGATGATCCTGACCTTGCTGAGAGCTACAAGGAGTGTAGCACAGGGAGTCATGGCAAATTCTACATCCATGAGGGATTCTTGTTCCGAGAAAGGAGGCTGTGCATACCACAAGGATCACTAAGGGAGCTTATCATCCAAGAAGCTCATGGAGGAGGACTCATGGGCCACTTTGGTGTCGACAAGACTCTAGCAGTGGTCAAGGAGCACTTCTACTGGCCACACATCAAGAGGACAATAGAAGCACATTGTGCAAGATGCACCACTTGCAAGAAGGCAAAGTCCCGAGTGCAACCTCACGGGTTGTATCTCCCACTGCCCATACCAACACATCCATGGGTGGACATCTCGATGGATTTTGTTCTAGGTCTGCCCAAGATCAACCACAAAGATGCAATCTTTGTAGTGGTGGACAGATTCTTCAAGATGGCACACTTCATCCCATGTGCCAATGTCAATGATGCCACGCAAATAGCTGAGCTGTTCTTCAGGGAGATAGTACGGCTTCATGGAGTGCCAAGAACCATCGTATCAGACAGGGACACCAAGTTCCTCAGCCATTTCTGGAGGACCCTTTGGAGAAAGCTAGGCACGAAGCTACTCTTCTCAACCACTTGCCATGCTCAAACCGATGGCCAAACTGAAGTTGTCAACAGGACACTATCAACTCTTCTCAGAACTACACTAGGGAAGAACCTAAAGACTTGGGTGGAGTGCCTGCCATTCATTGAGTTTGCCTACAACCGAGCCGTGCACTCAGCAACCAAGAAGACACCATTTGAAGTGGTATACGGTTTCAACCCTCTCACCCCATTGGAGCAAACACCATTGCCACCAGCCGAGATGACCAACCTCAACGGAGCATCCAAAGCAGAGTTCATAAGGAGGTTACACCAGAAGGTAGCAGAAAACTTGGAGAAGAGGACCGGACAGTACGTGATTCATGCCAACAAAGGAAGAAAGGAGGTGATCTTTCAACCAGGCGATTGGGTGTGGCTACACCTACGGCAGGAGAGGTTCCCAAACCTAAGGAGTTCCAAGCTAGCACCAAGAGGAGATGGAGCATTCAGAGTGATCGAGAGGATCAACAACAACGCCTACCGGATCGAGCTACCAGGTGAGTTTAATGTGTCCAATACGTTTAATGTTACTGACTTGGCCCCTTTCCATGCAGATGAACCAGTTTTGAGGACAAAACCTACTGAAGAGGGAGGGAATGATGAGGACATCAGGTCGTACATCCAGCCAGGAGACCAGACTGGCCGACCAGGAAGCTTGCCCGAGACAGCAGGACCATCCGGCGCGCCTACCGGACCAGACAGTACCGCCGGACCCTCGACCTATAGGACCAGACCGGTCAACATTGCCGGCGGAGAGGCCCAAGCTTCCGGCACACTTGGTGGGGACGTGAATGACACCGCCGGTCCCCTGATGACACCGCCGACTCCGGGATCAACTTGGCCGGTCCTGAAGTCATTCCGGCCAGTACCGCGCACAATCCAGCCGGTACAGGCCATCCAGCCGAGTACACGCGCACTTCCACTTCTACACAAGAGGACTCGGACCAAATGAGCTACCAGCTCCAGGACATGCACTTAGAGGAAGTCTCAACACCAGTGGTACCTTAAGGAGCAATGACAAGAAGCAGATCAAGGGCGCTCTTCCACAAATTCAGCCTATGGGTCAACAAGCTTCTAGAAGAGGATCGACTAAGGACAATGGGCCAAAAATACAAGGAAGAGTCCAATAGCTTCTCAACAACACAAGGGACATTAGAGACTTGGGCTTTAGTGTCAAGAGAGGTCAAGGCCCAGAAATTTGTAACCCTACTCCAAGTCGAAGACTAGGAGCAAGGCGCGTGCATGCCACAAGGACGGCCACCTTCCATTTCTTGGCCGTGAGGTGAGTTAAGGTAAGTTTACATTCGAATATATGCCTCTTTCTGTTTTGCAGGGTAGGATCTAGTTGCTTTACATTTTGAGTCAAGAACATTTTAGGAATAGGTCCTTTTTCGGTTATGCACTTTTGTATCTTTTTCTTTTGTGCACTTTTGTAAACTTTTCCTTTTATTTGTTTGAGTCGACCCTAGAAGGTCAAGCTGTCGAGCATATTAATAAGGCTCCTTCCAGCATTGTAGTTCGACAACCTTTTTGATTATTAATAAAGTAGAACTTTTTCCCTACGAGCTTTCTCTCAAGAGAGACTTGTGCGCTTAGAACCTAGTTGAGGCCAGCCCTCCTAGCTCTAAGTTTGTGATTTATCACGAGGTTCATCACCCCTCGTGTGGTTCACTTCACCCTTCCATCGTTTACCAACCAGAAAACCCCTATCCAGAAGCCTAAGGTTGAGTTTCTCACCTAATCTTCTACAAACAGCCCACGCGCATACATCCTTGAATCAAGGCTTGTATCAGGTACTCTCTATAGAAATCTTTGGAGATTTGGAGGATATGAACAAAGAAGCATTGGTGTTGAGTAAAGGTGAAGATATCATGGGGAAGGATGACGCTAGCAATAGTAAGTCTAGTGAGAATGATAATTTGGGTTAGCTCGAAGTAAAAGAATCAAGCTAAGGTCACGACCGAGTGATCTATACTTCAAACCTAAAATGTCAAGGTATACACAGGAAGAGAAAGGAGTTAAGGTAAATTAAGTACCACTGTCAGATACGCGACTGATCCATTGGCCGATGCCATTGGCCGATTGCATTAGAGGAAATGGCCAGGCTCCTAAAACTTGAGCGATCGGCCGGTTGGGCAGATCTTGATGGCTGATCACCCAAGAGGGCAAAAATCGGCCAACCTCTTTCAAGTTGTGCAATCATCCGTTTGGGCGATCCGGTTGGCCGATTGCCCTGGCTGATCCACCTAGGCTACTGCACACCCAAGAATGTGCACTTCCACTTTCCACGACCCATTCCTCCCAATAAAGAGGTACCGATCATTCACATTTGCATCTCTTTTCATCCTTTTTATTTGTTTTATTTCTCCCTCTCTTTTGTATTTATCTTCTAACCAAGATGAGGAGAGAAGAGTCCGGGGGAGAGGACACAAACGGTTGCATTTGCATCATTTGCATTGAACATATACTTATGCATTAGAAAAATAAATTAAAAAAATTAAAAAATAGAATCTATGTGTTTCATTTTCCATTTCATGAGTTTAGGATTGATCCTAGAAGCATATAGAATTTCATTTCCATATGGATATGGACCAATGATTAGACTACTTTGTAAAGTCGCACTTAAGTCTAGGATTGAAAATTTTCTTAGAGTACTATGATTCTTGCACCAATTTAAAACTTTGGAAGTTTTGTATTGTACCACAACCAACTTGGTAGATCATTCTCTTGTCTTGAAATATGTTTGATTTTAACCTAACTCCATGAACTTGAACTTGAAATGGACTTGAAACTATCTTTTTTTGCACATTTCCTAGAACTTGTTCATGGTTACCAATATAAAAATTCGGGTTTTCTTTCATCCTTTTACCACCATTTGCTAACCCAAATGGCCAGATCCCCCTCTCTGGGATGGTTACACCACTCTCCGAACCAAACCTTTCATTGAAGCTAATATTTTTCTTGTGTGTGAATACTTTGTGAGGCATTTTTCTTGAATGCTTACTTTGCAAAACATATTGAATTTTGAAAACATAAAAACTGGGACTTTCATGTAGATGTTAGTTTCACACCACAAGCTTAGCAAAGGATATAAATAGAGTTGGATAGTTTAGGATGTTCGGGTTGTGAGATGAAAAGAAAATGAGAGAAAAGAAATGAGAGGAGCCTAAAAAGGGAATGTGTGGGATATGCATAAGGAAGACATGAGAGTTGGTTTGAAAAATTTGGAAATGTTAGCTAAGTGTTGAAGATAAATTCCTCTAAGTATTTAAGAAAGGCAAATGCGTAGATCAATCATGAAAGGCTAGAGAAGAAAAAAAATGAAAAAGCTATAAAAGAGGGAGTAATTCTTATAAGCGCAAGTTAATGTCTCCCCCTCCCCTTCCAAGTGCCTAAAAGAGAGTTACAAAGTGAGAAAAGGATGAATAAAGGTCAAATACCTTAAAAGGGTAAAAATCTCTTAGGATGGTATTGATTTGAGCTCAGTATAGAGTTTATGTACTAGGGCATGGGTAGATGAAAGTCTTTCTTTGTATACATCATTGTTTTTGACTCGTAGTATTTTGTAAAAGTTCCATTCCTTTTGAGAGAACCTTTGTGGCTAAATGACCCTCTTGCCTAAATGACCCTCTTGCCTAAATGACCCTCTTGTCTCCTTTTT
The DNA here is from genome assembly GCA_018901935.1 of Pugionium cornutum. Lineage (NCBI taxonomy): Eukaryota > Viridiplantae > Streptophyta > Magnoliopsida > Brassicales > Brassicaceae > Pugionium > Pugionium cornutum. The sequence goes on from CM032157.1 coordinate 17,223,459, forward strand.
AAAACCATTTCTCCCTAGAAAAAAGAACTCGTATTGATTGATGATTTGCAAGGTTCACCTATATGTTTAATTGAACATTAAGGAGTTAAGGAAATATGATGGTGTATGGCGTAACTTGAGCTTGACACTATGGCATGTGTGAGAGACGTTTTTTAGGCATCATAATACTTTTGGTCAAGAATTTTGGAATTAGATTTTTGTGCATGTTTTGTTTAATTAAGAGGTCTCGCTTTCAAACCTCCTCTTCAATTTGTCTTTGCTTGTTTGACGAGTAAAAGATAAGTCTGGAGAAGTTGATAATCATGGTTTTTTTAATTGTTTTGTGTTGCATTTTACCACCTATTTCCTTGCATTCATAAGCATTATAGATCATTTATCCACTACAATCATTCTCATCTAACATGCATTTTATAGTTTAAGACATCCATGTTGAATATTTGCATATGTTCTCGAGTAATTTTCAGGTAAAATACGCAAAATGAGAGATCGGAGCTTGGTAATAAGTGGATGCTCGGTTGGAAAAAGGAAGATAGGTCAAGGGAGATTGCCACAATCACCTAGTCATTTAGCAATCGGCCTGTTGGCCGATCGCCCTGCCCGATCGTCAGGACCACTCCCGCACCGCAAGATGGAGTCACATGATCAGCCCATTGATAACCCAACCCGATCGGTCTGTTGTACACGACCTAGGTTTTCATTCTTGAAGAATTTTGTTTTCTCTTTGCAACTTTGGAACTCTGTTCTTGAGATTTTTATCTATTCTACTGAAGAATTTTCTATCCCTATCTTTTATTTATATTTTTCTAATCTTATTTGATTGTTTTTGTTATTGCCATGACTATGTGTGTGAGTAGTTTTTTTATGGATTGTCGGCAAGGTAGACCAGGGGTCAATGTTGATTAATGATTATTAAGTTGATTAATGATTCTTAAGGTTATTAGATTATAAATTCCTCATGATTAAGATTTGTTTAATGATAAGATTGAAGTAGCTAATCAACCCATAAACTTATGATATTTTGCACTCGTGAGGTGTTCAACAAAAATGTGTACGTAAATTCTAATCGTGTTTTTCATATCTAAGCCAATGAGAGTTGATGTTTAAAATGATTGATAGACCAAGATAGGCTTGAACTTAAGGATTACTAGCCAATTGATTACAGTTCACAACACTTAATTAATTTATAGGCTAGTAAATGGACTATTCACATGAAAGTAGATTAGTCTAGTAGGAAGTGTTTTGTGTCTTAGAATATATTTAATTTATCATGTAGCATCGTTAATCAGCGGATTATTACCCTAATTCGAATGTCTTACCCATCATCCATATACTTTATTCATTGAATTAAAATTATTGTTATATTTTCTCTTCAATTAGATAACTAGAAAATCAACCAAAATTCTAATTTGAATTCACTTAGATATTTCATGCATTTTTAGGATGTTATTCTCTTTTCTTTTGAAGATTCGATACCCATCTACTACTGCGATCGCTTTGCGTTTGAAATTCTATTAGTGATAAAATTTTACCCTCATCACCACTGTTGACTCATCAGGCGGTGTAAAGGTTTTAACAGAATCATCATGTCCTCACCAAATCCTCATCCTCATTCCGACATCACATAAAAGCATAACCACTATCATATATCACATCTCAACATAACATAACTCCCTTGCATCCAAACATTAGAGTTTCACCAATTAGGACTCCTTATTGCCTTACACATCAATCACTACCTCAAACTCATTATAAGTGCTCATGGAACCAAATCGTTGCATAATGTCTATCCAAAGATCACACTCTTATCTTAGTTTTTTTGTTGTCGAAGAACACTATACATGCTTCCACACTAGCTCTAAGTGTCGTCAAGGCTCACGCCATTTTTTTTCTCAAACCGAACTCGATTTTCTTACCAAATTACACAACTTTGTCAAAACATATATAACTTATTAATTTGTTTTAAGAAATACACATATTGCTCAACAACTAGTCGTTAACAACCATTGATTATGAAGCCTAACATGCAAACAAACTCTCTCCAAGATAGAAATTATATTGGAATCCATATGAGTATCTAAATGATGTTTTGAAATTGCTGCGACAGCACTAATTTAATTTTTTTTAAAAGAAAATGTAATCTAGGAGAAATTTAAATCTTATTCTTAAAATAATCGATGTCCGACTTTGAGAACACGTCTCGATATCTTATGTGCACAAACTGGTTCTTTTTCATCTGAGAGCTAGCTTTTATATGTAATTAGGGTGTCTACAAAGATTCAACTTCATCTAGATTGATTTTCTTATTCAAACACAATCCCGCCAACGGATATGATTTGCGTGCTACGCAGAAAAACTACGGTAATTCTGTCATAACTTCCAAACTACAAAATAAATCACAAAAATATTATCTAGACAACTAATTCTAGGGGCTAGGAATCTCCCTACCAAATATCAGCTTGATTGGATAATTATCAAATCAGAAACGTATCTTCTCCTATGTTGTGTTGCAGATTCACAATGCATAGAACATGCCTAGGTGAACAGGAATTATGTTTTCGAGTATAACAAGATGTGAGAGTTGAGAACTTACTCTAAAAATTTCAGTCTGTTTTGACTCATTTTGCTCGATTGATCCCTTTCCCTTTCTAAACCGGTAGATTGTAAGAGATCCTGGTGGATTGTAACAAACGAGAATACATCAAGATCTTCTAGTACATACATTTGAGTTACGCAGACTTGGACTTTTAAAATCATGAGACTCGGCGCTTCCCATAGATAGTTTATCACAATATGATTCACTGTGAGGGAAACATCGAAAGAGGTGGAGGCCCTGACTAGGGTTTATGATGGTGAACAACAAATCACGAAAACTTTAGCCGGAGAAATTTTCTGTAACAAACCAATCCCGGAATCAAACCACTACGCCCAAACTGAGTCCATTAGCAAGGCAAACCCGAGCCAAACCTTATTTTTCTATTTTGAATAAGAGGAGAGAACAATCCTCAAGACAAGGCTCACCTCCACCAACTCTTGCCACCTCACGTGTCCCACGAACCGTTGGAAACCATCGCCATGCCGAAATCATGCCGTTGCGTGATCATACGCTGCCGGAGAGGTATCATGAGTGAATAAACTCCTGTTTTTGTTCGATTTGTTGAAAACAATGAGTCTAACATTCGATAAGGCTTGAAACATCACATAACCACCTCAGAGAACCAAACCCTTCTAGCTCCACCGTGAAACAACTCCATGACAAAGGTACGATCGCATAACTCGATAGTTGTCAACTTAATGTTATTAAAGCAATTATTATGGTTGAGTGATTTTTAGTCTCTTCTATTGTTCATAATCAATTGTACACGGGTATATTATAAACCCGGTTTTCTATTGTTTGGTTTATCATTTTTGCAATCGTATATAAACCGAACAACGAATGTTTATTCTCAATTAATAAAAAACAGATTCTTTCTGGTAAAATGGTATCAGAGCAGGTTGAGGTCGTTAATGATTGATCTTCGATCTTAACGAGCTCGATTCCTTCCACCAAAATTCCAGCTGAATCTTGTTACCGAATCGATTCATTTTCTCTCGTTTTCTCATCTACTATTCCTAGTTTTTCGATGGGAAAACATAAAACAAATTCGAAATATCGCACGATTTCTTCAGAATCGCACGATGTTTCACCACCACGAAGCAATGGGAAAGATGTTCAGTCTCCAGAAGCTTCTAGTTCACCTACTCGTCCTCAGCTTCAGCGATCCATGTTATCGAAGCCGATACCAGCTCCAAAATGTTTTGAGGTATCCGATTCCCCTGATAACATACATTCACCATATTACCTGCACAGTTCCGATCATCCAGGGTTAGTTTTAACCGCGGAACTGTTAGATGGAACGAATTATGGTGTTTGGATTATTGCTATGACAACAAGTCTTGAAGCTAAGAACAAAATGGGTTTTCTTGATGGTTCTATTGCCAAACCTGCTGAATTTGATCCATATTTCAAAATCTGGTGTCGATGCAACAGCATGATCAAATCTTGGTTGCTAAACAGTGTTGCCAAGAAGATTTATAAGAGCATTCTATATTTTAAACATGCATCTGATATATGGACTGATTTGCGCACTCGATTTCACAAATCGAGCTTGCCACGTCTGTATAAACTTCGTCATCAGATTCATTCCTTTCGGCAAGGCAGTTTGGATCTTTCCACCTATCACACTCAGACTCAAGGTCTCTGGGAAGAACTCGCAAATATTCAACCCACTGGTCGGACAGTTGAGGAGCTTATATCTGAAAGGGAAACAAACAGAGTAATCGATTTTCTCATGGGCCTGAATGAGAATTATGAGAATATACGCAGTAGAATTCTGATGAAGAAGACACTACCTACTCTCTCTGAGGTTTATAATCTTCTTGATCAAGAAGATAGCCAGAAATCAGCGAGAGTTCAATCTTCAGATGCCACTGCATTTCAGATTTCTCATTTCCAGACTAAAAGCTCTTCTACTTCGGATCAAGTCAGTTCTTCTCCGTATCAAAAGAGAGAGAGACCAGTCTGTACGTTTTGTGGAGGGGTTGGTCACATTGAAGAGAGGTGCTATAAAAAACACGGTTATCCATCCAACTTTAAGTCCAAATTCAAAAACTCCAAGGCGACTATTTCTGCAACAAATGTTACTGCTGGTACTTCAGTGGATAATCCTACAACTCTCACAGATGATCTCTCTGCAACTCAAATTCAACAGATTGTATCTTTTCTGAGCAGTAAACTTCAGCCTCCTGGTCTCACGCCTGAAGCTCACTCGGTCTCAGTATCCCCTAGACCAGTTCCCACAGCCAATTGTCCCATTTCCGGTAACTTCTTTCCTTCCATTCTTTGTTCTTTCACTGGAAATGTTGGACCCTATGTCTGTTCTATGCATAATGGCACTACTGCTGTTAATGTTTGGGTGTTAGATACATGAGCTACTCACCACATAACTCATGATAAATCCCATTTTACTGACTTTACTCTCCTTCATAATACCACTGTCACTTTGCCAACAGGAATTCATGTGAGCATTGTTGGACTAGGGACAGTTCATTTGGGTAGAAGTCTAGTTTTTCATGATGTCCTATACATTCCACAATTCAAATTCAACCTTCTCAGTATTAGTTCCTTGACTCAAAATCAGAAATGTAAAGTCATTTTTGATGAATCTTCTTGTGTCATTCAGGATCTTTCTCAGGGATTAATGATTGGAATCGGTAGAGAAGTTGCTAAGCTCTATTTCTTGGACATAGAGTCTTTACTTACAGGTACCTCTTCTCTTGGGACAACTCTTAGTGTGTCAAGCCATGATTTATTGCACAAACGATTAGGACACCCCTCTTTGTCAAAATTACAGCCTATGTCTAGTGTTTTGTCTTTACCAAAACAACACAAGAATTCTAGTTTTCATTGTCGTGTTTGTCATTTGTCTAAACAACGACATCTTCCCTTTGTTTCAAGGAATAATCTTACTGAGAATTCTTTTGATTTGTTGCACATAGACACTTGGGGTCCCTTTTCTGTTCCCACCCATGATGGTTATCGTTTTTTCCTAACCATAGTCAATGATCATTCACGGGCTACATGGGTGTATCTCCTAAAACATAAGTCTGATGTTTTAACTGTTTTTCCAAATTTTATTCAAATGGTGGAAACTCAGTTTGGTAGGACAGTTAAGGGTGTCCGGTCTGACAATGCTCCTGAATTAAACTTCACCTCCTTATACCAGTCCAAAGGCATTATTCCCTATCACTCTTGTCCTGAAACACCACAACAAAACTTAGTGGTTGAAAGAAAACATCAGCACATATTAAATGTTGCTCGATCTCTTTTCTTTCAATCTCAGATTCCCCTTCCCTATTGGGGTGATTGCATCTTGACTGCAGTTCACCTAATCAATAGAACTCCTGCTCCTGTTCTAGAAAATAAAACACCTTTTGAAGCCTTAACTCATAAAACTCTAGACTACTCTCAATTGCGAGTATTTGGATGTTTATGTTATGCTTCAACTTCACCCAAGAACAGACACAAATTTGACCCTAGAGCTCGCTCATGTGTTTTCCTTGGTTATCCAAATGGATATAAAGGTTTTAAACTTCTTGACCTTGAGACTAACAACATCTTTATCTCAAGACAAGTTGTTTTTCATGAAGAGCTTTTCCCTTTCGCAAAAACAGAACTGTCTCAAGTCCAACTGGATTTCTTTCCAGCACCTATTACAGACATTTCTTTGCCCTCACCGTCTGTAGAGACTATACCTTCTGTATGTCCTACTTCTCCTTCATCCCTTCCTTCTCGCCGTATTCCTAAAAAACCCTCTTATCTTCAAGATTATTACTGTCATTCTGTAAAATCTTCAACACCTTACCAATTGTCCAGTTTTCTCTCCTTCAAGAACCTTTCTGAACCTTATCAATCTTTCTTGACATCTCTGGACAAAGAAACAGAACCCTCTTCTTATACTGAGGCCAAGAAATCTTCAGTTTGGCGTGAGGCTATGGATTCTGAGATTCAAGCTTTAGAACGAACAAACACTTGGCACATCTGTTCTCTTCCAGATGGAAAAATTCCTATTGGTTGCAAATGGGTTTTTAAAATTAAACACAATCCTGATGGAAGTGTTGAGAGGTATAAAGCTCGTTTGGTTGCCAAGGGATATACTCAAATTGAGGGTGTCGATTATAATGAGACTTTTTCTCCTGTGGCGAAGCTTAATTCTGTCAAGCTTCTCCTTGCAATCTCAGCAGTTAAAGGATTCTCTTTGTCCCAGTTAGACATTTCTAATGCGTTTCTCAATGGAGATCTTGATGAAGAGATTTTTATGAAACTGCCACCAGGATATGCCACTAAACAGGGGGACAGTTTTCCTCCCAATGCCGTCTGTAAACTTGGAAAATCTTTATATGGACTTAAACAGGCATCTCGCCAATGGTTCATGAAATTTTCCAGTACTCTTCTTCAGATGGGATTTGATACGAGCATGGAAAGCACACAAAAGGAGAAGCTCATGGATAGGAATGAACCAGTGGAACATGAAGAATCTCTTGCACTACCAGCTGGACCATTAACCCGAGCCAAAGCCAAGAAACTCAAAGAGGCAATCAGCCGCATGCTCAACAAGGAGAATGCACAACAATTTCACTTGAGCTTGAATGGAGAACTACCTAAAAGCACTCTGATTTTAGTACAAGCTCAAGACAGCATACAAATGGGTATGTGATCCATTTGTACTCTTTTTCCCTTATCCAAGTTTTCTCCCATTGGGTTTTCTTGGTAAGGTTTTTAATGAGGCAAATGAATCACATTACAACCAGCCCAATTTGTTGTTTAAAATCAAAAGGAGTTCAATTCAAAATGATCAAAGTTGGCGTCATCAAAGGGGGGAAAAGTGTCTAATAGTCAAAATAAGAGTTAATGAAGTCAAGGTCTTTGGTCAAGGTCTTTGGTCAAGTCTTCCCTTGTAATTGTAACCAATTTAATGTTGTAGGCTCCTCATATTTACGTCCCCTTATAGTATAAATAGGGGTTTTCAGTTGTAAACTTGATCATTCAACTTTTCAAATAAAAACAGCTTCTTTTCTTAAGTTTGAGAGTGATTCTCTTCTTAATCTGATTGTTGGTGTGTAATATCCTTCAGTCAAAATTTAGTAGTCTTAGTGTGTAATATCTAAGCTACTATCTTAGGTAAATCAGTAGTCTTTCCGCAGCTACTGTGTGACCCTTCAATCCACAACCTTTGAACAGATTGAATTTCGATTCATTCTATTGCAAAGCCTATCTCAACCGCATCCAGAAGTGCATTCCTTGGGAGGTTCGCATCATTTGGTATCAGAGCACACTTCTGATCGGTTATCCCTATCCCTCATCTCCATATCTCTCCATTTCCATCTGTTTAGATTGCATCAGCTTTTGTATTGATTTGCATCAGTTGATTAATCGAAAAAAACTATTCATATAATTGCATTGTTGTTTTTATCCAATATTACATCAGTTTATCACATCAAAATCGACCCCAACCCATTGCATTTTCAGATTAGAAAATAATTGTTGTTTTCATATAATTGCATTGTTGTTTTTATCCAATATTACATCAGTTTATCACATCAAAATCGACCCCAACTCATTGCATTTTCAGATTAGAAAATAACACACTCGCAACTCTTCATCTTCCATTGAAAATATTTTTTCAGAACAGGTACTTTTAACGCATTTGTTAAGTGTATTTGTAGCTATGTCAGGAGGAAATCAAACTTCTGAAGCACCAAACTTGTTAATGGAGGCTCTAGTAGCAGAAATGAAGAAAGTACTACAAGTAGAGCTGGAAGCCATTCATTTGCGGCTTGATGATGTTCAGAACAATAGTAACACTGAAGCAGGTCCAAGGAGAACCAGGAATCCCTTTAGACATGGCCATAATGAAGAAATAGAAGCCTACTATAGTCATGGAAGTGAAGGGAGTAGGAGAACCCAAAGGAGGCATAGGCGTGTAAGAGAAGAAAGGGTGACGCTTAATGACACCATAAGAGGTCTTAAACTTAAGATACCATCATTCTATGGCAAAAATGATCCAGGCACTTACCTGGAATGGGAGAAGAAGATCGAGCTGGCGTTTGATTGTCAACACTATTCCGAGCTCAACAAGGTCCGCATAGCTGCTACTGAATTTTATGAGTATGCACTCAGCTGGTGGGATCAATTGGTGACTTCCAGAAGACGTAATGGTGAGTATCCAGTAGAAACATGGGCTGAGATGAAAGCCATAATGAGGAAAAGGTTTGTGCCCAGCCATTACCACCGTGAGCTTCACCAAAAGCTAAGGAGACTCAATCAAGGAAGCCGAAGTGTTGAGGACTATTTCCAGGAGTTGGAAACCCTCATGATCAGGGCAGACATTTCAGAAGACAGAGAAGCTACTATGGCAAGATTTTTAGGAGGACTTAACCGTGACATTCAAGATAGAATGGAGCTGGAACATTATGTGGAGGTAGAGGAAATGTTGCACAAAGCTATACTGGTGGAACAACAGTTAAAAAGGAAAAGTTATACTAGGCCAAGCTATGGAGCAGCTAACAATACGCCTAGCTACCAAAGGGAAGGAAAACAGATTGCTAAAGTTGATTCCAAACCTTCAACAACCACTCAAGACGTCAAGGGCAAATCTGAAGCTACTACATCTACTAGAACAAGAGATGTGAAGTGTTTCAAATGCCAAGGAAGGGGGCATTATGCGAATGAATGCACCAACAAGAAGATCTTGATTCTGTTGGATAATGGTGAAATAGAATCCGAGGAAGAAGAAGTCTTTTCTGATTCTTCAGAAGAGCATCTTGAACCTCCTATGGCAGGAGAATTATTGGTAACAAGAAGAACCCTAAGCGTACAAAACAAAACCAAAGAACATGAGCAAAGAGAGAACCTGTTTCACTCAAGATGCCACGTCCAAGGAAAGGTTTGCAGCATCATTATTGATGGAGGCAGCTGCACTAATGTGGCTAGTGAAACTATGGTAAACAAGTTAGGTCTGGAAGTGTTCAAGCACCCAAAGCCGTATAAGCTGCAATGGCTTAATGAGTGTGGCGAAATGAAGGTAAGCAGCCAAGTACAGGTACCTATAACCATTGGAAAGTACCAAGATGAGATCCTTTGTGATGTTTTACCAATGGAGGCTGGCCACATTCTGCTTGGAAGACCATGGCAATTTGATCGAAAGGTCATTCATGATGGTTACACCAACCAACACTCGTTTGAACAAAAAGGTAAGAAGATCACACTTGTTCCTATGACATCACAGGAGGTGTACCAAGATCAGCTCGTGTTGGAGCAAAGGAAAACAGCTGAAACTTCAAAGGAAACCATAAGCACCAAAAGTGACAGAGGCTGTGAGAACAAGAACAAGAAGCACTCAAGTTTCTTTGTGAGGATTGGTGGAGTTAAGAAGGCTCTCTTCTCACAACAACCTGTTCTTTTGTTTATCTATAAGGAAGCTCTCATGAGCTTAACTAACGTTGCACCGGTATTACCGAGTGAAGTGACTTCTATTTTGCAGGAATATGAAGATGTAGTTCCAGAAGACAATCCAAAGGGGCTACCACCCATCAGAGGCTTTGAACATCAGATTGATTTTGTACCTGGAGCCTCACTACCAAATAGACCAGCTTATAGAACCAACCCCGTTGAGACTAAGGAGCTGCAGAGGCAAGTTAATGAGCTAATGGAGAAGGGCTACATCAGGGAGAGCATGAGTCCTTGTGCTGTGCTAGTTCTACTTGTGCCAAAGAAAGATGGCAGCTGGCGCATGTGTGTTGATTGTAGAGCAATCAACAACATTACGGTAAAGTATCGCCATCCAATCCCTAGGTTAGATGACATGCTTGATGAATTCCATGGTTCCAGAATCTTTTCTAAGATAGATCTTAAGAGTGGGTACCATCAAATACGCATGAAGGAAGGGGATGAATGGAAAACTGCATTTAAAACTAAGCATGGATTATATGAATGGTTAGTCATGCCATTTGGGTTAACAAATGCACCCAGTACTTTCATGAGGTTGATGAATCATGTTCTTAGAGCATTCATAGGAGTCTTTGTTGTAGTATACTTTGATGACATCTTAATCTACAGCAAGAATCTAGAAGAGCATGCTAGTCATTTGACATCGGTTCTAAGTGTTCTTAGAAAACAAAAACTATATGCCAATCTTAAGAAATGCACTTTTTGTACAGATAACATTGTGTTCCTAGGATTTGTTATAAGTGCAGATGGTATTAAGGTTGATGAGGAGAAGGTCAAAGCTATTAAGGAATGGCCAAGTCCAAAAACAGTAGGAGAAGTGAGAAGTTTCCATGGGCTACCTGGCTTCTATAGACGCTTTGTCAAGGATTTTAGCACAATTGCTGCCCCACTTACGGAAGTAATCAAGAAAGACGTAGGATTCAAATGGGGACAAGCTCAAGAAAGCTCATTCCAAGCCTTGAAAGAAACGCTTACACATGCACCTCTTCTATCTTTACCTGATTTTCTTAAAACCTTTGAGATAGAATATGATGCTTCTGGTATAGGTATTGGAGCTGTTTTGATGCAGGATAAGAAACCTGTAGCCTATTTCAGTGAGAAGCTTGGAGGAGCCACCCTCAACTATCCAACCTACGACAAGGAATTGTACGTCTTGGTCCGTGCTTTGCAAACTTGGCAACACTACTTGTGGCCTAAGGAGTTCGTGATTCACACTGATCATGAGTCACTCAAGCACTTAAAGGTCCAACATAAGCTGAACAAAAGGCATGCACGGTGGGTTGAGTTCATAGAAACATTTCCGTATGTCATTAAATACAAACAAGGTAAAGAGAATGTTGTGGCAGATGCATTGTCAAGGAGGTATGCCTTAATCTCTACTCTTGATGCTAAGTTGTTAGGTTTTGAACAGCTTAAAGAGCTATATGAAACTGATCTTGAATTTAAAGATGTATACATTGCTAGCAAAAAGTTTGCTTCAGGAAAATACTATCGGCATGAAGGATTCCTATTTTATGATAATAGATTATGTGTGCCTAACTGTTCTATTTGAGACTTGTTAGTTAGGGAAGCTCATGGAGGAGGACTGATGGGGCATTTTGGAGTTTCCAAAACACTTAAGGTCATGCAAGATCATTTCCATTGGCCACACATGAAGAGAGACGTAGAAAGAATCTGTGCAAGTGAAAGAGCTAGTATTGATGGAAAAAGAAAAGCTGAGATTGTTAAACAGATCCATGAGAATGCAAGGAAGAATATTGAGGCCAGAACCCAACAATATGCAAGAAAGGCCAACAAAGGAAGACGTGAAAGGGTATTTGAGGTGGGAGACCTCGTGTGGGTTCACTTAAGAAAAGAAAGATTTCCAGCTGAAAGAAAATCCAAACTTATGCCCAAAATTGATGGACCTTTCAAGATAGTTCAGAAGATCAGCAACAACGCCTACCAAATTGATCTTCAAGGTAAGTATAATGTGAGTTCAAGCTTCAATGTTTCTGATCTTGTGCCTTTCATTGCAGATGAACCAGATTTGAGGTCAAATCCTTTTCACGAGGAGGGGGATGATACGAGCATGGAAAGCACACAAAAGGAGAAGCTCATGGCTAGGAATGAACCAGTGGAACATGAAGAATCTCTTGCACTACCAGCTAGACCATTAACCCGAGCCAAAGCCAAGAAACTCAAAGAGGCAATCAGCCGCATGCTCAACAAGGAGAATGCACAACAATTTCACTTGAGCTTGAATGGAGAACTGCCTAAAAGCACTCTGATTTTAGTACAAGCTCAAGACATCATACAAATGGGTATGTGATCCATTTGTACTTTTTTTCTCTTATCCAAGTTTTCTCCCATTGGGTTTTCTTGGTAAGGTTTTTAATGAGGCAAATGAATCACATTACAACCAGCCCAATTTGTTGTTTAAAATTAAAAGGAGTTCAATTCAAAATGATCAAAGTTGGCGTCATCAAAGGGGGGAAAAGTGTCTACATTCATAGTCAAGATAAGAGTTAATGAAGTCAAGGTCTTTGGTCAAGGTCTTTGGTCAAGTCTTCTCTTGTAATTGTAACCAATTTAATGTTATAGGCTCCTCATATTTATGTCCCCTTATAGTATAAATAGGGGTTTTCAGTTGTAAACTTGATCATTCAACTTTTCAAATAAAAACAGCTTCTTTTCTTAAGTTTGAGAGTGATTCTCTTCTTAATCTGATTGTTGGTGTGTAATATCCTTCAGTCAAAATTTAGTAGTCTTAGTGTGTAATATCTAAGCTACTATCTTAGGTAAATCAGTAGTCTTTCCGCAGCTACTGTGTGACCCTTCAATCCACAACCTTTGAACAGATTGAATTTCGATTCATTCTATTGCAAAGCCTATCTCAACCGTATCCAGAAGTGCATTACTTGGGAGGTTCGCATCAGGATTTGTTCAATCAGCTTCTGATCACACTTGTTTTCTGAGAATCACAGTTGATATATTTCTCTGTGTCCTCGTGTATGTTGATGACATTGTCATTGCCTGCAATAATGATGCTGCAGTAAAAGATCTCAAATCTCAGCTTCAATCTTGTTTCAAGCTTCGTGATTTTGGTCCTTTACGATATTTCCTTGGTTTAGAGATTGCTCGATCTTCTAAAGGAATTTATCTCAGTCAAAGGAAGTATGCATTGGACCTTCTCAATGAAACAGGTTATCTTGGCTGTAAACCTTTCTCCATTCCGATGGATCCCCATCTTAAACTCTCGAAAGATGCTCCTGGTGAATTGGTTGATGCTGCTGCTTATCGCAAGCTAATTGGAAAGTTGATGTATCTTCAAATTACACGACCTGACATTAACTTTGCTGTTAACAAGCTCAGTCAATTTTCAGACTCTCCTAATCTCATTCATCAACAGGCTCTATACAGAGTACTTCGCTATATTAAAGGCACTGTGGGTCAGGGTCTTTTCTACTCTGCTACTTCTGATTTCAGTATTCGAGCCTATGCAGATGCCGACTGGGCTTCCTGTCTCGATACCAGGCACTCTTCTACTGGTTTCTGCATTATGTTAGGCTCATCTCTCATTTCCTGGAAGTCAAAGAAGCAGCAGACGGTTTCTAAATCCTCTGCAGAAGCCGAATACCGCAGTCTTTCCAAGGCTGTTGATGAACTTGTTTGGTTGACTAATTTCTTGAAAGAACTGCAGGTTACTTTAGCTCTTCCTACTCTTCTTCATTGTGATAACACTGCTGCCATTCACATTGCACACAATCCTGTCTTCCATGAGCGTACAAAGCACATAGAAGTGGATTGCCATAGTGTTCGGGAAAAGCTAACTGCAGGTTTATTCAAATTGGTTCATATTAAGTCTGAATTACAGCTTGTTGATTCTTTTACCAAGCCATTACATCCAGGTCCTTTTCATTTTCTTCTTGGCAAGATGGGTGTTCAGAATATCTTCCTCCCATCTTGAGGGGGACTTTTAGTCTCTTCTATTGTTCATAATCAATTGTACACGGGTATATTATAAACCCGATTTTCTTTTGTTTGGTTTATCATTTTTGCAATTGTATATAAACCGAACAACGAATGTTTATTCTCAATTAATAAAAAACAGATTCTTTCTGGTAAAAGTGATGCTGCTTGGTTTAGTAAACAACATCGTAGTCTTGGTATGCTCTTTGGCTTAATTAGTGTTGACCAATATGCAAATCCCAGTGTTTTCTTTCAAGAAATAAACACGTAACATTTAGCATGGTTTAATTATTGGACCGTGTGAAGGGGAAATTCTGAAATCAATATAAACCATTAATCTAATGCTAATGTTCGACTTTTAAAATATGTAATTAAATCAAAGATTATTAATTTGATTTAATATTTTTGGTTAATCCACATCGATGCTAATCGAGATTGCTATAAATTAGATTTTCAGCTTTGTTATTCCTAATCAAAGAATCAAATCCAAATTGTTAAGGTGAGAAAGAAGTTCGTGTTTTGAGATATACATATATATATATTTGATTAATATTTGGTTTATAATTAAGCGAGTATATTTCATAAGTAATTGTGTGATAATTAAATCAATATTAACATTTATTATTAAGTTGACTATATTATATTATATATTTTGCAAGTAATTGTGGGAAGATTGAATCTTAATATTTAGTTATTATTAAATCAAAATTATATTATATATTTCATAAAACATTGTGTGATGTTTCTACCAAATATTAAAATACATAGATTTATTTATATGTATATATTTATAACAATAATTAGTATAAAAATAATTAGAAAATCAAAAACAAATGTGTGATGTATGATGATCTGTTTCATAGTAAAACTAATAATAGATAAAAAGCAAAAAATGTATTAATAAAAAATGCCAGAAGCATTTAGAGTCGGAGAAATCGCATTAAGTCTTATAGGAAATAAGACTTCCATGGGAATGGTCAGATGGTTGTGCTTGGCCACTCATAGGAGCACTATAAGACTTCCATGGGCGTGGTCGGATGGTTGTGATTGGCCATGCATGGGAGCATCCACTTGTAGTTATGTGGTTTTCTTTAGATGCGTACGGGCTCCATAGGTCAAGATGGCTGACAAGTCGGGAAATTTCCAATGTGATAGTTGGATGGTTGTGTTTGGCCACAAATGGATAGCCAGAAAAATTTGCTTAGGCACGAGGGATCCGGATGGCAATAGGAGTCGGCGTGGTGATGCACGTGGTTACCCACTCCGTTTTGGACGCAGAAGTTGGTGGAATAAAATTCCGCTTGTGTGTTATATGAGAGTCTTGGTCACGTGATTTCTTGCTTGTATTAGTTTTAAACTTCATATTTTTCATACATGTATTTGTGTATCTAGAATTCGTAAGTCCTAAGACTTACCCTCATCTATCTCTTGCAGGTGATCATATGGAGTAGTTGTCTTTAATTGTCCAATTGGCGCTGGATTAAGAGCTATATCTAATATTATTATTATTATTATTTTGTTAACGCATTTATTAAATAAGTTGTTGGAGATTATTTGATGTTAAGTTAGATTAGTTGAAAGACGTTTTTATTAAATTAATGGATTAAGGTGGTTATTTCCGGTTTTTTATTAATTACGTGTTTAATAAGTTATCTTGTCACCTAGTGTATTGAGAAAGTAAAACACTAGTGTTACAATTTTGGTATCAGAGATAAGGTTATGTTAAAACAGTCCTTACCCAGGAGACAAACATGAGGGGGAAGACTGACTGGCTTATTTTTCTGTTCAGATGCCGCCAAAAGGAAGACATGACAGACGAGCAAGAATGGCTACGCAGTCAAGAGTGAGGCTTGAGAGCCCGGTGGCCTCCGTTAAGAGTATTCATGTTGAACACCTAGAACATGAGCACGCTAATACGGCTCAAGTGGGTGCAACACCTATGAATGAGCCTAGAATGGATGGGATGGCCTTGTTTGAGGAATTTTGAAGGTTCCAAGAATTGATGCGAAGGGAATTTATAGTGAGAGGAGCACCCAAGGTTAATGCTCCACGGTGTCAGGACCTTATGTCATATCACCGCCACAGTTTCCACCTCCGTCACAACCTATGCAAGTCCATGTGCAAGGACCCTCTCTTACTGGATTGCTATGAGACATTTGAAGGACATGGGTACAAATTTCTTTAGCTGCAGGTCTAACCCTATCATTTCTGACAATTGGAGGAAGGGATTGGAATGCAATTTGAAAAATGCTAGGTGTCCACATGAATATCACAAGGATTTAGCGGTTCAGTATCTAAAGGATGAAGCGTTGGTATGGTGGGATAAATTGGTAGCCGAAGCACAAGGGCGATATGAGCTAACTTGGGAGGATTTCAAGGCGGAATTCTCAAGGAAGTATTTTCCGAGAGAGGCTATGGATCGGATGGAAAATGAATTCTTGGAACTTCGTCGAGGAAACATGACTGTAAGAGAGTATGAAGCGGAGTCGATTGAGCAGGTTTTTAGGGAGATACATGGATGAAGATGAGCAGATACGAAGATTTTTGAGGGGCTTGAGAAGTGAAGAACCGTTGTGAGATGTCTGATCGCATTTTGATTGGGAAAGTGGAAAAGGCTGCTACATTTGAGATTGGCCAAAAACAAGAGACACGACAAACAAAGGCCGCACATGCAAAAATAGCAAAGGCATCAGATTCCTATAAAAGGATTTGGGATGCTAGTAATGCAGCAAAGGCACCATATATGTGTCATCGTTGTGGAAAAACCCATTTTGGTGTTTGTTGCTTAGAGAAGTGTTTCGAGTGTGGACAATGGGACACTCTCAAAGGATTGGTTAGAGGTGATGTCTCAAAAGATACGGCAAAGCCTCCAAATAATCCAATTTTTCTTCAAATGCGTAATCCCTTTAATTATGTTTCATTTATAAGTCTTTATTCAAGCGATCGGAATTTTTGAATCCCATATGTGCGTAGCATATACCTCACGACAAAATGGAAACTAAATCCCTTTCTGTGCTGTAGCCGAAGTATAGCTTCAACTATCATTGAAAAGATCTCCATTCGTTACAATCTATACGAAAGTTTTTTTTTCTTCTCCCTATGAGTTGTATTCAACTCATATGATTTAAGCCGCATCCAGACACTTATATGGACACATATAGATCAAGAAAATACACATATACAATATGAAATCTAAAATGCAACATGATCCAATAGATAACATGACTGCAAATGCAAGAAAACACAAAGAATAGCAAGATACACAAAACTTTGAAATCAAGGGACTCTGTGTTAATCAAATACTTGATGGGTACAAAGTATCTATGATCTAGATTTATGGTGATCAAATTTATTGTAGCATTAAGGACAATTTAGATAAAGGGATCTAAAGATACCAAAAAGTAGACACCATCGATGAATCAACATTTTATCTTAACCTAAAAACTGAAAATCTAAACGCAAGACTATGTACACATATTCATAAACAAAGCACAAAAATGAAGTGAGATACATACATAGAATAAGAATGGGATTGATACGAAATCATCTCTCATTGAATAGAAATGCTGAAATCATCTTGGCAAAAGCAACACTATGGCTTTAGGTATAGTACAACAACATAGAAATTGAGAAAATAAGTTCTTATTTCTAAAACTTGCTGTATTATATGCTTTATTGAGATTGGGTTGACTTGAAACAAACCAATCAAATTTGTAAAATATTTTTATCAAACGAATCGTGATTGAGTAATTCACTTGACTCAAGAGCACCAATAAGTTTTGCATCTCATATCACTATGACCGGTTTGGAATGATAATTTTAACTGGCCGATAATGTTGACATGTTCGTACTAAATTGCCGATACCTTTTGATTTAGAGCTCATAATGACATGAATCCAATGCCCACATTTAGCTAACTCAATTTTCTACATTTTGAAAAAACATGAGCCTAAAATGGATACAGGAAAGCCTCCAAGTAATCTAATTTATCTCAAAATGCATAATGGCTTGAATTATGCTTTATTTATAAGTCTTTACTCAAACTATCGGAATTTTTGATTCCCATATATGAGTAGCATATACATTACAACAAAATGGAAACTAACTCCCTTTTCTGTGTTGTATCCGAAGTATAGCTTCAACTATCATTGAAACGGTCTCCATCCATTACAATCTATTCGAAAGTGCATTTTTTCTCCTTTGAAGTTGTATTCAACTCATATGACTTAAACCACATCTAGACACCTATATGGACACATACAGATCAAGAAAATACACATATACAATATTAAATCTAAAATGCAATATGATCCAAGAGATAACATGACTGCAAATGCAAGAAGATACAAATAATAGCAAAATACACAAAAGTTTGAAATCAAGGGACTTGATGTTAATCAAATACCTACTGGGTAAAAATTGTGGTGATCAAATTTATTGTAGCAATAAGGACATTTTAAATAAAGGGATCTAAAGATACCAAACAGTACACACCATCGATGAATCATCATTTTATCCTAACCTAAATAGTGAAAATCTAAACGCAAAACTATGTACACATATTCATGAACAAAGCAAAAAAGGAAGTGAGATACATACATAGAATATGAATGGGATTGATAAAAATCGTCTCTCAATGAATAGAAATGATGAAATCGTCATGCCAAAGCAGCACTACCCCTTTAGGTATGGTACAATAACATAGAAATTGAGAAAATAAGTTAATATTTCTAAAACTTGCCATATTATATGTTTTCTTGTGATTGGATTGACTCGAAACAAACCAATCAAATTTGTGAAAATTTTGATCAAACGAATCGTGATTGAGTAATCCGCTCTATAAAAGAGCACCAACGAGTTTTGTTTCATATATCACTATGACCACTTTGGAATGATCATTTTAGCTACCCGATAACGGTGACATGTTCGCACTAAATTGCCGGTAATTTTTTATTTAGAGCTCAGAATGACATGAATTCAATGCACACATTATGCTAACTCAATTTTTTATATAATGACAAAACATGAGCCTAAAATGGAAAGGGCAAAGCCTCCAAGTATATCAATTTATCTCATAATGCATAATGCCATGAATTATGCTTTATTTATAATCATGTACTCAAGAAATCGGAATTTTTGAATCCCATATGTGAGTAGCATATAATTCACCACAAAATGGAAACTAACTCTTTTTCTGTGTTGTATCTGAAGTATAGCTTCAACTATCATTGAAAACGTCTCCATCCGTTACAATTTATATGAAAGTGCATTTTTATTCTCCCTACAAGTTTATTTAAGTCATTTGACTTAAGCCGCATCCAAACACCTATATGGACACATATATATCAAGAAAATACACATATACAATATGAAATTTAAAATGCAAGATGATCCAAGAGATTTCATGACTGAAAATGCAAGAAGACACAAAGAATACCAAGATACACAAAAATTTGAAATCAAGGGACTCGGTGTTAATCAAATACCTAACGGGTACAAATTGTGGTAATCAAATTTATTGTAGCATTAAGGAGATATTAAATAAATGGATTTAAACATACCAAACAGTAGATACCATCGCTGAATAAACATTTTATTCTAACCTAAATACTGAAAATCTAAACGCAAGACTAGGTACACATATTTATAAACAAAAAAAAAAAGGAAGTGAGATACATACATAGAATAAGAATAAGATGATTAAGAAATCGTATCTCAATGAATAGAAATGTTGAAATCGTCATGCCAAAAGAAGCACTACGGCTTTAGGTATGGTACAATAACATAGAAATTGAGAAAATAAGTTAATATTTCTAAAACTTGCCTTATTATATTCTTTATTGAGATTGGCTTGACTCGAAACAAACCAATCAAATTTGTGGAACTTTTGATTAAACGAATCGTGATTGAGTAATTCGCTTGACACAAGAGCACCAATGAGTTTTGTTTCTCACATCACTATGACCGGTTTGAAATGATCATTTTAACTAGCCGATAATGTTGACATGTTCGCACTAAATCACCGGTAACGTTTTATTTAGGGCTACAAATGACATGAATATAATGCCCATATTAAACTAACTCAGTTTTCTATATTGTGACAAAACATGAATATAAATGGATACGGAAAAGCCTGCAAGTAATCCAATTTGTCTCAAAATTCATAATGCCTTAAATTATGCTTCTCCAAGTAATAAAATCTATTTAAAACTGCATGATGCTATTCATTATATTTCATTTATAAGCTTTTACTCAATGAGCACCAATGATTAGTTTAGAATGATAAATTTAACTGGCTAATCAACTTGACATGTTTGCACTAAATAGTTTGTCAATTTGGATTTATAACTCAGAATGACACCAATCCAACACCTATGTTAAACTAGCTCAATTTTCGATATTGTGACAAAACTTTAGACTCAAATAGCTAAGACAAAGCCTCCAAGTAATCTAATCGATCCTAAACTGCGTGATGCCTTGCATTATACTTCATTTATAAGTCTTTACTCAATGAGAACCAATGATAATTTTGGAATGATCATTTTAACTGGTCGATCAACTTGTCATATCCACACTAAATTTCCCATATATTTAGATTTAGAGCTCAAAAATACATGAATCCAACACAGACGTTAATGTAGCTCAAGTTTCTATATTGTGATAAAATTTAAGACTGAAATTGCTTTGACAAAGCTTCCAATTAATTACATCTATCAAAACCTACGTGATGCCATGCTTTATGCTTCATTTATAAGTCTTTACTCAATGAGCAACAATGATAAGTTTAGAATGATCATTTTAACTGGATGATCAACTTGAAATGTCCCCACTAAGTCGTCCATAACTTTTGATTTAGAGATCAGAATGAAACGAATCCAATGCCTGTGTTAAGAAAACTCAATTTTCAATACTGCAAAAAGTTTGAGACAGAAATAGATACGACAAAACCTGCAAGTAATCGAATCTATCCAAAACTGCATGATGCCATGCATTATGCTTCATTTATAAGCTTTTACTCAATGAACACCAATGATCAATTTAGAATGATCATTTTAACTGGCCGATCAACTGAATTGTCGGCACTACATCATCCGTAACTTTACATTTAGAGTTAAGAATGACACGAATCCAACACCTATGTTAAGCTAGCTCAATTTTCTATGGTGTGATAAAATTTAAGACCGAAATTTCTTCGACAAATCCACCAAATAATCAAATCTATCTAGAATTGCGTGATACCATGTATTATGCTTCATTTATAAGCCTTTTTTCATTGAGCACCAATGATCAGTTTAGACTCATCATTTTAGCTGGTGTATCAACTGACTTGTCCGCATTAAATCTTTCATAAATTTAGATTTAGTGCTCAAAATGACACGAATCCATTGCCCACGTTAACCTAGCTCAATTTTTTATATTGTGACAAAATTTAAGACTGAAATAGAAACGAAAAAGCTTCAGAGTAGTCCAATCTATCCAAAACTATGTGATGCCATGCATTATGCTTCATTATATGCCCTTACTAATTGAGCACCAATGATCAATTTAGAATGATCATTTTAACTGACCGATAAACTTCACATGTCCACACTTTATTTTCCATAAATTTAGATTTAGAGCTCAGAAAGACAAGAATCCAACGCCAACGTTAAGATAGCTCAATTTTATATATTGTGATAAAATTTAAGACTATGCTTCGACAATGCTTCCAAGTAATCAAATATAACAAAAAATGTGTGATGCCATGCTTTATGCTTCATTTATAAAGCCTTTAACATGTCTACATTAAATGGTCCGTAACTTTTGATTTAGAATTCAGAATTACACAAATCCAATACCCACGTTAAACTAGCTCAATTTTCTATATTTTGACAAAATATAAGTCTGAAAAAGATACGACAAAACCTCCAAATAATCCAATATATCCCAAAATGTGTGATGCCATGGATTATGCTTCATTTATAAGCCTTTACTCAATGAGCACCAATGATCAATTTAGAATGATCATTTTAACTTGCTGATCAACTTGATATGTCTGCACTAAAATATGTCTGCACTAAATCGTCTGTGACTTATGGTTTAGAGGTCAGAATGACACAAATCCAACGCCCACGTTAAACTAGCTCAATTTTCTACATTGTGATATAATTTATGGAATTAAATAACTACGAGAAAGCCTCCAAAATGTGTGATGCCATGAATTATGCTTCATTTATAAACCATTACTTAATGAGCACCAATGATCGTTTTAGAATCATTTTAACTTGCCAATCAACTTGAAATGTCCTCAATAAATCGTGCGTAAATTTTTATTGGATCTCTGAATGACACGAATCAAACGCTCATGTTAACGTAGCTCAATTTTTTTATATAATGACAAAGTTTAAGACTGAAATCGCTTCGACAAATCCTCCAAGTAATCTAATATATCACAAAGTGTGTGATGCCATGCATTATCAATACAAAAAACATCAAATTCCCGATGGAAAATTTCGTCGGAAATCCATCTAGAAGATCAATTCCCATCTACTTTCCGACAACAAATGTCCATCGGGACTATTTCGTCGGAAATCAATTTCCCTCGGGAAAGGATTGGAAATTACCGATGGTTTGACGATAAACTTTGCCGTCGGAAATTTCTGACGGATAGACGATGGGTTCATGCCATAGGAAAATGCCGATGGATATTCGATGGATTTTTTCCATCGGAAACTTTCGACGGATAGACGATGGGTTCGTGCCGTCGGAAAACTCCGACGGATATTCGATGGATTTCTCCATCGAAACTTTCCGACGTATTTGCGATGGATTGTTTTCCGATGACCGTTACAGTTGGGGATGTGAACTGATGGTGTTTTCCGATGGAATCGTCCGTTAGTAATTTCCGACAACGGCATCCGTCAGAAATAACTAAATAATTGAAAAAATTAGAATATTTATTTTTTAAAAATTATTCATTAAATATTTTTAAAATACATTTCTTAAAAATATTAAAAACAATTAATATTTATATTAAAATGTAATTAATATTTTTAAATATTTTCAAAAACATTAATACAATTAATAAAAATAATATTCTAATTATAAATACAATAATTTTTTAATTTTTTTAATCTACAAATTACATCGGAGGCGCAAGAGGAGAAGGAGGAGAAAAATAGTCATCGGAAAACTTGTTTCTCATCATTTCTATAATATTTTTAAGATTATTTATCTCTATCTACATAGCCGCTATTTGTTCTTTTAGCTGTTCATTCTCCTCGTTTCTAGCTGCAGATGTTGCACCAGCGGTATCTGCAACTCTCCCGAGTCCTGAATGATGACCGTTAGAAAATGGTGTTTCCTGTAAAAATAAAAAATATTATAAAAAGATGTTATAATATTAAATATAAAAATAATAAAAAAGAAAAATGAAACTTACATCAAGAACGAGACGGTTAATCTCAGAACAAGGTAATTTGGCGACCGAAGATAAAGAATCAACTTGAGACTGCTGAGTTAAAATATCACTTTTTTTCCTTTTTACCTTTTTGATAATCTCACTAATGAGACCATCTTGGATGTGACCAGTCTTTTTGTTTGTGTGGGCGGCCTCGAGAAGTTGTAAGTGATCTGGAGGCGCTCCAAATTCTTGTGCCTAAAAATAAAAAAATTCTAAATTAATAATTTAAAAATTTTCAAATAATAATAAATAAAATTCATATAATAATTAATTTACCAATTGATCGGTTTGTCTCAGAAAACTAGTCGATCCAACATTGTGAATGTAAATGCCTTTGCCTCCTCGGTCGCTCTTATGGTTTCTCGAATTAGTCCTCGAGATGACCTTAGCGCTGGAAGATTCCCAATAACGAATAAAGTCATTTCAAATCGACTCATTCAACAATATTGGTTTATCTTTTCCCTTTTTCCATTTTTATTTCCACTCGTTCATGTGGTAGGAAAATTGTATTGCAGCCTCTTTTTGAAAAGCTTCTTCCACCAATTTTGTGTTCATGGGATCCCATGTAAATTCTTGCTGTGAAACTTACTTATATATTACTAAAAAATATTATTAAAAACTATTTTAAACAATTATATATTTTAAAATAAATTAATATACCGCAAATGTTTTGAATCAAATCTGACGTTCTTCGTACGAAATATCTCTAAATTTGGTATATGGTTTGTTCAAAAGAGAATGAAGCATCTTTAATATAGATTTGCTTATTCCGTTGTTTGAAATACCAAACATGCGAATTTTTATTAGAATAGCGTTAAAATAATCATTTTAAATATAATTATAGATTTTGCAGTAAATGTAGGACCACTCACTAACTCAACTAACACGTGGGAAACGTTATCCCCTGATAAGAACGTGTAGTAACGTACAAAATAATTGAATGTAGTCAATTATATATATATAACTAGAAAAAATATTATTGAAAATTACATAATTGCGATAACACTAACATAAAAATGCAACCATCTTGCAAATTCGCTTTTTTTTTTAAGTTCGACCAACTCATTCTCTGTGTAATCTGAATAATGAACACATATTTGTTCCATGTATATCTTGTTAGCTATGAATAAAATAATTAACAATAAATTATAATAACAATTAAAAACAAAATTTAATTGAATGTACCTTTCATATTCCAAAACGTCATCGTAATTTGTCAAAATATACAAATGCAAGTGATTGTATTACTCCTATGATAGGCATCACATTTTCCCTTTTCCACTTAAACGTCCAATTTGTGCAAATATTTCTGGCACATACACTGGATCGCTTGGTTTTTCTCCTCCATCATCATGTCGTGCAAGTCGTCTATTTTTTGTTTGGACTTGCAATGGAAAATAGTAGTTGGTGAAGTTAAATGTTTCTTCATTAATAATTTGTGCGACGATTGAACCTTCAACTCTGGCAAGATTTTTAACTTTTTTCTTTAGGTAGAACATATATCTCTCAAAAGGATACATCCATCGGTACTGAACATGTCCTCTAAGCGCTGCTTCTCTAGGGAGGTGAATAGGAATATGCTACATAACATCAAAAACCACTGGTGGAAATATTTTCTCATGGTTACAAATGAGAACCAGTATTTTTTTCCTCCAAATTTTGAATATCGTTTGCAGTAAATCATCTTGTATATAAATCTAAGAAAAAAGCACCAATCCCTACATAAAAAAGGTTAATATCATATAATTATATGAAATTATGATTATTTATATACAAAATAATGTAAACGTACATGCAATTGCTCCGTGGACGTTTTTAGGCAGAAGATCTCTAAAGGCAAATGGAAATAGTCTTTGCATGACAACATGACAATCATGACTTTTCATCCCTGAAAATTTGCCTTCAATAGTATCGACACAATTACGAAGATTAGATACGTATCCATCTGGAAATTTGATACTATGCTTAATCCAGTCAAATAATTCGTCTTTTGCATGCGCATCCAACCGGAATACGGGAGACAATGATTTTCCATTTAACATTACATGTAGTTCCTTCAGGGAACAAATATCCGGCAAATCCAATCTAGCTTTCAAATTATCTTTTGTTCCTTGCACATTTAGAATGGTATTCATTATGTTGTTGAAAAAAATATTCTCAATGTGCATAACATCTAGATTATGGCACAAGAAATGGTCATTCCAATATGGTAAATCCAAAAAATGCTCTTCTTGTGCCAATTATGGTATTCGTCACAACCATCAACAGGGTAATGTCCGCTACCTCCACATGAAGCCGTTCTCTCAACACCAAAATCTATAAGTTGAGTCATCATATAATTCCCGTCAAGAATAGGAGGTGGACCATCAAAATTTTTTTTTTGTTTTTCCTAAACGATGTCGTGCTCAGGCCATATGGATGATCTTGTGGTAGAAATCGACGATGACAATCGAACCAACTAGTCTTTCCTCCGTGTTTCAGTTGGAACGCATCAGTATTATCTTGACAATATGGGCATGCTAATCTTCCATGCGTCGACCATCTTGATAAGATACCATATGCTGGAAAATCACTTATGGTCCACATAAGTACTGCTCGCATCAAGAAGTTCTGTTGGTTGGAAACATCGAATGCTTCGACACCATTTTCCCACAATATTTTTAACTCATGAATTAGTGGCTGCAAGAAAATATCAAGCGATCTCTTAGGATGCTCTGGACCAAGGACGAGAATTGTTAGAAACAAAAACTCTCGCTTCATGCACAACGAAGAAGGCAAATTATAAGGTGTCACGATAACTGGCCACAACGAGTATTGCCTCCCATGCTTCTCAAAAGGGTTGAATGCATCTGTAGATAACCAAAGGTATACATTCCTAGGCTCATATGCAAAACTAGGATAAACCTGTTGAAAATGTTTCCATGCTTCTACATCCGAGGGATGCACAATTTCTCCATTCGAATTATGTTCTGCATGCCATCTCATAGGTTTTGCCGTGTGTTCAAATTCATATAATCTCTTTAACCTCTCTGTTAATGGCAAATACCACATCCATTTATGCGGAATAGGTACTCTACCGCTTGTCTCTTGAAATTGAGGTTTGTGATAAAATTGGCACTTCATGCGGTTTTCATCATTTCTCCAATAGATCATGCAGTTGTCAATACATACATCGATCATCTGATATGACAATCCAAGACCAGCTACAAGTTTTTGAACCTCGTAATATGAAGCAGGTGCAATATTATCTTCAGGTAATATATCTCTAACAAAATCAGCTATCGCATTCAGACAATATTCAACCAAGTTGAAATCGACCTTTATCGTCATCAACCTGCTTGTAGCAGATAAAGGCGATAATCCATCTCTACATCCTTTATACAAAGGCTGCTTGGATGCATCTAACATATCAAAAACATTTTGGGCTTCCAAATTAGGTTCATCTATTCTGCTACTATCTACAATGTACAATGCTCTTTGTTCACGAAATGCATCATTCACCATCTGAATAGTACCTCCATTTATATCAAACTGTGATGCTGGTTCCTCTACCCTAACATTAGTACTATCTAACCTTTTTGAAGTAATACCATAATATTGTATCGTTGCATCAGTTTCTCCATGTGAATACCAAATTTTGTAACCTGACAAGTCCTATACAAATGATTACGTACTTCTCTAGTAGAGATTAATCTATGATTTCAACATTTAATACACATACAATATATTTTAACGTATTCCGATGTCATGAACTCTTCAACACATTGCGAAAATTCATTAGTCAATTCTCCCGTTGTTGAGTCATACCTATGTTTATCCATCCACGATCTAAAATAATCATAAGAACCCGAAGACATTTTCTTAAGATTTTTTGTTCTGGTGAAATTGTGAAGGAGCATAGCGTTTTTATATTGAAAATTAGAAGATTATCACGAATTTTTAAAAGATTATTACGAATTTTTAACAGATTATTACGAATTTTTAACAGATTATTACGAATTTTTAAAAGATTATTAAGAATGTTTAACAGATATTCACAAATTTTTAATAGATTATTCTTAAGAATATTCCCTTTTCCGACGGATTTCCGATGATTTCCGACGACAACCAGATAATCACAAATTTTTAATAGATCATTCTTAAGAATATTCATTTTTCTGACGGATTTCCGACGCTTTCCGACCACGGTCGGATATTTCCCGACAATACTCGAGGTCAGCCCATTGATACGTTCCCGACAGATTCCGGACGGATAGTAAAAACAACATTCTGTCAGGAAATCGTCAGAAAAAAATCTGACGGTTTGTATTTCGTCGGTAATTTACGAAAGTTTTAAGAGGATATCCCGATGCAACACTTTCGTCGAAAAATAGACGGAAAGCCATCAGGTTTTACCCTCGATTTCCCGACGGTTGTGCAAGCGTTGGTAATTACCGACGAAAGATGTTCCTTCGGTAATCCGTCGGAAAACCATCGCATAGGCGTTGGAAAATTCCGATGGTTTTATTTCCGTTGGAAATATTATTGTTTTTTTGTAGTGTATGCTTCATTTATAAGCCTTTACTCAATGAACACCAATGAACAGTTTAGAACGATCATTTTAACTGGCCGATCCACTGGACATGTGCGCACTAAATCATCCACAACATTTTCTTTAGATATCAATATGACACCAATCCAACGCCCATGTTAAGCTAGCTCAATTTTCTATATTGTTACAAAAGTTAAGGCTGAAATAGATACGAAAAAGTCTCCAACTAATCCAATATATCTCTGACTGTGTGATGCCATGCATTATGCTTTGTTTATAAGCCTTTACTCAATGAGCACCAATGATCAGGTTAGAATGATCATTTTAACTAGCTGATCAATTTGACATGTCCGCACTAACTCGTGTATGACATTTGATTTATAACTCTAAATGACATGAATCCTACACCCACGTTAAGCGAACTCAATTTTCTAAATTGTGACTAAATTTAAGGCTGAAATAGCTACGATAAAGCCTCCAAATAATCCAATATATCGCAAACTCCGAGATGCCATGCATTAGGCTTCATTTAGAAGCCTTTACTTAATGAGCACCAATGATCAGTTTATGATGATCAGTTTAACTAGCCAGTCAACTTGTCATGTCCGCACTAAATCGTGTATAACATTTTGTTTAGATATCAGAATGACACGAATCCAACGCCCACTTTAAGCTAGCTCAATTTTCTATATTGTCATAAAATTTAAGACTTAAATTGGTTTGACAAAGCCTCCAAGTAATCCAATGTATTCATAACTGTGTGATGCCATGCATTATGCTTCGTTTACAAGCCTTTACTCAATGAGCACAAATGATCAGTTTAGAAAGATCATTTTAACTGGCCAATCAACTTTACACGTCCGCAATAAATCGTCAGTAAATTTTGATTTAGAGCTCAGCATGACACAAACCCAACAGCCACATTATGCTAGCTATATTTTCTACATTATGGCTAAATTTAAGGCTGAAATAGCTATGAAAAAGCCTACAAGTAATCCAATATATCGCAAACTGCGTGATGCCATGGAATATGCTTCTATTATAAGCCTTTACTCAATGAGCACTAATGATTAGTTTTGAACTATCATTTTAACTAGCCGATCAACTTGATATATCCTTCTTAAATCATTCATAACTTTTTATTTAGATCTCAAAATGATTCAAATCCAATAACCACGTTAAGTTAACTCAATTTTCTAAAGAGTGACTAATTTAAGACAGAAATAGCTATGACAAAGCCTCCAATTAATCCAATATATCGCAAACTGCGTGATGCCATGCATTATGCTTCATTTATAAGCCTTTACTTAATGAGCACTAGTGATGATTTTAGAATGATCATTTTAACTTGCTAATAAACTTGACATGTCTGCACTAAACCGTGCATAACCTTTTTTTTATATCTCAAAATGATACGAATCCAACGTACACGTTAAGCTAGCTCTATTTTTTATATTGTGGAGAATTTAATATTGAAATTGCTTCGACAAATCCTACAAGTAATCCAATATATCGCAAACTGCGTGATGCCATAAATTATGCTTCATTTATAAGCCTTTACTCAATAAAGACCAATGAGTTGTTTAGAACAATCATTTGAACTGGCCGATCAAGTTGACATGTCCGCACTAAATCGTCCGTAACTTTTTTACTTAGATCTCAAAATGACACAAATCCATTGCCCATGTTAAACTAGCTCAATTTTCTATATTATGACAACATTTAAGGCTGAAATAGCAACAACAAAGCCTCCAAGTAATCCAATATTTCGCAAACTGTTTAATGTCACGCATGATGCCTCATTTATAAACCTTTACTTAATGAGCACCAATGATCAGTTTAAAACAATTATTTTAACTAGGTGATCAACTTGACATGTTGGCACCTTTTTATTTAGATCTTAGAATGACATGAATCTAACACCCACGTTAAGCTAGCTCAATTTTTATATTTTGACAAAATATAAGTCTGAAAAAGACACGACAAAGCCTCCATGTAATCTAATATATCCCAAAATATGTGATGCCATAGATTATGCTTCATTTATAAGCCTTTACTCAATGAGCACCAATGATCAGTTTAGAATGATCATTTTAACTTGCTGATCAACTTGATATGTCCGCACTAAATTGTTTGTGGCTTATGATTTAGAGGTGAAAATGACACGAATCCAACGTCCACAATAAACTAGCTCAATTTTCTACATTGTGATATAATTTATGGAATTAAATAGTTACGAAAAAGCCCCCAAGTAATCCAATATATCGCAAATGGCGTGATGCCATGCATTTTGCTTCATTTATAAGCCATTACTTAATGAGCACCAATGATCATTTTAGTATGACAATTTTAACTGGCCAATCAAATTGACATGTCCGCAATAAATCGTGCATAAATTTTTATTAGATCTCTAAATGACAAGAATCCAATGCTCATGTTAACGTAGCTCAATTTTCTATATTATGACAAAATTTAAAACTGAATTCGCTTCGACAAATCCTTCAAACAATCCATTATATCACAAAGTGCGTGATGCCATGCATTATGCTTCATTTATAATCCTTTTTGTCAATGAACACCAATGAGCAGTTTAGAACGAACATTTGAACTAGCCGATACACTTGACATGTGCGCACTAAATTTTTCTTTAGATATCAAAATGACACCAATCCAACGCCCATTTTAAGATAAATTTTCTATATTGTGACAAAAGTTAAGGTTGAAATAGATACAAAAAAGTCTCCAAGTAATCCAATATATCCCAGATAGCGTGATGCCATGCATTATGCTTCATTTATAAGCCTTTACTCAATGAGCACCAATGATCAGTTTAGAATGATTATTTTAACTAAACGATCAATTTGACATATCCGCACTAAATCGTGTATGACATTTGATTTATATCCCTGAATGACACGAATCCTACAGCCACGTTATTTGAAATAGCTACGACAAATCCTCCAAATAATCCAATATATCGCAAACTCGGAGATGCCATGCATTAGACTTCATTTATATGCCTTTACTTAATGAGCACCAATGATCAGTTTATGATGATCATTTTAACTAGCCAGTCAACTTGACATGTACGAACTAAATCATGCATAACTTTTTATTTAGATATCTAAATGACATGAATCCAACGCCCACATTAAGCTAGCTCAATTTTCTATATTGTGATAAAATTTAATACTGAAATTGGTTTGACAAAGCCTCCAAGTAATCCAATATATCCCTAACTATGTGATGCCATGCATTATGCTTCGTTTACAAGCCTTTACTCAATGAGCACAAATGATCAATTTATAATGATCATTTTAACTAGCCAATTAACTTGACATGTTCGCACTAAATCGTCAGTAAATTTTGATTTATAGCTCAACATGACACGAATCCAACGCCAATGTTAAGCTAGCTATATTTTCTACATTATGGCTAAATTTAAGGTTGAAATAGCTAAGAATAAGCTCCGACTAATCCAATATATCGCAAACTACGTGATGCCATGCAATATGCTTTGATTATAAGCCTTTACTCAATGAGCACCAATGATCAGTTTTGAACTATCATTTTAACTGGCCGATCAACTTCACATGTCCGCACTAAATCATCATAACTTTTTATTTAGATCTTAGAATGACTCGAATCCAAACCCCACATTAAGTTAACTCAATATTCTAGAGAGTGGCTAAATTTAAGGCTGAAATATCTATGACAAAGCCTTCAATTTATCCCATATATCGCAAACCGCGTGATGCCATGCATTATGCTTCATTTATAAGCCTTTACTTAATGAGCAATTGGCTAATAAACTTGACATCTGTACACTAAACCGTGCATCACGTTTTTTTAGATCTCAGAATGACACGAATCCAACGCCCATGTTAAGGTAGTTCAATTTTTTTATATTGTGCAGAATTTAAGATTGAAATCGCTTCGAAAAATCCTCCAAGTAATCCAATATATCGCAAACTACGTGATGCCATGCATTATACTTCATTTATAAGCCTTTACTCAGTGAACACCAATGAGTTGTTTAAAACGATCATTTGAACTGGCCGATCAACTTGACATATTTGCACTAAATCGTCTATAACTTTTTATTTAGTTCTGAAAATGACATAAATCCATCACCCATGTTAAACTATCTCAATTTTCTATATTATGACAACATTTAAGGCTGAAATAGATAGACAAAGCCTCTAAATAATCCAATATATCCCAAACTGCATGATGCAATGCATTATGCTTCATTTATAAACCTTTACTCAATGAGCACCAATGATCAGTTTAGAATGATCATTTTAACTTGCGTATTAAATTGACATGTCCACACTAAATCATCAGCAACTTTTGATTTAGAGCTCATAATGACACAAATCTAACGCCCACGTCAAGCTAGCTGTATTTTTTTACATTGTGACTAAATTTAAGGCTGAAATAGCTAAGACAAAGCCTCCAAGTAATACAATATATCGCAAACTGCGTGATGTCATGCATTATGTTTCATTTATAAGCCTTTACTCAATGAACACCAATGATCAGTTTAAAATGATCATTTTAAGTAGCCGATCAACTTGAGAAGTCCGCACTAACTCGTCTGTGACTTTTGATTTAGAACTCAAAATGACACGAATCCTAGGCCCACATTAAGCTAGTTCAACTTTCTACATTGTGACTAAATTTAAGGCTGAAATGGCTACGACAAAGCCTCTAAGTAATCTACTATTATCCCAAACTACGTGATGCCATGCATTATAATTCATTTATAATCTTTTTCTCAATGAGCTCCATTGATCAGTTTAGAACGATCATTTTAACTTTCCGATCAACTTTACATATCCGCACTAAATCGTCTATAACTTTTTATTTCAATCTCAGAATGACACAAATCCAACGCCTATATTAATCAAGCTATATTTTTTACATTGTGACAAAATTTAAGGCTCCAATAGATACAAAAAAGCCTCCAACTAATCCAATATATTCCAAACTGTGTGATGCCATGCATTATGCTTCATTTATAAGAGTTTACTCAGTGATCACCAATGATCAATTTAGAATGATCATTTCAACTCGCCGATCAACTTGACATGTCCGCAATAAATCGTCCGTAACTTTTTATTTAAATCTGAGAATGACACGAATCCAACGCCCACGTTAAATTAGACTAATTTTCTAAATTTTGACAAAATTTAAGGATGAAATTGATACGACAAAGCCTACTAGTGATCCTATATATGCCAAACTGCGTGATGCCATGCATTATACTTCATTTATGAACTTTTACTCAACGAGAACCAATGATTAATTTAGAATGATCATTTTAACTAGCCGATCAATTTGACATATCCGCTTGTCTGTAAATTTAGATTTAGAGCTCACAAAGACAAGAATCTAAGGACCACATTAAGCTAGCTCAATTTTCTATATTGTGATATAATTTAAGATTGAAATTGCTTCGACAAAGGCTTAAGTAATCACATCTATCTAAAACTGCCCACGTTAAACTAGCTCAATTTTCTATTTTGTGACAAAAGTTAAGGCTGAAATAGATACGACAACACCTCCTAGTAATCCAACCTATCCTAAACTGCATGATGCCATGAATTATGCTTCATTCATAAGTCTTTACTCAATGAGCACCAATGATCTCATTAGAATGATCATTTTAACAGGCCGATCAACTTGACATGTCCGCACAAAATCATCTGTAACCTTTTATTTAGATCTCAGAATGATAAAAATCCAATGCCCACGCTTAGCTAGCTGAAATTTTTATATTTGATAAGTTAAGGCTGAAATAGATACGACAAAACCTACAAGTAATTCAATATAACCCAAACTATGTGATGTCATGCATTATGCTTCTTTTATAAGCCTTTACTATATGAGCACCAATGATCAGTTTAGAATAATCATTTTATCTAGTCGATCAACTTGACAAGTCCGCACTAAATCGTCTGTGAGTTTTGATTTAGAGCTTTGAATGACACGAATCCTACGCCCATGTTATGCTAGCTCAACTTTTACATTGTGACTAAATTTAAGGCTAAAATGGCTACGACAAAGCCTCTAAGTAATCCAATATATCCCAAACTATGTGATGCCATGCATTATGCTTCATTTATACGCTTTTACTCAATGAGCACCAATCATCAATTTCACAAGTCGATCCACTTGACATATCTGCACTAAATCGTCTGTAACTTTTTATTTAGATCTCAGAATGTCACGAATCGAACGCCCACGTTAATCTAGCTCAATTTTCTATATTTTGATAAAATTTAAGGCTGAAATAGATATGAAAAACCTTCCAAGTAATCCAAGATATCTCAAACTGTGTGATGCCATGTATTATGCTTCATTTATAAGCCTTTAGTTAATGTGCACCAATAATCAGTTTAGAATAATCATTTTAACTGGTTGATCAACTTGACATGTCCGCACTAAATAGTTAGTAACTTTTGATTTAGAGCTCAGAATGACACGAATCCAACGTCCATGTTAAGCTAGCTCTATTTTCTACATTGTGACTAAATTTAAAGCTGAAATAACTATGACAAAACCTCATAGTAATCCAATATATCCCAAACTGCGTGATGCCATGCATTATGCTTCATTTGGAAGGCTTTACTCAAGGAGCATCAAGGATCAGATTAGAATGATTATTTTAACTCGCCGATCAACTTGACATTGTTCGTACTAAATCGTCAGGAACTTTTTATTTAAATCTCAGAATGACACGAATCCAACACCCACGTTAAAGTAGCTCAATTTTCTTTATTTTAACAAAATTTAAGGCTGAAATAGATACGACAAAGCCTTCAAGTAATCCAATATATCGTAAACGGCGTGATGTCATGCATTATGCTTTATTTATAAGCCTTTACTTAATGAGCACCAATGATCAGTTTTGAACGACCAGTTTAACTGACCGATCTACTTGACATATCCGCACTAAATCGTTTGTAACTTTTTATTTCAATCTTAGAATGACACAAATCCAACGCCTATAGTAAGCTAGCTATATTTTCTACATTGTGACAAAATTTAAGGATGAAATAGATATGACAAAGCATCCAACTAATCCAATATATTCCAAACTGTGTGATGCCATGCATTATGCTTCATTTATAAGAGTTTAATCAATGAGCACCAATGATCAGCTTAGAATGATCATTTAAACTCGCCGATAACCTTGAGATGTCCGCACTAAATCGTCCATAATTTTTTATTTAAATCTCAGAATGATACGAATCCAACACCCACATTAATCTAGCCAAATTTTCTATATTGTGATGAAATTTAAAATTGAAATAGATACGACAAAGCCTCCAAGTAATCCTATATATCCCAAGCTGCGTGATGCCATGCATTATACTTCATTTATATGCCTTTACTCAATGAGAACCAATGATCAATTTAGAATGATCATTTTAACTAGCCGATCAATTTGACATGTCCGCACTAAATCATTTGTAAATTTAGATTTAGAGCTCAGAAAGACAAGAATCCAACGCCTACATTAAGCTAGCTCAATTTTCTATATTGTGATATAATTTATGATTGAAATTGCTTCGAGAAAGCCTTAAGTAATCACATCTAGCTAAAACTGCATGATTCCATGCATTATGATTCATTTATAAGCCTTTACTCAATGAGCACCAATGATCATTTTAACTTGCTGATAACCTTGACATGTCTGCACTATATCATCTGTAAATTTATACTTAGATCTCAGAATGACACGAATCCATCGCCCACGTTAAGCTATCTCAATTTTCTATATTGTGATAAAATTTAAGGTTGATATTGTTTCGAAAAATCCTCCAAGTAATCATATCTATCTATAACTGTATGATGCCATGTATTATGCTTCATTTATAAGCATTTACTCAATGAGCACAAACGATCGACTTAGAATGATCATTTCAACAGGGCGATCAACTTGACATGTCCAATCTAAATCGTCCATAAATTTTTGATTTACAACTTAGAATGATATGAATCCAGTGCCCATGTTAAGCAAGCTCAATTTTTTGTATTGTGAATAAATTCGAAACAGAAATATATACGACAAAGCCTCCAAGTAATAAAACCTATCGCAAACTATCAGATGCCATGAATTATGCTTCATTCATAAGTCATTACTCAATGAGAACCAATGATTACTTTAGAATGATCATTTTAACTGGCCGATCAACTTGACAAGTCCACACTAAATCGTCCGTAACTTTTGATTTAGATCTCAGAAAGATACGAATCCAACGCCCACGTTAAGCTAGCTCAATTTTCTATATTGTGACAAAATGTATAACTAAAATAATTACGACAAAGCCTCAAAGTAATCCAAAATATAATAAACTACGTGATGCCATGCATTATGCTTCATTTATAAGCCTTTACTCAATGAGCACCAATGATCAGTTTAGAATTATCATTTTAACTTTCCGATAAACTTGACATATCCGCACAAAATAATCTGTAACTTTTTATTTAGATCTCGGAATGACAAAAATCCAATGCCCACGTTAAACTATCTGAATTTTCGATATTGTGAAAAAACTTAAGGCTGAAATAGATACGAAAAAACCTACAAGTAATCCAATATATCCCAAACTGTGTAATGTCATGCATTATGCCTCATTTATAAGCGTTTACTCAATGAGCAACAATGATCAGTTCATAATGATCATTTTAACTAGCCGATAAACTTGACAAATCCGCAATAAATCGTTTGTAACTTTTTATTTAGATCTCACAATGTCACGAATCCACTGCCCACGTTAAACTAGCTTAATTTTCTGTATTTTGTCAAAATTTAAGGATGAAATAGATATGAAACACCTTCCAAGTAATCCAATATATCACAAACTGCGTGATGCCATGCATTATGCTTCATTTATAAGACTTTACTTAATGAGCACCAATGATATATTTAGAATGATCATTTTAACTGGGCGATCAACTTGACATGTCCGCACTATATCGTTTGTAACTTTTGATTTAGAGCTCAGAGTGACACGAATCCAAGGCCCATATTAAGCTAGCTCAACTTTGTACATTGCGTCTAAATTTAAGGCTGAAATAGCTACGACAAAGCCTTTAAGTAATCCAATATATCGTAAACTACGTTATGCCATGCACTATTCTTCATTTATAAGACTTTACACAATGAGCACCAATGATTAGTTTAGAACGATCATTTTAAGTGTCTGATCAACTTGACATTTCTCCACTAAATCGTTTGTAACTTTTTATTTATATCGCAGAATGACACAAATCTATAGCCAGAATAAAGCTAGCTCAATTTTTTACATTTTGACAAAATTTAAGGATGAAATAGATACGACAAAGCCTCTAAGTAATCCAATATATCCCAAAATGCATGATGCCATGCATTATGGTTCATTTATAAGTCATTACTCAAGGAGCACCAATGATCATATTAGAATAATCATTTAATCGCCGATCAACTTGACATGTGCGCAATAAATCGTACGTAACTTTTTAGTTAAATCTCATAATGACACGAATCCAACGCCCCCAATAAGCTAGCTCAATTTTCTATAACTTTAAAAAATTTAAGGAAGTAATTCAATATAGCGCAAACTGCGTGATGTCATGCATTATGCTTTATTTATAAGCCTTTACTTAATGGGCACAACAGATCAGTTTAGAACGATCATTTTAACTCGCCGATCAACTTGACATGTCCACAACAAATCGTCCATAAATTTTGATTTAGAACTTAGAATGACACGAATCCAGTGACCACGTTAAGTAAGCTCTATTTTTTATATTTGTGAATTAATTCTAAACCGAAATAGATAAGACAACGCCTCCAAATAATCCAACCTATCCTGAACTGCCTAATAACATTCATTATGCTTCATTCATAAGTCTTTACTCAATGAGCACCAATGATCGCTTTAGAATGATCAATTTAAATGGCCGACAAACTTGACATGTCCACACTAAATATTAATTAACTTTTGATTTAGATCTCTGAATGAAACGAATCCAACGTCAACGTTAAGCTAGCTCAATTTTCTATATTGCGACAAAATTTAAAACTAAATTAATCAATCCAATATACCTTAAATTACGTGATGTCATACATTATACTTCATTTATATGCCTTTACTCAATAAGCACCAATGATCAATTTAGAAATATCATTTTAAATTTTTGATAAACTTGACATGTCTGCACAAAATCGTATGTAACCTTTTTATTTAGATCTCAGAATGACAAAAATCGAATGCCCACGTTAAGCTAGTTCAATTTTCTATATTGTAACCAAAGTTAAGGCTGAAATAGATACGACAAAGCCTACAAGTAATCCAATATATCCCAAACTATGTGATGCGATGCATTATGCTTCATTTATAAGACTTTACTCAATGATCACCAATGATCAGTTTAGAATGATCATTTTAACTAGACGATCAACTTGACAAGTCCGCACTAAATCGTCTTTGACTTTTGATTTAGAGCATAAAAGGACACGAATCCTACACCCACGTTAAGCTAACTCAATTTCTTACATAGTGACTAAATTTAAGGCTGAAATGGCTACGATAAAGCCTCTAGGTAATTCAATATGTCCCAAAATACGTGATGCCATGCATTATGTTTCATTGATAAGCCTTTACTCAATGAGCACCAATGATCAGTTTAGAATGATCAGTTTCACTAGTCAATCCACTTGACATGTCCACACTAAATCGTCAATAACGTTTTATTTAGTTCTTAGAATGTCACGAATCCAACACCCATGTTAATCTAGCTCAATTTTCAATATTTTGACAAAATTTAAGGTTGAAATAGATATGACAAAGTCTCCAAGTAATCCAATAATTCTCAAACTGAGTGATGCTATGCATTATGCTTCATTTAAAAGATTTATTTAATGAGCAACAATGATTAGTTTAGAATGATCATTTTAACTGGCTGATCAACTTGACATGTCCTTACTAAATCTCCAGTAACTTTTGATTTAGAGCTCCGAATGACACGAATCCAATGCCCAAGTTAAGTTAGGTCAATTTCTATATTGGAATAGAATTTAAAACTAAAATTCCTTCGACAAATCTTTACCTTGTGACTAAATTTAAGCCGGAAATAGCTATGACAAAGCCTTCAAGTAATCCTATATATCACACACTGCGTGATGCCATGCATTATTCTTCATTCATAATACTTTACTCAATGAGCACCAATTATCATTTTAGAACGATCATTTTAACTGGCCGATCAACTTGACATTTCTGCACTAAATCTTCCGTAACTTTTTTTGTATCTCAGAATGACACAAATCCATACCGATATTAACCTAGCTCAATTTCTATATTTTTACAAAATTTATGGCTGGAATAGATATGACAAAGCCTCCAAATAATCCAATATATCCCAAACTGCGTGATGCCATGTATTATGCTTCATTTATAAGCCTTTACTCAATGAGCACCAATGATCAGTTTAGAATGATCATTTTAACTAGCCGATCAACTTGATATGTCCGCATTAAATCATCCGTCACTTTTTATTTAGATCTCAAAATGACACGAATCCAGCGCCCACGTTAAGCCAGATCAAATTTCTATATTTTTTGACAAAACTTAATGATGAAATAGATACTACAAAGCCTCCAAGTAATCCAATATATTCGAAACTGCGTGATGCCATGCATTATGTTTCATTCATATGCCTTTACTCATTGAGTACGAGCGATCAGTTTAGAATGATCATTTTATCATACCGATCAACTTCACATGTCTGCACTAAATCGTCTATAACTTTTGATTTAGAGGTCAAAATGATACGAATCGAATGCCCATGTTAAGCTAGCTCAATTTTCTACATTGTGACTTAATTTAAA
Source organism: Pugionium cornutum (assembly GCA_018901935.1). Taxonomy (NCBI): domain Eukaryota; kingdom Viridiplantae; phylum Streptophyta; class Magnoliopsida; order Brassicales; family Brassicaceae; genus Pugionium; species Pugionium cornutum. The sequence continues at coordinate 17,263,315 of CM032157.1, forward strand.
GCTAAAATTGCTACGACAAAGCCTCCATGTAATGCCATGCATTATGCTTCAATTATAAGCCTTTCTCAATGAGAAGCAAGTAATCCAATCTATCCCAAACTGCGTGATGCCATGCATTATTCTTATAAGCATTTACTCAATGAGCACCAATGATTAATTTAGAGTGATCAATTTAACTGGCCGATAAACTTGACATGTCTGCACTAAATCGTTCGTAACAGTTGATTTAGAGCTCAGAATAACATGAATCCAATGCCTACGTAATGCTAGCTCAATTTTCTATATTATAACAAAATTTTAGAGTCAAATAGATACGACAAAGGTTCCAAGTAATCCAATCTATCCCAAACTTCGTGATATTATGCATAATGCTTCATTTATAATCATTTACTCAATGAGATCCAATGATCAGTTTAGTATGCTCATTTTCACTGACCTATCAACTTGACATGTCCGCACTAAATCGTCTGAAACTTTTTATTTATAGCTCAGATTGACACGAGTCCAACGCCCATGTTAATATAACTCAATTTTCTCCATTGTGAAAAAAATTTAAGGCTTAAATAGATACGACAAATCCTCCAAGTAATCCAATATATCCCGAACAAAGTGGTGCAATGTATTATGCTTAATTTATAAGCCTTTACTCAATGGGGACCAATGATCAGTTTAGAATGATCATTTTAATTGTCCGATCAACTTGGCATGTTCGAACTAATCGTCCATAACTTTTTATTTAGATCTCAAAATTACACGAATCCAACGCCCATGTTAAGCTAGATCAGTTTTCTATATTTTGAAAAAGTTTAAGGCTGAAATAGATACGACAAAGCCTCCAAGCAATCCCATATATCGCAAACTGCATGATTCCATGCATTATCCTTCATTTATAAGCTTTTACTAAAATGAGAACCAATACTGATTTTAGAATAATCATTTTAACTGACCGATCAACTTGAAATGGTGGCACTAAATCATGTGTGACTTTTGATTTAGTGCTCAGAATGACACGAATCTTATGCCCTCATTAAGCTAACTCTATTTTCTACATTGTAACTAAATTTAAGTCTGAAATATCTATGAAAAAGCCTCCAAGTAATCCAATATATCCCAAACTGCATGATGCAATGCATTATGCTTAATTTATAAGCTTTACACAATGAGAACCAATAATTACTTTAGAATGATCATTTTAAGATGCCAATCAACTTGGCATGTCCCCACTAAATCACCTGTAACTTTTTATTTAGATCTCAGAATGACACGAAGTCAACGACCACGTTAACCTAGATTAATTTCCTATATTTTGACAAAATTTAAGGCTGAAAATGATACGACAAAGCCTCCAATTAATCTAATATATCCTAAACTGCGTGATGCCATGCATTATCCTTCATTTCTAAGCTTTTACTCAGTGAATACCAATGATCAGCTTAGGACGATCATTTTAACTGGCTGATCAAATTGAAATGTCTGCACTAAATCGTTCATCATTTTTTATTTAGAGCTCAGAATGACACGAATCCAACGCATATGTTAAGCTAGCTTGATTTTCTATATTTTGGAAAAATTTCAGACTGAAGTAGGTATGACAAAGCCTCCAAGTAATCCAATATATCCCAAAGTTTGTGATGCCATGCATTATGCTTCACTTATAAGCCTTTACTCAATGAGATCCAATGATAAGTTTAGTATGATCATTTTAACTGGCCAAACAACTTGACATGTCCGCATTAAATCGTCTATAATTTTTGATTTATAGCTCAGATTGACACGAATCTAATGCCCACATTATGATAGTTCAATTTTCTACATTGTGAAAAATTTCACGCTGAAATAAGTACGACAAAGCCTACAAGTAATCCAATATATCCCAAACTGCATGGTGCAATGCATTATGCTTAATTTATAAGCATTTACTCAATGAGCACCAATGATCAGTTTATAATGATCATTTTAACTGGCCGATCAACTTGGCATGTCCGCACTAAATCATCTGTAACTTTATATTTAGATCTCCGAATGACACGAATCCAACGCCCACGTTAAGCTAGATCAATTTTTTATATTTTGAAAAAGTTTAATGCGGAAATAGATATGACAAAGCCTCCAAGTAATCCAATCTATCCCAAACTACGTGATGCCCTACATTATCCTTCATTTATAAGTCTTTACTAAATGAGTACCAACGATCATTTTAGAATGATCATTTTAACTGGCCGATCACCTTGACCTGTCCGCATTAAATCGTTTGTGACTTTTTAATTTAGAGCTCAAAATGACATGAATCCTACGCCCACATTAAACTAGCTAAATTTTCTATATTGTGATAAATTTTAGCAATGAAATAGATATGACAAAGCCTCCAAGTAATCCAATCTATTACAAACAGCGTGATGCCATGCATTACACATCACTTATAAGCCTTTACTCAATGAGCACCAATGACTAGTTTAGAATGATCATTTGAACTAGCTGATGAACTTAACATGTGCGGACTAAAATCATCCGTAACTTTTGATTTGGAGCTCCGATTGACACGAATCCAACGGTCACATTAAAGTAGCTCAATTTTCTACATTGTGACTAAATTTAAGACTGAAATACCTACGAAAAAGCTTCCGAGTAATCCAATCGATTCCAAACTACGTGATGCCATGTATTATGCTTCACTTATAAGCCTTTACTCAATGAGTACCAATGATATGTTTAGAATGATCATTTTAACTGGCCGATCAACTTGAAATGTCCACAGTAAATCGTCCGTCAATTTGGATGTAGAGCTCAAAATGAGACGAATCCAAGGCCCGTGTTAAGCTAGCCCAATATTATATATTGTGACAAAAGTTAGGAATGAAATAGATACGATAAAGCCTCCAAGTAATCCAATATATCCCAAACTACATGATGCCATGCATTACAATTCTATTATAAGCTTTTACTCAATGAGAACCAATGATCCGTTTAAAAGGATCATTTTTGTTGGCCGATCGACGTGACAAGTCCAATGAGAACCAATGAAACGAATGATCAATGTGTACCAATGATCTGTTAATAATGATCATTTTAACTAGCCGGTCAACTTGACATGTCCACGCCAACTCATCCGTTGATTTAAATTTAGAGCTCAGAATGACACGAATCCAACGCCCGTGTTAAGCTAGCTGTATTTTCTATGTTGTGTCAAAATTTAGGAATGAAATATATACGAAAAAAGCCTCCAAGTAATCCAATTTATCACAAATTGCGTGTTGCCATGCATTTTACTTCAATTATAAGCTTTACTTAATGATTAGTTTAGAATGATCATTTCAACTAGCCCATCAACTTGAAATGTCTGCACTAAATCGTCTGTAACTTTTGATTTAGAGCTCAAAATGAGACGAATCCAACGCCCAGATTATGCTAGCTCAATTTTCTATATTGTCACAAAATTTCAAACTCATATAGATAAGACAAACCCTCCAAGTATTCCAATCTATCCCAAACTGCGTGATGCCATGCATTATGCTTCACTTGTAAGCCTTTACTGAATGAGCACCAATGATCAGGTTAGAAAGATCATTTGAACTGGCCAACACTTGACATATCCACACTAAATCGTCTGTAATTTTTGATTGACAGCTCAAATTAACATGAATCCAACGTCCACGCTCATTTTCTATATTGTGACAAAATTTAAGATTGAAATAGCTACGACAAAGTCTCCGAGTAAACCAGTCGATCCCAAATTGTGTGATGCCATGTATTTTAATTCATTTATAAGCCTTTACTCCATGAGAACCAATGATCGGTTTAGAATGATCATTTTAACTGGGCGATCAACTTGACATGTCCAAACTAAATTGTCCGTCAATTTAGATTTAGAGCTCAGAATGACACGAATCCAACGCCCATGTTAAGATAGCTCATTTTTCTATATTGACAAATGTTAGTAATAAAAAAAATATGACAAAGCCTGCAAGTAATCCAATCTATCCCAAATAACGTGATGTCATGCATTATGCTTCACTTATAAGGCTTTAATCAGTGAGCATCAATGATCAGTTTAGAATGATCATCTTAGCTGGCCGATCAACTTGACATGTCCATAAATTTTTATTTAGAGCTCCGAAATACATGAATCCAACGCACATGTTATGCTAGCTCAATTTTCTATATTTTCACAGAATTTCAAACTCAAATAGATACGACAAACCCTCCAAGTAATCCACTCTATCCTTAACTAAAGCATTAAGCGTCACTTATAAGCCTTTACTCAATGCACACCAATGATCAATTTTGGAATGATCATTTGAACCGGCCGATCAACTTGACATGTCCGCACTAAACTGTCTGTAACTTTTGATTTAGAGCTTAGATTGACTCAAATCCAACGCCCACGTTAAACTAGCTCAAGTTTCTACATTCTGACAAAATTTAAGACTGAAATAGCTATGCCAAAGCCTCTGAGTAAACCAATCGATCCCAAACTCGGTGATGCCATACATTATAATTCATTTTAAGCCTTTACTCAATGAGAACCAATGATCGGTTAAGGATGATCATTTTACTTGGCCGATCAACTTGACATGTATACATTAAATCGTTTGTCAATTTAGATTTAGAGCTCGGAATGACACGAATCCAATTCCCATGTTAAGATAGCTCATTTTTCTATATTGTGACAAAACTTAGGAACTAAATAGGTATGACGAAGCCTCCAAGTAATCCAATCTACCCCAAATACTGTGATGCCATGCATTATGCTTCACTTATAAGGTTAATCAATGAGCACCAATGATCGGTTTAAAATGATCATCTTAATTGGTCGATCAACTTGACATATCCGTTGTAAATCTTTCACAACTTTTGATTTAGAGCTCTGAATGACATGAATCCGATGCCCATGTTATGCTAGCTCAATTTTCTATATTGTCACAAAATTTCAGACTCAAATACATATGAGAAACCCTCCAAGTAGTCTATTCTATCCCAAACTGTGTGATGCCATGCTTTACACCTCACTTGTAAGCGTTTACTCAATGAGCACCAATGATCGGTTTAGGATGATCATTTTAACTGGCCGATCAACTTGACATGTCCACACTGAATCATCCGTCAATTTAGATTTAGAGCTTAGAATGACACGAATCCAACTCCCATGTTAAGATAGCTCATTTTTCTTTATTGTGACAAAAGTTAGGAATGAAATAGATACGAAAAACCCTCCAAGTAATCCAATCTATCCCAAATTGCGTGATGCCATGCATTATGCTTCACTTATAAGGCTTTAATCAATGAGAACCAATGTTCAGTTTAGAATGATCATCTTAATTGGCTGATCAACTTGACTTGTCCGCTTTAAATCGTCCATAACTTTTGATTTAGAGCTCCGAATGACATGAATCCAATGCCCACATTATGCTAGCTCAATTATCTATATTGTCACAGAATTTCAGACTCAGATAGATACGAAAAACCCTCCAAGTAATCCACTCTATCCCAAACTGCATGATGTCAAGCATTATGCTTCATTTACAAGGCTTTACTCAATGAGCACCAATGATCAGTTTAGAATGATCATTTCAACCGGCCGATCAACTTGTGATGTCATACATTATAATTTATTTATAAGCGTTTACTCAATGAAAACCAATAATCGGTTTAGGATGATCATTTTACTTGGCCGATCAGCTTGACATGTGCACATTAAATCGTCCGTCAATTTAGATTTAGCGCTCGGAATGACACGAATCCAACTTCCATGTTAAATAGCTCATTTTTCTATATTTTGACAAAATTTAGGAATTAAATAGATACGACAAAGCCTCCAAGTAATCCAATCTACCCCAAATTGCGTGATGCCATGCATTATGCTTCACTTATAAGGTTAATCAATGAGCACCAATTAGCAATTTAGAATGATCATTTTAATTGGCCGATCAACTCTACATGTCCGCACTAAATCGTCCATAACTTTTGATTTAGAGCTCCGAATGACATGAATCTGATGGCCATGTTATGCTAAATCCATTTTCTATATTGTCACAGAATTTCAGACTAAAATAGATATGAGAAACCCTCCAAGTAGTCTAATCTATCTCAAACTACGTGATGCCATGTATTATCTCTCACTTGTAACCCTTTACTCACTGAGCACCAATGCTCGGTTTAGTATGATCATTTTAACTTGCCGATCAACTTGACATATCCACACTAAATTGTCTGTCAATTTAGAGTTAGAGCTTTGAATGAAACGAATCCAAATCCCATGTTAAGATAGCTCATTTTTCTATATTGTGACAAAAGTTAGGAATGAAATAGATACGACAACGCCTCCAAGTAATCCAATCTATCTCAAATTGTGTGATGACATGCATTATATATGCTTCACTTATAACGCTTTAATCAATGAGCACCAATGATCAGTTTAGAATGATCATCCTAAATGGCCGATCAACTTGACATTTCGACACTAACATGAAATTTAGAGCTCCGAATGACATGAATCCAACGCCCACCTTATGGTAGCTCAATTTTATATATTGTCATAGAATTTTTGACTCAAATAATACGAAAAACCCTCCAAGTAATATAATCTATCCCAAACTCCGTGATACCATGCATTATGCCTCACTTGTATAAGCCTTTACTCAATGAGAAGCAATGATCGGTTTAGGATGATCATTTTAACTGGCTGATAGACTTGACATGTCCACACTAAATCATCCGTCAATTTAGATTTAGAGCACAGAACGACACGAATCCAACTCCCATGTTAAGATAGCTCATTTTTCTATAGTGTGACAAAATTTAGGATTGAAATAGATACGACAAAGCCTCCAAGTAATCCAATCTATCCCAAATTGTGTGATGCCATGCATTATGCTTCACTTATAAGGCCTTAATCAATGAGTACCAATGATCAGTTTCGAATGATCATCTTAATTGGCCGATCAACTTTACATGTCCGCACTAAATCGTCCATAACTTTTTTTAGAGCTCTGAAGGACATAAATTCAACGTCAACGTTATGCTAGCACAATATTCTATATTGTAACAACATTTCAGACTCAAATAGATACGAGAAACCCTCCAAGTAATCTAATCTATCCCAAACTGCGTGATGCCATGCATTATGCCTCACTTGTAACCCTTTAATCAATGAGCACCAGTGATCGGTCTAGGATGATCATTTTAACTGGCCGATCAACTCTACATGTCCACACTAAATCATCCACCAATTTAGATTTAGAGCTCTAAATGACACGAATCTAACTCCCATGTTACGATAGCTCATTTTTATATATGGTGACAAAAGTTAGGAATGAAATAGATTTGTCAAAGCCTCCAAATAATCCAATCTATCCCAAATTACGTGATGCCATGCATTATGCTTCACTTATAAGGCTTTAATCAATGATCACCAATGATCAGTTTTGAATGATCATCTTGATTGGCAGATCAAGTTGACATGTCCACACTAAATCGTCCATAACTTTTTATTTAGAGCTACGAATGACATGAATCCAACGTCCACGTTATGCTAGCTCAATTTTCTATATTGTCAAAACATTTTAGACTCAAATAGATACGAGACACCCTCCAAGTAATCTAATCAATCCCAAACTACATGATGCCATGCATTATGCCTCACTTTTAAGCCTTTACTTAATGAGCACCAGTGTTCGGTTTAGGATGATCATTTTAACTAGCTGATCAACTTGACATGTCCATACCAAATCGTCCTTCAATATAGATTTAAAGCTCATAATGACACGAATCCAACTCCCATGTTAAGATTGCTCATTTTTTTATATTGTGTCAAAAGTTAGGAATTAAATAGATACGACAAAGCCTACAAGTAATCTAATCTATCCTAAATTGGGTGATGCCATGCATTATGCTTCACTTATAAGGCTTTAATCAATGAGCACTAGTAATCAGTTTCGAATGATTATCTTAATTGGCTGATCAACTTGACATGTCCGCACTAAATCGTCCATAACTTTTTTATTTAGAGATCCGAATGACATGAATCCAACATACACGGTATGCTAGCTCAATTTTCTATATTGTCACAGCATTTCAGACTCTAATAGATACAAGAAACCCTCCAAATAATATAATCTTTCCCAAACTGCGTTATGCCATGCATTATGCCTCACTTGAAAGCCTTTACACAATGAGAACCAATGGTCGGTTTAGGATGATCATTTTAACTGGTCGATCAACTTGACATGTCCACAGTAAATTGTCTGTCAATTTATATTTAGAGCTCAGAATGACACGAATCCAAGTGCCATGTTATGATAGCTCATTTTTCTATATTCTGACAAAATTTCGGAATGAAAAAATATCACAAAGCATCCAAGTAATCCAATCTATCCGAAATTATGTGATGCCATGCATTATGCTTCACTTACAAGGCTTTAATCAATGAGCACCAATGATCAGTTTGGAATGATCATCTTAAATGGCCGATCAACTTGAGATGTCCGCACTAAATCGTCCACAACTTTTTACTTAGATCTCTGAATGACATGAATCCAATTTCCATGTTATGCTAGCTCAATTTTCAATATTTTCACAGCATTTCAAACTCAAATAGATAGGGAAATCCTCCAAGTAATCTAATATATCCCAAACTACGTGATGCCATGCATTATGCCTCACTTTTAAGTCTTTACTCAATGAGCACCAGTGATCGGCTAAGGATGATCATTTTAACTGGCCGATCAACTTGACATGACCACACTAAATTGTCCGTCAATTTGGATTTAGAGCTCCGAATGACACGAATCCAACTCCCATGTTAAGATAGCTCATATTTCTATATTGTGTCAACGTTAGGAATGAAATAGATACGACAAAGCATACAAGTAATCTAATGAATCCTAAATTGTGTGATGCCATGCATTATGCTTCACTTATAAGGCTTTAATCAATGAGCACCAGTAATCAGTTTCGAATGATCATCTTAATTGGCTGATCAACTTGACATGTCCACACTAAATCGTCCATAACTTTTTATTTAGAGCTCCGAATGACATGAATCCAACGTCCACGTTATGCTAGAGCTCAATTTTCAATATTGTCACATCATTTCAGACTCAAATAGATATGAGAAACCCTCCAAGTAATCTAATATATCACAAACTACGTGATGCCATGCATTATGCCTCACTTTTAAGCCTTTACTCAATGAGCACCAGTGATCAGTTTAGGATGATCATGTTAACTGGCCGGTAAACTTGACATGTCCACACTAAATCGTCTGTGAATTTAGATATAGAGCTCCGAATGACATGAATCCAACTCCTTGTTCAGATAGCTCATTTTTCTATATTGTGTCAAAGTTAGGAATGAAATAGATACGACAAAGCCTCCGAGTAATCTAATCTATCCTAAATTGTGTGATGTCATGCATTATGCTTCACTTATAAGGCTTTAATCAATGAGCACCAATGATCAGTTTCGAATGATCATCTTAATTGGCTGATCAACTTGACATGTCCTCAATAAAACATCCATAACTTTTTATTTAGAGGTACGAATAACATGAATCCAACGTGCACGTTATGGTAGCTCCATTTTCTATATTGTCACAAAATTTCAGACTCAAATAGATACGACAAACCCACCAAGTAATCTAATTTATCGAAACCTTCGTGATGCCATGCATTATGCCTCACTTGAAAGCCTTTACACAATGAGAACCAATGATCGGTTTAGGATGATCATTTTAACTGGCCGATCAACTTGACATGTCCACACTAAATTGTCAATCAATTTAGATTTTGAGCTCAGAATTACACGAATCCAACTGCCATGTTAAGATAGCGCATTTTTCTACATTGTGACAAAATTTAGGAATGAAATAGATATGACAAAGCCTCCAAGTAATCCAATCTATCTCAAACTGCATGATGCCATGCATTATGCTTCACTTATTAGGCTTTAATCAATGAGCACCAATGATCAGTTTCGAATGATCATCTTAATTGGCCGATCAACTTCCCATGTTATGATCTACGAATGACAAGAATCCAACGTCCATGATATGCTAGCTCAATTTTCAATATTGTCATAGCATTTCAGACTCAAATAGATAAGGAAATCCTCCAAGTAATCTAATATAATCCAAACTACGTGATGCCATGCATTATGCCTCACTTTTAAGCCTTTACTCAATGAGCACCAGTGATCGGTTTAGGATGATCATTTTAACTGGCCGATCAACTTGACATGTCCACACTAAATCGTCCGTTAATTTGGATTTAGAGCTCCAAATGACAAGAATCCAACTCCCATGTTAAGATAGCTCATTTTTCTATATTGTGTCAACGTTAGGAATGAAATAGATACGACAAAGCCTCCGAGTAATCTAATCTATCCTAAATTGCGTGATGCCATGGATTATGCTTCACTTATAAGGCTTTAATCAATGAGCACCAATGATCAGTTTTGAATGATCATCTTAATTGGCTGATCAACTTGACATATCCGCAATAAATCGTCCATAACTTTTTGTTTAGAAGTACGAATAACGTGAATCCAATGTCCACGTTATGCTAGCTTAATTTTCTATATTGTCACAGAATTTCAGACTCAAATAGATACGAGAAACCCTCCAAGTAATCTAATATACCCCAAACTGCGTGATGCCATGCATTATGCCTCACTTGTAAGCCTTTACACAATGAGAACCAATGATCGGTTTGGGATGATCATTAAAACTGGCCGATCAACTTGACATGTCCACACTAAATCGTCTATCAATTTAGATTTAGAGCTCAGAATGACACCAATCAACCTGCCATGTTATGATAGCTCATTTTTCTATATTGTGTCAAAAGTTAGGAATGAAATAGATACGACAAAGCCTCCAAATAATCTAATATATCCTAAATTGTGTGATGCCATGCATTATGCTTCACTTATAAGGCTTTAATCAATGAGCACCAATGATCAGTTTCGAATGATCCTCTTAAATGGCTGATCAACTTGAGATGTCCGCACTAAATCATCCACAACTTTTTACTTAGTTCTCTGAATGACATGAATCCAACGTCCATGTTATGCTACCTCAATTTTAAATATTGTCATAGCATTTCAGACTCAAATAGATAGAGAAATCCTCCAAGTAATCAAATATATCCCAACTTACGTGATGCCATGCATTATGCTTCACTTTTAAGCCTTTCCTCAATGAGCACCTGTGATCGGTTTAGGATGATCATTTTAACTAGCCGATCAACTTGACATGTCCACACTAAATCGTCCATCAAATTGGATTTAGAGCTCGGAATGACACGAATCCAACTCCCATGTTAAGATAGCTCATTTCTCTATATTGTGTCAACGTTACGAATGAAATATATACGACAAAGCCTACAAGTAATCTAATCTATCCTAAATTGCGTGATGCCATGCATTATGCTTCACCTATAAGGCTTTAATCAATGAGCACCAGTAATCAGTTTCGAATGATCATCTTAATTGGCTGATCAACTTGACATGTCTGCACTAAATCGTCCATAACTTTTTATTTAGAGCTTCGAATGACATGAATCCAACGTCCACATTATGCTAGCTAATTTTCAATATTGTCGCAGCATTTCAGACTCAAATAGATATGAGAAACCCTCCAAGTAATCTAATATATCCCAAACTATGTGATGCCATGCATTATGCCTCACTTTTAAGCCTTTACTCAATGAGCACCAGTGATCGGTTTAGGATGATCATTTTAACTGGTCGGTAAACTTGACATGTCCACACTAAATCGTCTGTGAATTTAGATTTAGAGCTCTGAATGACACGAATCCAACTCCCATGTTAAGATAGCTCATTTTTCTATATTGTGTCAAAGTTAGGAATGAAATAGATATGACAAAGCCTCCGAGTAATCTAATCTATCCTGAATTGCGTGATGTCATGCATTATGCTTCACTTAAAAGGCTTTAATCAATGAGAACCAATGATCAGTTTCGAATGATCATCTTAATTGGCTGATCAACTTGACATGTCTGCAATAAATCACCCATAAATTTTTATTTAGAGGTTCGAATCACATGAATCCAACGTGCACGTTATGGTATCTCAATTTTCTATATTGTCACAGAAATTCAGACTCAAATAGATATGAGAAACCCTCCAACTAATCTAACTTATCCTAAACTGCGCGATGCCATGCATTATACCTCACTTGAAAGCCTTTACACAATGAGAACCAATGATCGGTTTAGGATGATCATTTTAACTGGCCGATCAACTTGACATGTCCCTACTATATCGTCCGTCAATTTAGATTTTGAGCTCAAAATGACACGAATCCAACTGCCATGTTAAGATAGCGCATTTTTCTATATTGTGACAAAATTTAGGAATGAAATAGATATGACAAAGCCTCCAAGTAATCCAATCTATCCCAAATTGCATGATGCCATGCATTATGCTTCACTTATAAGGCTTTAATCAATGAGCACCAATGATCAATTTCGAATGATCATCTTAATTGGCCGATCAACTTGAAATGTCCGCACTAAATCGTCGACAACTTTTTACTTAGATCTCCGAATGACATGAATCCAACGTCCATGTTATGCTAGCTCAATTTTCAATATTGTCATAGCATTTCAGACTCAAATAGATAGAGAAATCCCCCAAGTAATCTAATATATCCCAAACTACGTGTTGCCATGCATTATGCCTCACTTTTAAGCCTCACTTTTAAGCCTTTACTCAATGAGCACCAGTGATCGGTTTAGGATGATCATTTTAACTGGCAGATCAACTTGACTTACCCACACTAAATCGTCTGTCAATTTGGATTTAGAGCTCCGAATGACACGAATCCGACTCCCATGTTAAGATAACTCATTTTTCTATATTTTGTCAACGTTAGGAATGAAATACATACGACAAAGCCTCTGAGTAATCTAATCTATCCTAAATTGCGTGATGCCATGGATTATGCTTCACTTATAAGGCTTTAATCAATGAGCACCAATGATCAGTTTCGAATGATCATCGTATTTGGCTGAACAACTTGACATGTCCGTAATAAATCGTCCATAACTTTTTGTTTAGAAGTCCGAATAACGTGAATCCAACGTCCATGTTATGCTAGCTTAATTTTCTATATTGCCACAGAATTTCAAACTCAAATAGATACGAGAAACCTTCCAAGTAATCTAATATACCCCAAACTACGTGATGCCATGCATTATGCCTCACTTGTAAGCCTTTACCCAATGAGAACCAATGATCGGTTTAGGATGATCATTTTAACTCGCCAATCAACTTGACATGTCCACACTAAATTGTCTGTTAATTTAGATTTAGAGCTCGGAATGACACCAATCCAATTCCCATGTTAAGATAGCTCATTTTTCTATATTGTGTCAAAAGTTAGGAATAAAATAGATACGACAAAGCCTCCAAATAATCTAACATATCCTTAATTGCGGGATGCCATGGATTATGCTTCACTTATAAGGCTTTAATCAATGAGCTCCTATGATAAGTTTCGAATGATCATCTTAATTGGCTGATCAACATGACATGTCCGTACTAAATCATCCACAACTTTTTATTTAGATCTCCGAATGACATGAATCCAACGTCCACATTATACTAGCTCAATTTGCTATATTTTCACAGAATTTCAGACTCAAATTAGATACGAGAAACCCTACAAGTAATCTAATTTATCCCAAACTGCATGATGCAATGCATTATGCCTAACTTGTAAGCCTTTACTCAATGAGCATTAGTGATCGGTTTAGGATGATCATTTTAACTCGTCGATCAATTTGACATGTCCACACTAAATCATCCATCAATTGCGATTTAGAGCTCAAAATGACACGAATCCAACTCTCATCTTAAGATGGCTTGTTTTTTCTATATTGTGACAAAAGTTAGAAATGAAATAGATACAACAAAGCCTCCAAATAATCTACTCTATCCCAAATTGTGTGATGCCATGAATTATGATTGACTTATAAGGCTTTAATCAATAAGCACGAATGATCAGTTTAGAATGATAATCTTAATTGGCCGATCAACTTGACATATCCACACTAAATTGTCTGCAATTTCGATTTAGAGCTGAAAATGACACGAATCCAACTCCGACTAACTTGACTTGTCCGCACTAAATCGTCCGTAACTTTTGATTTAGAGCTTAGAATGACATGAATCCAACGTCAACATTATGCTAGCTCAATTTTTTATATTGTGAAAAAATTTCAGACTCAAATAGATACGACAAAGTCTCCAAGTAATCTAATCTATCCTCAACTGTGTGATATCGTGCGTTATAATTCATTTATAAGCCTTTACTCAATGAGAACCAATGATCCATTTAGAATGAGCATTTTTACAGGCCGATCAACTTGACATGTCCACACTAAATCGTTCGTCAATTTAGATTTAGAGCTCAGAATGGCAAGAATCCAACACCCATGGTAAGCTATCTCAATTTTCTATATTATGACAAAATTTAGGAATGAAATAGATACGACAAAGCCTCCAAGTATTCCAATCTATCCCAAACTCTGTGATGCCATGCATTTTGCTTCACTTATAAGGCTTTAATAAATGAGGACCTGTGATCAGTTTAGAATGATCATCTTCAATGGCCGATCAACTTGACTTGTCCTCACTAAATCGTCCGTAACTTTTGATTTAGAACTCAGAATGACATGAATCCAACAGCCACATTATGCAAGATCAATTTTCTATATTGTGACAAAATTTTAGACTCAAATAGATACGACAAAGCCTCCAAGTAATCCAATATATCCTCAACAAAGCCTCCTAGTAATCCAATCAATTTTCTATATTATGACAAAATTTAGGAAAGAAATAGATACGACAAAGCCTCCTAGTTATCCAATCTACCCCAAATGGTGTGATGCCATGCATTATGCTTCACTTATAAGGCTTTCATAAATGAGCAGCAATGATCAGTTTAGAATGAGCATTTTAACTGTCCGATTAACTTGATATGTCCGCAATAAATCGTTCGTAACTTTTGATTTAGGGCTCAGAATGACATGAATCGAACGCCCACGTTATTCTAACTCAATTTTCTATATTATGACGAAATTTCAGACTCAAATAGATACGACAAAGCATCCAAGTAATCCAATATATCCCAAACGGCGTGATGCCATGCATTATGCTTCACTTATAAGACTTTAATAAATGAGCACCAGTGATCTGTTTAGAATGATCGTTTTCACTGGCCGATTAACTTGACATCTCCACACTAAATCATCCGTAACTTTTGATTTAGAGTTCAGAATGACGAATCCAACGTCCATGTTATGTTAGCTCAATTTTCTATATTGTGACAAAATTTCATACTCAAATAGATACGACAAAGCCTCCAAGTAATCTAATATATCCCAAACTGCGTGATACCATGCATTATGCTTCACTTATAAGGCTTTAATAAATGAGCACCTATGATCAGTTTAGAATGATCCTTTTAACTGGCCGATTAACTTAACATTTCCGCACTAAATCGTCCGTAACTTTTGATTTAGAGCTCAGAATGACATGAATCCAACGTCCATGTTATGTTAGCTCAATTTTCTATATTGTGATAAATTTTCATACTCAAATAGATACGACAAAGCCTCCAAGTAATCCAATATAACCCAAGCGGCGTGATGCCAGTCATTATGTTTCACTTATAAGGCTTTAATAAATGAGCACCAGTGATCAGTTTATAATGATCGTTTGAACTGGCCGATTAAGTTGACATATCCGCACTAAATAATCCGTAACATTTGATTTAGAGCTGAGAATGACATGAATCCAACGCCCACGTTATGCTAGATCAATTTTCTATATTGTGACAAAATTTCAGACTCAAATAGATACGACAAAGCCTCCAAGTAATCCAATATATCCCAAACGGTGTGATGCCATGCATTATGCTTCACTTATAAGGCTTTAATAAATGAGCACCAGTGATCAGTTTAGAATGATCGTTTTAACTGGCCGATTAACTTGACATTTCCACACTAAATCGTCCGTAACTTTTGATTTAGAGCTCAGAATGACATGAATCCAACGTCCATGTTATGTTAGCTCAATTTTCTATATTGTGACAAAATTTCATACTCAAATAGATACGACAAAGCCTCCAAGTAATCTAATATATCCCAAACGGCGTGATACCATGCATTATGCTTCACTTATAAGGCTTTAATAAATGAGCACCAGTGATCAGTTTAGAATGATCGTTTTAACTGGCCGATTAACTTGACATTTCCGCACTAAATCGTCCGTAACTTTTGATTTAGAGCTCAGAATGACATGAATCCAACGTCCATGTTATGTTAGCTCAATTTTCTATATTGTGACAAATTTTCATACTCAAATAGATACGACAAAGCCTCCAAGTAATCCAATATATCCCAAACGGCGTGATGCCATTCATTATGTTTCACTTATAAGGCTTTAATAAATGAGCACCAGTGATCAGTTTAGAATGATCGTTTGAACTGGCCGATTAAGTTGACATATCCGCACTAAATCATCCGTAACATTTGATTTAGAGCTGAGAATAACATGAATCCAACACCCACGTTATGCTAGCTCAATTTTCTATATTGTGACAAAATTTCAAACTCAAATAGATACGACAAAGCCTCCAAATAATCCAATCTATCCCAAACTCTCTGATGCCATGCATAATGCTTCACTTAAAAGGCTGTAATAATTGAGAACCAATGATCAGTTTAGAATGATCATCTTAAATGGCCGATCAACTTGACTTGTCCGCACTAAATTCTCCGTAACTTTTGATTTAGAGCTCAGAATGACATGAATCCAACACCCACATTATGCTAGCTCAATTTTCTATATTGTGATAAAATTTCAGACTCAAATAGATACGACAAAGCCTCCAAGTAATCCAATCTATCCCAAACTATGTGATGCCATGCATAATGCTTCACTTAAAAGGCTTTAATAATTGAGCACCAATGATCAATTTAGAATGATCATCTTAAATAGCCGATGAACTTGACTTGTCCGCACAAAATCGTCCGTAACTTTTGATTTAGAGCTCAGAATGACATAAATCCAACAGCCACGTTATGCTAGCTCAATTTTCTATATTGGGATAAAATTTCAGACTCAAATAGATACGACAAAGCCTCCAAGTAATCCAATATATCCTCAATTGCGTGATAACGTGCATTAGAATTCATTTATCAGACTTTACTCAATGAGAAACAGTGATCCATTTAGAATGACCATTTTAATTGGCCGATCAATTTGACCTGTCTACACTAAATCATTTGTCAATTTTGATTTAGAGCTCAATGACACAAATCCAACATCCATGGTAACCTAGCTCAATTTTTTATATTATGACAAAATTTAGGAAAGAAATAGATACGACAAAGCCTCCTAGTTATCCAATCTACCCCAAATGGTGTGATGCCATGCATTATGCTTCACTTATAAGGCTTTAATAAATGAGCAGCAATGATCAGTTTAGAATGAGCATTTTAACTGTCCGATTAACTTGATATGTCCGCAATAAATAGTTCGTAACTTTTGATTTAGGGCTCAGAATAACATGAATCGAACGCCCACGTTATTCTAACTCAATTTTCTATATTATGACAAAATTTCAGACTCAAATAGATATGACAAAGCATCCAAGTAATCCAATATATCCAAAACGGCGTGATGCCATGCATTATGCTTCACTTATAAGGCTTTAATAAATGAGCACCAGTGATTAGTTTAGAATGATCGTTTTAACTGGCCGATTAACTTGACATTTCCACACTAAATCATCCGTAACTTTTGATTTAGAGTTCAGAATGACATGAATCCAACGTCCATGTTATGTTAGCTCAATTTTCTATACTGTGACAAATTTTCATACTCAAATAGATACGACAAAGCCTCCAAGTAATCTAATATATCCCAAACTGCGTGATACCATGCATTATGCTTCACTTATAAGGCTTTAATAAATGAGCACCTGTTATCAGTTTAGAATGATCGTTTTAACTGGCCGATTAACTTGACATTTCCGCACTAAATCGTTCGTAACTTTTGATTTAGAGCTCAGAATGACATGAATCCAACGTCCATGTTATGATAGCTCTATTTTCTATATTGTGACAAATTTTCATACTCAAATAGATACGACAAAGCCTCCAAGTAATCCAATATAACCCAAACGGCGTGATGCCATGCATTATGTTTCACTTATAAGGCTTTAATAAATGAGCACCAGTTATCAGTTTAGAGTGATCGTTTGAACTGGCCGATTAAGTTGACATATCCGCACTAAATCATCTGTAACTTTTGATTTAGAGCTGAGAATGACATGAATTCAACGCCCACGTTATGCTAGCTCAATTTTCTATATTGTGACAAAATTTCAAACTCAAATAGATACGACAAAGCCTCCAAATAATCCAATCTATCCCAAACTCTCTGATGCCATGCATAATGCTTCACTTAAAAGGCTGTAATAATTGAGAACCAATGATCAGTTTAGAATGATCATCTTAAATGGCCGATCAACTTGACTTGTCCGCACTAAATTCTCCGTAACTTTTGATTTAGAGCTCAGAATGACATGAATCCAACACCCACATTATGCTAGCTCAATTTTCTATATTGTGATAAAATTTCAGACTCAAATAGATACGACAAAGCCTCCAAGTAATTCAATCTATCCCAAACTATATGATGCCATGCATAATGCTTCACTTAAAAGGCTTTAATAATTGAGCACCAACGATCAATTTAGAATGATCATCTTAAATAGCCGATCAACTTAACTTGTCCGCACAAAATCGTCCGTAACTTTTGATTTAGTGCTCATAATGACATAAATCCAACAGCCACGTTATGCTAGCTCAATTTTCTGTATTGGGATAAAATTTCAGACTCAAATAGATACGACAAAGCCTCCAAGTAATCCAATATATCCTCAACTGCGTGATAGCGTGCGTTATAATTCATTTATAAGACTTTACTCAATGAGAAACAGTGATCCATTTAGAATGAGCATTTTAACTGGCCGATCAACTTGACTTGTCTACACTAAATCATTCGTCAATTTTGATTTAGAGCTCAGAATGACACGAATCCAACACCCATGGTAACCTAGCTCAATTTTTTATATTATGACAAAATTTAGGAAAGAAATAGATACGAGAAAGCCTCCAAGTAATCCAATCTACCCAAATTGTGTGATGCCATGCATTATGCTTCACTTTAATAAATGAGCAGCAATGATCAGTTTAGAATGAGCATTTTAACTGTCCGATTAACATGATATGTCCGCACTAAATCGTTCGTAACTTTTGATTTAGGGCTCAGAATAACATGAATCCAACGCCCACGATATTCTTGCTCAATTTTCTATATTGTGCCAAAATGTCAAACTCAAATAGATACGAAAAGGCATACAAGTAATCCAATATATCCCAATCTGCGTGATGCCATGCATTATGCTTCACTTATAAGGCTTTAATAAATGAGCACTAGTGATCAGTTTAAAATGATCGTTTTAACTGGCCGAGTAACGTGACATTTCCACACTAAATCGTCCGTTACTTTTGAATTAGAGCTCAGAATGACATGAATCCAACGTCCATGTTATGTTAGCTCAATTTTCTATATTGTGACAAAATTTCATACTCAAATAGATACGGCAAAGCCTCCAAGTAATCTAATATATCCCAAACGGCGTGATACCATGCCTTATGCTTCACTTATAAGGCTTTAATAAATGACACCAGTGATCAGTTTAGAATGATCATTTTAACTGGCCGATTAACTTGACATTTCCACACTAAATCATCTGTAACTTTTGATTTAAAGTTTAGAATGACATGAATCCAACGTCCATGCTATGTTAGCTCAATTTTCTATAGTGTGACAAAATTTCATACTCAAATAAATACGACAAAGCCTCCAAGTAATCTAATATATCCCAAACGGCGTAATACCATGCATTATGCTTCACTTATTAGGCTTTAATAATTGAGCACCTGTGGTCAGTTTAGACTGATTGTTTTAACTAGCCGATTAACTTGACATTTCCGCACTAAATCGTTTGTAACTTTTGATTTAGAGCTCAGAATGACATGAATCCAACATCCATATTATGTTAGCTCAATTTTCAATATTGTGACAAATTTTCATACTCAAATAGATACTACAACGCCTCCAAGTAATCCAATATATCCCAAATGGAGTGATGCCATGCATTATGTTTCACTTATAAGGCTTTAATAAATGAGGACCAGTGATCAGTTTGGAATGATCGTTTTAACTGGCCGATTAAGTTTACATATCCGCACTAAATCGTCCGTAACTTTTGATTTAGAGCTCAGAATTACATGAATCCAACTCCCACGTTATGCTAGCTCAATTTTCTATATTGTTACAAAATTTCAAACTCAAATAGATACGAAAAAGCCTCCAAATAATCCAATCTATCCCAAACTCTGTGGTTCCATGCATAATGCTTCACTTAAAAGGATGTAATAATTGAGAACCAATGATCAGTTTAGAATGATCATCTTAAATGGCCGATCAACTAGACTTGTCCACACTAAATTCTCCGTAACTTTTGATTTAGAGTTCAGAATGACATGAATCCAACACCCACATTTTGCTAGCTCAATTTTCTATATTGTGATAAAATTTCAGACTCAAATAGATACGACAAAGCCTCCAAGTAATTCAATCTATCCCAAACTATGTGATGCCATGCATAATGCTTCACTTAAAAGGCTTTAATAATTGAGCACCAACGGTCAATTTAGAATGATCATCTTAAATAGCCGATCAACTTAACTTGTCCGCAAAAAATCGTCCGTAACTTTTGATTTAGAGCTCAGAATGACATAAACCCAACAGCCACGTTATGCTAGCTCAATTTTCTGTATTGGGATAAAATTTCAGACTCAAATAGATACGACAAAGCCTCCAAGTAATCCAATATATCCTCAACTGCGTGATAGCATGCGTTATAATTCATTTATAAGACTTTACTCAATGAGAAACAGTGATCCATTTAGAATGAGCATTTTAGCTGGCCGATCAACTTGACATGTCTACACTAAATCATTCGTCAATTTTGATTTAGAGCTCAGAATGACATGAATCCAACACATATGGTAACCTAGCTCAATTTTTTATGTTATGACAAAATTTAGGAAAGAAATAGATACGACAAAGCCTCCAAGTAATCCAATCTACCCCAAATTGTGTAATGCCATGCATTATGCTTCACTTTAATAAATGAGCAGCAATGATCAGTTTAGAATGAGCATTTTAACTGTCCGATTAACTTGATATGTCCGCACTAAATCGTTCGTAACTTTTGATTTAGGGCTCAGAATAACATGAATCCAACGCCCACGATATTCTTGCTCAATTTTCTATATTGTGCCAAAATGTCGAACTCAAATAGATACGAAAAGGCATACAAGTAATCCAATATATCCCAATCTGCGTGATGCCATGCATTATGCTTCACTTATAAGGCTTTAATAAATGAGCACTAGTGATCAGTTTAAAATGATCGTTTTAACTGGCCGATTAACTTGACATTTCCACACTAAATCGTCCGTTACTTTTGAATTAGAGCTCAGAATGACATGAATCCAACGTCCATGTTATGTTAGCTCAATTTTCTATATTGTGACAAAATTTCATACTCAAATAGATACGGAAAAGCCTCCAAGTAATCTAATATATCCCAAACGGCGTGATACCATGCATTATGCTTCACTTATAAGGCTTTAATAAATGACACCAATGATCAGTTTAGAATGATCATTTTAACTGGTCGATTAAGTTGACATATCCATACTAAATCGTCCGTAACTTTTGATTTAGAGCTCAGAATGACATGAATCCAATGCCCACGTTATGCTAGCTCAATTTTCTATATTGTGACAAAATGTCAGACTCAAATAGATATGACAGGCCTCCAAATAATCCAATATATCCCAAAACTCTGTGAAGCCATGCATAATGCTTCACTTAAAAGGCTGTAATAATTGAGAACCAATGATCACTTTAGAATGATCATCCTAAATGGCCGATCAGCTTGTCTTGTCCGAGCTAAATTCTCCGTAACTTTTGATTTAGAGCATAGAATGACATGAATCCAACACCCACATTATGCTAGCTCAAATTTCTATATTGTGATAAAATTTCAGACTCAAATAGATACGAAAAAGCCTCCAAGTAACCCAATCTATCCCAAACTACGTGATGCCATTCATAATGCTTCACTTATAAGGGTTTAATAAATGAGCACCAGTGATAAGTTTAGAATGATCATTTTAACTGGCCGATTAACTTGATATGTCTGCACTAAATTGTCTATAACTTCTGATTTACAGCTCAGAATGACATGAATCCAACGCACACGCTATGCTAACTACATTTTCTATATTGTGACAAAATTTCAGACTCAAACAGATACGAAAAAGGCTCCAAGTAACCCAATATATCCTCAACTGCGTGATGGCGTGCTTTATAATTCATTTATAAGACTTTACTCAATGAGAATGAGTGATCCATTTAGAATGAGCATTTTAATTAGCCGATCAACTTGACATATCTACACTAAATCATTCGTCAATTTTGATTTAGAGCTCACAATGACACGAATCCAACACCAATGGTAAGCTAGCAATTTTTTATATTATGACAAAATTTAGGAAAGAAATAGATACGACAAAGCCTCCGAGTAATCCAATCTATCCCAAATGGTGTGATGCCATGCATTATGCTTCACTTATAAGGCTTTAATAAATGAGCAGCAATGATCAGTTTAGAATGAGCATTTTAACTGTCCGATTAACTTGATATATCCGCAATATCTTGTTTGTAACTTTTGATTTAAGGCTCAGAATGACATGAATCCAACGCCCACGCTATTCTACCTCAATTTTTTATACTATGACAAAAATTAGGAAAGAAATAGATGCTACAAAGCATCCAAGTAATCCAGTATATCCCAAATGGCATGATGCCATATATTATGCTTCACTTATAAGGCTTTAATAAATGAGCACCAGTGATCAGTTTAGAATGATCGTTTTAACTGGCCGATTAACTTGACATTTGATTTAGAGCTTAGAATGACATGAATCCAACGTCCATGTTATGTTAGCTCAATTTTCTATATTGTGACAAATTTTCACACTCAAATAGATACGACAAAGCCTCCAAGTAATCCAATATATCCCAAACGGCGTGATGCCATGCATTATGCTTCACTTATAAGGCTTTAATAAATGAGCACCAGTGATCAGTTTAGAATGATCGTTTTAACTGGCCGATTAAGTTTACATGACCGCACTAAATCGTCCGTAACTTTTGATTTAGAGCTCATAATGACATGAATCCAACGCCCACGTTATGCTAGCTCAATTTCCTATATTATGACAAAATTTCAGACTCAAATAGGTACGACAAAGCCTCCAAATAATCCAATCTATCCCATACTCTGTGATGCCATGCATAATGCTTCACTTAAAACGCTGTAATAATTGAGAACCAATGATCAGTTTAGAATGATCATCTTAAATGGCCGATTAACTTGACTTGTCCGCACTAAATTCTCCGTAAATTTTGATTTAGAGCTGAGAATGACATGAATCCAACACCCACATTATACTACCTCAATTTTCTATATTGTGATAAAATTTTAGACTCAAATAGATACGACACAGCCTCCGAGTTATCCAATCTATCCCAAACTATGTAATGCCATGTATAATGCTTCACTTAAAAGGCTTTAATAATTGAGCACCAATGATCAATTTAGAATGATCATCTTAAATAGCCGATCAACTTGACTTGTCCGCACAAAATAAGTCGTAACTTTTGATTTAGAGCTCAGAATGACATAAATCCAACAGCCACATTATGCTAGCTCAATTTTCTATATTGTGCTAAAATTTCAGACTCAAATAGATTCGACAAAGCATACAAATAATCCAATATATCCCAAATGGCGTGATGTCATGCATTATGCTTCACTTATAAGGCTTTAATAAATGAGCACTAGTGATCAGTTTAGAATGATTGTTTTAACTGGCCGATTAACTTGACATTTCCACACTAAATCATCTGTAACTTTTGAATTAGAGCTCAGAATGACATGAATCAACGTCCATGTTATGTTAGCTCAATTTTCTATATTTTGAAAAAATTTCATACTCAAATAGATACGGCAAAGCCTCCAAGTAATCTAATATATCCCAAACGGCGTGATACCATGCATTATGCTTCACTTATAAGGATTTAATAAATGACACCAGTGATCAGTTTAGAATGATCGTTTTAACTGGTCGATTAAGTTGACATATCCATACTAAATCGTCCGTAACTTTTGATTTAGAGCTCAGAATGACATGAATCCAACGCCCACGTTATGCTAGCACAATTTTCTATATTGTGACAAAATGTCATACTCAAATAGATACGACAGGCCTCCAAATAATCCAATCTATGCCAAACTCCGTGATGCCATGCATAATGCCTCACTTAAAACGCTCTAATAATTGAGAACCAATGATCAGTTAAGAATGATCATCTTAAATGGCCAATTAACATGACTTGTCCGCACTAAATTCTCCGTAACTTTTGATTTAGAGCTCAGAATGAAATGAATCCAACACTCACATTATGCTACCTCAATTTGCTATATTGTGATAAAATTTCAGACTCAAATAGATATGGCAAAGCCTCCAAGTAATCTAATATATCCCAAACGGCGTGATACCATGCATTATGCTTCACTTATAAGGCTTTAATAAATGACACCAGTGATCAGTTTAGAATGATCATTTTAACTGGTCGATTAAGTTGACATATTCGTACTAAATCGTCTGTAACTTTTGATTTAGAGATCAGAATGACATGAATCCAACACCCACGTTATGCTAGCTAAATTTTTTATATTGTGACAAATGTCAAACTCAAATAGATACGACAGGCCTCCAAATAATCTAATATATCCCAAACTCTGTGATGCCATGCATAATGCTTCACTTAAAAGGCTGTAATAATTGAGAACCAATTATAATGTTAAATGGCTGATCAGCTTGACTTGTCCGAACTAAATTCTCCGTAACTTTTGATTTAGAGCTCAGAATGACATGAATCCAACAGCCACATTATGCTAGCTCAAATTTCTTTATTGTGATAAAATTTCAGACTCAAATAGATACGAAAAAGCCTCCAAGTAACCCAATCTATCCCAAACTACGAGATGCCATTCATAATGCTTCACTTATAAGGGTTTAATAAATGAGCACCAGTGATAAGTTTAGAATGATCATTTTAACTGGCCGATTAACTTGATATGTCTGCACTAAATTGTCTATAACTTCTGATTTACTGCTCAGAATGACATGAATCCAACGCACACGTTATGCTAACTACATTTTCTATATTGTGACAAAATTTCAGACTCAAACGGATACGAAAAGGGCTCCAAGTAACCCAATATATCCTCAACTGCGTGATGGCGTGCTTTATAATTCATTTATAAGACTTTACTCAATGAGAATGAGTGATCCATTTAGAATGAGCATTTTAATTGGCCGATCAACTTGATATGTCTACACTAAATCATTCGTCAATTTTGATTTAGAGCTCAAAATGACACGAATCCAACACCAATGGTAAGGTAGCTCAATTTTTTATACTATGACAAAATTAGGAAAGAAATAGATACTACAAAGCCTCCGAGTAATCCAATCTATCCCAAATGGTGTGATGCCATGCATTATGCTTCACTTATAAGGCTTTAATAAATGAGCAGCAATGATCAGTTTAGAATGAGCATTTTAACTGTCCGATTAACTTGATATATCCGCAATATCTCGTTCGTAACTTTTGATTTAAGGCTCAGAATGACATGAATCCAACGCCCACGCTATTCTAGCTCAATTTTCTATATTGTGACAAAATTTCAGACTCAAATAGATACAAAAAAGTATCCAAGTAATCCAATATATCCCAAACGGCGTGATGCCATGCATTATGCTTCACTTATAAGGCTTTAATAAATGAGAACCAATGATCAGTTTAGAATGATCGTTTTAACTGGCCGATTAACTTGACATTTCCACACTAAATCGTCCGTAACTTTTGATTTAGAGCTCAAAATGACATGAATCCAACATCCACGTTATGTTAGCTCAATTTTCTATATTGTGACAAAATTTCAAGCTCAAATAGATACGACAAAACCTCCAAGTAATCCAATATATCCCAAACGGTGTGATGCCATGCATTATGCTTCACTTATAAAGCTTAAATAAATGAGCACCAGTGATCAGTTTAGAATGATCGTTATAACTGGCCGATTAACTTGACATTTCCACACTAACTCATCTGTAACTTTTGATTTAAATTTTAGAATGACATGAATCCAACGTCCATGTTATGTTAGCTCAATTTTCTATATTGTGACAAAATTTCATACTCAATTAGATACGACAAAGCCTCCAAGTAATCTAATATATCCCAAACGGCGTGATAGCATGCATTATGCTTCACTTATCAGGCTTTAATAAATGTGCACATGTGGTCAGTTTAGAATGATTGTTTTAACTAGCCGATTAACTTGACATTTCCGCACTAAATCACCCGTAACTTTTGATTTAGAGCTCAGAATGACATGAATCCAACGTCCATGTTATGTTAGCTCAATTTTCTATATTGTGACAAATTTTCATACTCAAATAGATACGACAACGCCTCCAAGTAATCCAATATATCCCAAACGGCGTGATGCCATGCATTATGTTTCACTTATAAGGCTTTAATAAATGAGCACCAGTGATCAGTTTAGAATGATCGTTTTAACTGGCCGATTAAGTTTACATATCCGCACTAAATCATCCGTAACATTTGATTTAGAGCTGAGAATAACATGAATCCAACACCCACGTTATGCTAGCTCAATTTTCTATATTGTGACAAAATTTCAAACTCAAATAGATACGACAAAGCCTCCAAATAATCCAATCTATCCCAAACTTTCTGATGCCATGCATAATGCTTCACTTAAAAGGCTGTAATAATTGAGAACCAATGATCAGTTTAGAATGATCATCTTAAATGGCCGATCAACTTGACTTGTCCGCACTAAATTCTCCGTAACTTTTTATTTATAGCTCAAAATGACATGAATCCAAACCCACATTATGCTAGATCAATTTTCTATATTGTGATAGAATTTCAGACTCAAATAGATACGACAAAGCCTCCAAGTAATCCAATCTATCCCAAACTATGTGATGCCATGCATAATGCTTCACTTAAAAGGCTTTAATAATTGAGCACCAATGATCAATTTAGAATGATCATCTTAAATAGCCGATGAACTTGACTTGTCCGCACAAAATCGTCCGTAACTTTTGATTTAGAGCTCAGAATGACATAAATCCAACAGCCACGTTATGCTAGCTCAATTTTCTATATTGGGATAAAATTTCAGACTCAAATAGATACGACAAAGCCTCCAAGTAATCCAATATATCCTCAATTGCGTGATAACGTGCATTAGAATTCATTTATCAGACTTTACTCAATGAGAAACAGTGATCCATTTAGAATGACCATTTTAATTGGCCGATCAATTTGACCTGTCTACACTAAATCATTTGTCAATTTTGATTTAGAGCTCAATGACACAAATCCAACATCCATGGTAACCTAGCTCAATTTTTTATATTATGACAAAATTTAGGAAAGAAATAGATACGACAAAGCCTCCAAGTAATCCAATCTACCCGAAATTGTGTGATGCCATGCATTATGCTTCACTTATAAGGCTTTAATAAATGAGCACTAGTGATCAGTTTAGAATGATTGTTTTAACTGGCCGATTAACTTGACATTTCCACACTAAATCGTCCGTAACTTTTGATTTAGAGCTCAAAATGACATGAATCCAACATCCACGTTATGTTAACTCAATTTTCTATATTGTGACAAAATTTTAAGCTCAAATAGATACGACAAAACCTCCAAGTAATCCAATATATCCCAATTGGTGTGATGCCATGCATTATGCTTCACTTATAAAGCTTAAATAAATGAGCACCAGTGATCAGTTTAGAATGATCGTTATAACTGGCCGATTAACTTGACATTTCCACACTAACTCATCTGTAACTTTTGAATTAAATTTTAGAATGACATGAATCCAACGTCCATGTTATGTTAGCTCAATTTTCTATATTGTGACAAAATTTCATACTCAAATAGATACGACAAAGCCTCCAAGTAATCTAATATATCCCAAACTGCGTGATACCATGCATTATGCTTCACTTATAAGGCTTTAATAAATGAGCACCTGTGATCAGTTTAGAATGATCGTTTTAACTGGCTGATTAACTTGACATTTTCGCACTAAATCGTCCGTAACTTTTGATTTAGAGCTCAGAATGACATGAATCCAACGCCCACGTTATGGTAGCTCTATTTTCTATATTGTGACAAATTTTCATACTCAAATAGATACGACAAAGCCTCCAAGTAATCCAATATAACCCAAACGGCGTGATGCCATGCATTATGTTTCACTTATAAGGCTTTAATAAATGAGCACCAGTTATCAGTTTAGAGTGATCGTTTGAACTGGCCGATTAAGTTGACATATCCGCACTAAATCATCTGTAACTTTTGATTTAGAGCTCAGAATGACATGAATCCAACGCCCACGTTATGCTAGCTCGATTTTCTATATTGTGACAAAATTTCAAACTCAAATAGATACGACAAAGCCTCCAAATAATCCAATCTATCCCAAACTCTCTGATGCCATGCATAATGCTTCACTTTAAAGGCTGTAATAATTGAGAACCAATGATCAGTTTAGAATGATCATCTTAAATGGCTGATTAACTTGACTTGTCCGCACTAAATTCTCCGTAACTTTTGATTTAGAGCTCAGAATGACATGAATCCAACACCCACATTATGCTAGCTCAATTTTCTATATTGTGATAAAATTTCAGACTCAAATAGATATGACAAAGCCTCCAAGTAATCCAATCTATCCCAAACTATGTGATGCCATGCATAATGCTTCACTTAAAAGGCTTTAATAATTGAGCACCAATGATCAATTTAGAATGATCATCTTAAATAGCCGATCAACTTGACTTGTCCGCACAAAATCGTCCGTAACTTTTGATTTAGAGCTCAGAATGACATAAATCCAACAGCCACGTTATGCTAGCTCAATTTTCTATATTGGGATAAAATTTCAGACTCAAATAGATACGACAAAGCCTCCAAGTAATCCAATATATCCTCAACTGCGTGATAGCGTGCGTTATAATTCATTTATAAGTCTTTACTCGAGGAGAGACAGTTATCCATTTATAATGAGCATTTGAACTGGCCGATCAACTTGACATGTCTACACTAAAACATTCGTTAATTTTGATTTAGAGCTCAGAATGACACGAATCCAACACCCATGGTAACCCTGCTCAATTTTTTATATTATGACAAAATTTAGGAAAGAAATAGATACGACAAAGCCTCCAAGTAATCCAATCTACCCGAAATTGTGTGATGCCATGCATTATGCTTCACTTATAAGGCTTTAATAAATGAGCAACAATGATCAGTTTTGAATGAGCATTTTAACTGTCCGATTAACTTGATATGTCCGCAATAAATCGTTCGTAACTTTTGATTTAGGGATCAGAATGACATGAATCCAACGCCCACATTATTCTGGCTCAATTTTCTATATTGTGACAAAATTTCAGACTCAAATAGATACGACAAAGCATCCAAGTAATCCAATATATCCCAAATGGTGTGATGCCATGCATTATGCTTCACTTATAATGCTTTAATAAATGAGCACTAGTGATCAGTTTAGAACGATCGTTTTAGGTGGCCGATTAACTTGACATTTCCACACTAAATCATCCGTAACTTTTTAATTAGAGCTCAGAATGACATGAATCCAACGTCCATGTTATGTTAGATCAATTTTCTATATTGTGACAAAATTTCATACTCAAATAGATATGGCAAAGCCTCCAAGTAATCTAATATATCCCAAACGGCATGATACCATGCATTATGCTTCACTTATAAGGCTTTAAAAAATGACACCAGTGATCAGTTTAGAATGATCGTTTTAACTGGTCGATTAAGTTGACATATTCGTACTAAATCGTCTGTAACTTTTTATTTAGAGCTCAGAATGACATGAATCCAATGCCCACGTTATGCTAGCTAAATTTTTTATATTGTGCAAATGTCAAACTCAAATAGATACGACAGGCCTCCAAATAATCTAATATATCCCAAACTCTGTGATGGCATGCATAATGCTTCACTTAAAAGGCTGTAATAATTGAGAACCAATGATCATCTTAAATGGCCGATCAGCTTGACGTGTCCGAACTAAATTCTCCGTAAATTTTGATTAAGAGCTCAGAATGACATGAATCCAACACCCACATTATGCTAGCTCAAATTTCTATATTGTGATAAAATTTCAGACTCAAATAGATACGAAAAAGCCTCCAAGTAATCCAATCTATCCCAAACTACGTGATGCCATTCATAATGCTTCACTTATAAGGGTTTAATAAATGAGCACCAGTGATAAGTTTAGAATGATCCTTTTAACTGGCCGATTAACTTGATATGTCCGCACTAAATTGTCTATAACTTCTGATTTACAGCTTAGAATGACATGAATCCAACGCACACGTTATGCTAACTACATTTTCTATATTGTGACAAAATTTTAGACTCAAACAGATACGAAAAAGGCTCCAAGTAACCCAATCTATCCCAAACTACGTGATGCCATGCATAATGCTTCACTTATACGGGTTTAATAAATGAGCACCAGTGATAAGTTTAGAATGATCATTTTAACTGGCCGATTAACTTGACATCTCCGCACGAAATCATTTGTAACTTTTGATTTAGAGCTCAAAATGACATTAATCCAACGCTGACGTTATGCTAGCTCATTTTCTGAATATTGTGACAAAATTTCAGACTCAAATAGATACGACAAAGGCCCCAAGTAATCCAATCTATCCCTAACTGCGTGATGCCATGCATTATGCTTTACTTATAAGGCTTTAATAAATAAGGACCTGTGATAAGTTTAGAATGATCATCTTCAATGGCCGATCAACTTGACTTGTCCGCACTAAATCGTCCATAACTTTTGATTTAGAGCTCAGAATGACATGAATCCAACAGCCACATTATGCGAGATCAATTTTCTATATTGTGACAAAATTTTAGACTCAAATAGATACGACAAAGCCTCCAAGTAATCCAATATATCCTCAACTATGTGATGGCGTGCGTTATAATTCATTTATACGACTTTACTCAATGAGAAAGAGTGATCCATTTAGAATGAGCATTTTAATTGGCCGATCAACAAGATATGTCTACACTAAATCATTTGTCAATTTAGATTTAGAGCTCAGAATGACACGAATCCAACACCCATGGTAAGCTAGCTCAATTTTTATATTATGACAAAAATTAGGAAAGAAATCAATACGGCAAAGCCTCCGAGTAATTCAATCTATCCCAAATGGTGTGATGTCATGAATTATGCTTCACTTATAAGGATTTAATAAATGAGCAGCAATGATCAGTTTAGAATGAGCATTTTAACTGTCTGCTTAACTTGATATGTCCATAATAAATCGTTTGTAACTTTTGATTTAGGGCTCAGAATGACATGAATCCAACACCCACGTTATTCTAGCTCAATTTTCTATATTGTGACAAAATTTCAGACTCAAATAGATACGACAAAGAATCCAAGTAATCCAATATATCCCAAACGGGGTGATGCCATACATTATGCTTCACTTATAAGGCTTTAATAAATGAGCACCAGTGATCAGTTTAGAATGATCGTTTTAACTGGCCGATTAACTTGACATTTCCGCACTAAATCGTCCGTAACTTTTGATTTAGAGCTCAGAATGAAATGAATCCAACGTCCATGTTATGTTAGCTCAATTTTCTATATTGTGACATATTTTCACACTCAAATAGACACGACAAAGCCTCCAAGTAATCCAATATATCCCGAACGGCGTGATGCCATGCGTTATGCTTCACTTATAAGGCTTTAATAAATGAGCACCAATGATCAGTTTAGAATGATCGTTTGAACTGGCCGATTAAGTTGACATATCCCCTCTAAATCATCCGTAACTTTTGATTTAGAGCTGAGAATGACATGAATCCAATGCCCACGTTATGCTAGCTCAATTTTCTATATTGTGACAAAATTTCAGACTCAAATAGGTACGACAAAGCCTCCAAATAATCCAATCTTTGCCAAACTCCATGATGCCATGCATAATGCTTCACTTAAAACGCTGTAATAATTGAGAACCAATGATCAGTTTAGAATGATCATCTTAAATGGCCGATTAACATGACTTGTCCGCACTAAATTCTCCATAACTTTTGATTTAGAGCTCAGAATGACATGAATCCAACACCCACATTATGGTACCTCAATTTGCTATATTGTGATAAAATTTCAGACTCAAATAGATACGACAAAGCCTCCGAGTAATCCAATCTATCCCAAACTATGTGATGCCATGCATAATGCTTCACTTAAAAGGTTTTAATAATTCAGCACCAATGATCAATTTAGAATGATCATCTTAAATAGCCGATCAACTTGACTGGTCCGCACTAAATCGTCCGTAACTTTTGATTTAGAGCTCAGAATGACATAAATCCAACAGCCACGTTATGCTAGCTCAATTTTCTATATTGGGATAAAATTTCAGACTCAAATAGATACGACAAAGCCTCCAACTAATCCAATATATCCTCAATTGCGTGATAACGTGCATTAGAATTCATTTATTAGACTTTACTCAATGAGAAACAGTGATCAATTTAGAATGAGCATTTTAATTGGCCGATCAACTTGACATGTCTAAACTAAATCATTCCGCAATTTTGATTTAGAGCTCAATGACACGAATCCAACATCCATGGTAACCTAGATCAATTTATTATATTATGACAAAATTTTGGAAAGAAATAGATACGACAAAGCCTCCGAGTTATCCAATCTACCCCAAATGGTGTGATGCCAGGCATTATGCTTCACTTATAAGTCTTTAATAAATGAGCTGCAATGATCAGTTTAGAATGAGCATTTTAACTGTCCGATTAACTTGATATGTCCGCAATAAATCGTTCGTAACTTTTGATTTAGGGCTCAGAATGACATGAATCAAACGCCCACGTTATTCTAACTCAATTTTCTATATTATGACAAAATTTCAGACTCAAATAGATACGACAAAGCCTCCAAGTAATCCAATCTATCCCAAACTATGTGATGCCATGCATAATGCTTCACTTAAAAGGCTTTAATAATTGAGCACCAATGATCAATTTAGAATAATCATCTTAAATAGCCGATCAAATTGACTTGTCCGCACAAAATCGTCCATAACTTTTGATTTAGAGCTCAGAATGACAGAAATCCAACAGCCACGTTATGCTAGCTCAATTTTCTATATTGGGATAAAATTTCAAACTCAAATAGATACGACAAAGCCTCCAAGTAATCCAATATATCCTCAACTGCGTGATAACGTAAGTTATAATTCATTTATAAGGCTTTACTCCATGAGAAACAGTGATCCATTTAGAATGAGCATTTTAACTGGCCAATCAACTTGACATGTCTACACGAAATCATTCGTTAATTTTGATTTAGAGCTCAGAATGACACGAATCCAACACCCATGGTAATCTAGCTCAATTTTTTATATTATGACAAAATTTAGGAAAGAAATAGATACGACAAAGCCTCCGAGTAATCCAATCTACCCCAAATTGTGTGATGCCTTGCATTATGCTTCACTTATAAGGCCTTAATAAATGAGCAGCAATGATCAGTTTAGAATGAGCATTTTAACTGTCCGGTTAACTTGATATGTCCGCAATAAATCGTTCGTAACTTTTGATTTAGGGCTCAGAATGACATTAATCCAACGCCCACGTTATTCTAGCTCAATTTTCTATATTGTGACAAAATTTCAAACTCAAATAGATACGAAAAATCCTCCAAATAATCCAATCTATCCCAAACACAATGTTGCCATGCATAATGCTTCACTTAAAAGGCTGTAATAATTGAGAACCAGTGATCAGTTTAGAATGATCATCTTAAATGGCCTATCAACTTGACTTGTCCGCACTAAATTCTCCGTAACTTTTGATTTAGAGCTCAGAATGACATGAATCCAACACCCACATTATGCTAGCTCAATTTTCTACATTGTGATAAAATTTCAGACTCAAATAGATACGACAAAGCCTCCAAGTAATCCAATCTATCCCAAACTATGTGATGCCATGCATAATGCTTCACTTAAAAGGCTTTAATAATTGAGCACCAATGATCAATTTATAATGATCATCTTAAATAGCCGATCAACTTGACTTGTCCGCACAAAATCGTCCGTAACTTTTGATTTAGAGCTCAGAATGACATAAATCCAACAGCCACGTTATGCTAGCTCAATTTTCTATATTGGGATAAAATTTCAGACTCAAATAGATACGACAAAGCCTCCAAGTAATCCAATATATCCTTAACTGCGTGATAGCGTGCGTTATAATTCATTTATAAGACTTTACTCCATAAGAAACAGTGATCCATTTCGAATGAGCGTTTTAACTGGCCGATCAACTAGACATGTCTACACTAAATCATTCGTTAATTTTGATTTAGAGCTCAGAATGACACGAATCCAACACCCATGGTAATCTAGCTCAATTTTTTATATTATGACAAAATTTAGGAAAGAAATAGATACGACAAAGCCTCCGAGTAATCCAATCTACCCCAAATTGTGTGATACCATGCATTATGCGTCACTTATAAGGCTTTAATAAATGAGCAGCAATGATCAGTATAGAATGAGCATTTTAACTGTTCGATTAACTTGATATGTCCGCAGTAAATCGTTCGTAACTTTTGATTTAGGGCTCAGAATGACATGAATCCAACGCCCACGTTATTCTAGCTCAATTTTCTATATTGTGACAAAATTTCAGACTCAAATAGAAACGACAAAGCATCCAAGTCATCCAATATATCCCAAATGGCGTGATGCCATGCATTTTGGTTCACTTATAAGGCTTTAATAAATGAGCACTAGTGATCAGTTTAGAATGATCGTTTTAATTGGCCGATTAACTTGATATTTCCACACTAAATCATCCGTAACTTTTGAATTAGAGCTCAGAATAACATGAATCCAACGTCCATGTTATGTTAGCTCAATTTTCTATATTGTGACAAAATTTTATACTCCAATAGATATGGTAAAGCCTCCAAGTAATCCAATATAACCCAAACGGCGTGATGCCATGCATTATGTCTCACTTATAAGGCTTTAATAAATGAGCACCAGTGATCAGTTTAGAATGATCGTTTGAACTGGCCGATTAAGTTGACATATCCGCACTAAATCGTCCGTAACTTTTGATTTAGAGCTCAGAATGACATGAATCCAACACCCACATTATGCTAGCTCAATTTTCTACATTGTGATAAAATTTCAGACTCAAATAGATACGACAAAGCCTCCAAGTAATCCAATCTATCCCAAACTATGTGATGCCATGCATAATGCTTCACTTAAAAGGCTTTAATAATTGAGCACCAATGATCAATTTAGAATGATCATCTTAAACAGCCGATCAACTTGACTTGTCCGCACAAAATCGTCCGTAACTTTTGATTTAGAGTT
The DNA here is from genome assembly GCA_018901935.1 of Pugionium cornutum. NCBI lineage: Eukaryota > Viridiplantae > Streptophyta > Magnoliopsida > Brassicales > Brassicaceae > Pugionium > Pugionium cornutum. Next base: position 17,299,170 of record CM032157.1, read on the forward strand.
CAGAGTGACATAAATCCAACAGCCACGTTATGGTAGCTCAATTTTCTATATTGAGATAAAATTTCAGACTCAAATAGATACGACAAAGTCTCCAAGTAGTCCAATATATCCTCAACTGTGTGATGGCGTGCATTATAACTCATTTATAAGAATTTACTCAATGAGAAAGAGTGATCCATTTAGAATGAGCATTTTATCTGGCCGATCAACTTGATATGTCTACACTAAATCATTTGTCAATTTTGATTTAGAGCTCAGAATGACACGAATCCAACACCCATGGTAAGCTAGCTCAATTTTTTATATTATGACAAAATTTAGGAAAGAAATAAATACGACAAAGCCTCTGAGTAATTCAATCTATCCCAAATGGTGTGATGCCATGCATTATACTTCACTTATAAGGCTTTAATAAATGAGCAGCAATGATCAGTTTAGAATGAGCATTTTAACTGTCCGATTAACTTGATATGTCCGCAATAAATCGTTCGCAACTTTTGATTTAGGGCTCAGAATGACATGAATCCAACGCCCACGTTATTCTAGCTCAATTTTCTATATTGTGACAAAATTTCAGACTCAAATCGATACGACAAAGCATCCAAGTAATCCAATATATCCCAAACGGCAAGATGCCATACATTATGCTTCACTTATAAGGCTTTAATAAATGAGCACCAGTGATCAGTTTAGAATGATCGTTTTAACTGGCCGATTAACTTGACATTTCCGCACTAAATTGTCCGTAACTTTTGATTTAGAGCTCAGAATGACATGAATCCAACGTCCATGTTATGTTAGCTCAATTTTCTATATTGTGACAAATTTTCATACTCAAATAGATACGACAAAGCCTCCAAGTAATCTAATATATCCCAAACGGCGTGATACCATGCATTATTCTTCACTTCTAAGGCTTTAATAAATGACACCAGTGATCAGTTTAGAATGATCGTTTTAACTGGTCGATTAAGTAGACATATCCGTACTAAATCGTCCGTAACTTTTGATTTAGAGCTCAGAATGCCATGAATCCAACGCCCACGTTATGCTAGCTCAATTTTCTATATTGTGACAAAATGTCAGACTCAAATAGATACGACAGGCCTCCAAATAATCCAATATATCGCAACCTCTGTGATGCCATGCATAATGCTTCACTTAAAAGGCTGTAATAATTGAGAACTAATGATAATCTTAAATGGCTGATCAGCTTGACTTGTCTGAACTAAATTCTTCGTAACTTTTGATTTAGAGCTCAGAATGACATGAATCCAACAGCCACATTATGCTAGCTCAAATTTCTTTATTGTGATAAAATTTCAGACTCAAATAGATACGAAAAAGCCTCCAAGTAACCCAATCTATCCCAAACTACGTGATGCCATTCATAATGCTTCACTTATAAGGGTTTAATAAATGAGCACCAGTGATAAGTTTAGAATGATCATTTTAACTGGCCGATTAACTTGATATGTCTGCACTAAATTGTCTATAACTTCTGATTTACAGCTCAGAATGACATGAATCCAACGCACACGTTATGCTAACTACATTTTCTATATTGTGACAAAATTTCAGACTCAAACAGATACGAAAAAGGCTCCAAGTAACCCAATATATCCTCAACTGCGTGATGGCGTGCTTTATAATTCATTTATAAGACTTTACTCAATGAGAATGAGTGATCCATTTAGAATGAGCATTTTAATTGGCCGATCAACTTGATATGTCTACACTAAATCATTCGTCAATTTTGATTTAGAGCTCAAAATGACACGAATCCAACACCAATGGTATGGTAGCTCAATTTTTTATACTATGACAAAATTAGGAACGAAATAGATACTACAAAGCCTTCGAGTAATCCAATCTATCCCAAATGGTGTGATGCCATGCATTATGCTTCACTTATAAGGCTTTAATAAATGAGCAGCAATGATCAGTTTAGAATGGGCATTTTAACTTTCCGATTAACTTGATATATCCGTAATATCTTGTTTGTAACTTTTGATTTAAGGCTCAGAATGACATGAATCCAACGCCCACGCTATTCTAGCTCAATTTTTTATACTATGACAAAAATTAGGAAAGAAATAGATGCTACAAAGCATCCAAGTAATCCAGTATATCCCAAACGGCATGATGCCATACATTATGCTTCACTTATAAGGCTTTAATAAATGAGCACCAGTGATCAGCTTAGAATGATCGTTTTAACTGGCCGATTAACTTGACATTTGATTTAGAGCTTAGAATGACATGAATCCAACGTCCATGTTATGTTAGCTCAATTTTCTATATTGTGACAAATTTTCACACTCAAATAGACACGACAAAGCCTCCAAGTAATCCAATATATCCCAAACGGCGTGATGCCATGCATTATGCTTCACTTATAAGGCTTTAATAAATGAGCACCAGTGATCAGTTTAGAATGATCGTTTTAACTGCCCGATTAAGTTTACATGACCGCACTAAATCGTCCGTAACTTTTGATTTAGAGCTCATAATGACATGAATCCAACGCCCACGTTATGCTAGCTCAATTTCCTATATTATGACAAAATTTCAGACTCAAATAGGTACGACAAAGCCTCCAAATAATCCAATCTATCCCATACTCTGTGATGCCATGCATAATGCTTCACTTAAAACGCTGTAATAATTGAGAACCAATGATCAGTTTAGAATGATCATCTTAAATGGCCGATTAACTTGACTTGTCCGCACTAAATTCTCCGTAAATTTTGATTTAGAGCTGAGAATGACATGAATCCAACACCCACATTATACTACCTCAATTTTCTATATTGTGATAAAATTTTAGACTCAAATAGATACGACAAAGCCTCCGAGTTATCCAATCCATCCCAAACTATGTAATGCCATGTATAATGCTTCACTTAAAAGGCTTTAATAATTGAGCACCAATGATCAATTTAGAATGATCATCTTAAATAGCCGATCAACTTGACTTGTCCGCACAAAATAAGTCGTAACTTTTGATTTAGAGCTCAGAATGACATAAATCCAACAGCCACATTATGCTAGCTCAATTTTCTATATTGTGCTAAAATTTCAGACTCAAATAGATTCGACAAAGCATACAAATAATCCAATATATCCCAAATGGCGTGATGTCATGCATTATGCTTCACTTATAAGGCTTTAATAAATGAGCACTAGTGATCAGTTTAGAATGATTGTTTTAACTGGCCGATTAACTTGACATTTCCACACTAAATCATCTGTAACTTTTGAATTAGAGCTCAGAATGACATGAATCAACGTCCATGTTATGTTAGCTCAATTTTCTATATTTTGAAAAAATTTCATACTCAAATAGATACGGCAAAGCCTCCAAGTAATCTAATATATCCCAAACGGCGTGATACCATGCATTATGCTTCACTTATAAGGCTTTAATAAATGAGCACCAGTGATCAGTTTAGAATGATCGTTTTAACTGGCCGATTAACTTGACATTTCCGCACTAAATCGTCCGTAACTTTTGATTTAGAGCTCAGAATGACATGAATCCAATGCCCATATTATGCTAGCTAAATTTTCTATATTGTGACAAAATTTCAGACTCAAATAGATATGACAAGGCCTCCAAGTAATCCAATATATCTCAAAATGCATGATTCCATGCATTATTCTTCACTTATAAGGCTTTAATAATTGAGCACCAATGATCAATTTAGAATGATCATATTAAATGGCCGATCAACTTGACATGTCCGCACTAAATCGACGTAACTTTTGATTTAGAGCTCAGAATGACATGAATCCAACGCCCACATTATGCTAGCTCAATTTTCTATATTATGACAAAATTTAGGAATGAAATAGATACGACAAAGCCTCCAAGTAATCCAATATATCCCAGACTGCGTGATGCCATGCAGTATGCTGCACTTATAAGGCTTTAATAAATGAGCACCAGTGATCAGTTTAGAATGATCATTTTAACTGGCCGATTAACTTGACATGTCCCAACTAAATCGTTCGTCAATATTGATTTAGAGCTCAGAATGACATGAATCCAACGCCCACGTTATGCTAGCTCAATTTTCTATATTATGACAAAATTTAGAATCAAATAGATATGACAAAGCCTCCAAGTAATCCAATATCCCAATGCGTGATGTCATGCATTATGCTTCACTTATAAGGCTTTAATAAATGAGCACCAGTGATCATTTAGAATGATCATTTTAACTTGGCGATCAATTTGACATGTCCGCACAAAATCGTCCGTAACTTTTGATTTAGAGCTCAGAATGACATGAATCCAATGCCCACATTATGCTCGCTCAATTTTCTATATTGTGAAAAAAATTTCAGTCTCAAATAGATACAACAAAGCCTCCAAGTAATCCAATCTATCCCAAAAGGTGTGATTCCATGCATTATGCTTCACTTATAAGGCTTTAATAATTGAGCACCAATGATCAGTTTAGAATGATCACCTTAATTGGTCGATCAACCTGACTTATCCGCACAAAATCGTCCGTAACTTTTGATTTAGAGCTCAGAATGACATGAATCCAATGCCCATATTATGCTAGCTCAATTTTCTATATTGTGACAAAATTTCAGACTCAAATAGATACGACAAAGCCTCCAAGTAATCCAATATATCCTCAACTGTGTGATGGCGTGCGTTATAATTCATTTATAAGACTTTACTCAATAAGAATGAGTGATCCATTTAAAATGAGCATTTTAACTGGCTAATCAATTTGATATATCTACACTAAATCATTTGTCAATTTAGATTTAGAGCTCAGAATGACACGAATCCAACACCCATGGTAAGCTAGCTCAATTTTTTATACTATGACAAAATTTAGGATAGAAATAAATACGACAAAGCCTCCGAGTAATTCAATCTATCCCAAATGGTGTGATGCCATGCATTATGCTTCACTTATATGACTTTAATAAATGAGCAGCAATGATCAGTTTAGAATGAGCATTTTAACTGTCCGATTAACTTGATATGTCCGCAATAAATCGTTCGTAACTTTTGATTTAGGGCCCAGAATGACATGAATCGAACGCCCACGTTATTCTAACTCAATTTTCTATATTATGACGAAATTTCAGACTCAAATAGATACGAGAAAATATCCAAGTAACCCAATATATCCCAAACGGCGTGATGCCATGCATTATGCTTCACTTATAAGGCTTTAATAAATGAGCACCAGTGATCAGTTTAGAATGATCGTTTTAACTGGCCAATTAACTTGACATCTCCACACTAAATCATCCGTAACTTTTGATTTAGAGTTCAGAATGACGAATCCAACGTCCATGTTATGTTAGCTCAATTTTCTATATTGTGACAAAATTTCATACTCAAATAGATACGACAAAGCCTCCAAGTAATCTAATATATCCCAAACTGCGTGATACCATGCATTATGCTTCACTTATAAGGCGTTAATAAATGAGCACCTATGATCAGTTTAGAATGATCGTTTTAACTGGCCGATTAACTTGACATTTCCGCACTAAATCGTCCGTAACTTTTGATTTAGAGCTCAGAATGACATGAATCCAACGTCCATGTAATGTTAGCTCAATTTTCTATATTGTGACAAATTTTCATACTCAAATAGATACGACAAAGCCTCCAAGTAATCCAATATATCCCAAGCGGCGTGATGCCAATCATTATGTTTCACTTATAAGGCTTTAATAAATGAGCACCAGTGATCAGTTTATAATGATCGTTTGAACTGGCCGATTAAGTTGACATATCCGCACTAAATAATCCGTAACATTTGATTTAGAGCTGAGAATGACATGAATCCAACGCCCACGTTATGCTAGATCAATTTTCTATATTGTGACAAAATTTCAAACTCAAATAGATACGACAAAGCCTCCAAATAATCCAATATATCCCAAACTCTCTGATGCCATGCATAATGCTTCACTTAAAAGGCTGTAATAATTGAGAACCAATGATCAGTTTAGAATGATCATCTTAAATGGCCGATCAACTTGACTTGTCCGCACTAAATTCTCCGTAACTTTTTATTTATAGCTCAAAATGACATGAATCCAAACCCACATTATGCTAGATCAATTTTCTATATTGTGATAGAATTTCAGACTCAAATAGATACGACAAAGCCTCCAAGTAATCCAATCTATCCCAAACTATGTGATGCCATGCATAATGCTTCACTTAAAAGGCTTTACTAATTGAACACCAATGATCAATTTAGAATGATCATCTTAAATAGTCGATGAACTTGACTTGTCCGCACAAAATCGTCCGTAACTTTTGATTTAGAGCTCAGAATGACATAAATCCAACAACCACGTTATGCTAGCTCAATTTTCTATATTGGGATAAAATTTCAGACTCAAATAGATACGACAAAGCCTCCAAGTAATCCAATATATCCTCAATTGCGTGATAACGTGCATTAGAATTCATTTATCAGACTTTACTCAATGAGAAACAGTGATCCATTTAGAATGACAATTTTAATTGGCCGATCAATTTGACCTGTCTACACTAAATCATTTGTCAATTTTGATTTAGAGCTCAATGACACAAATCCAACATCCATGGTAACCTAGCTCAATTTTTTATATTATGACAAAATTTAGGAAAGAAATAGATACGACAAAGCCTCCTAGTTATCCAATCTACCCCAAATGGTGTGGTGCCATGCATTATGCTTCACTTATAAGGCTTTAATAAATGAGCAGCAATGATCAGTTTAGAATGAGCATTTTAACTGTCCGATTAACTTGATATGTCCGCAATAAATAGTTCGTAACTTATGATTTAGGGCTCAGAATAACATGAATCGAACGCCCACGTTATTCTAACTCAATTTTCTATATTATGACAAAATTTCAGACTCAAATAGATATGACAAAGCATCCAAGTAATCCAATATATCCAAAACGGCGTGATGCCATGCATTATGCTTCACTTATAAGGCTTTAATAAATGAGCACCAGTGATTAGTTTAGAATGATCGTTTTAACTGGCCGATTAACTTGACATTTCCACACTAAATCATCCGTAACTTTTGATTTAGAGTTCAGAATGACATGAATCCAACGTCCATGTTATGTTAGCTCAATTTTCTATATTGTGACAAATTTTCATACTCAAATAGATACGACAAAGCCTCCAAGTAATCTAATATATCCCAAACTGCGTGATACCATGCATTATGCTTCACTTATAAGGCTTTAATAAATGAGCACCTGTTATCAGTTTAGAATGATCGTTTTAACTGACCAATTAACTTGACATTTCCGCACTAAATCGTTCGTAACTTTTGATTTAGAGCTCAGAATGACATGAATCCAACGTCCATGTTATGATAGCTCTATTTTCTATATTGTGACAAATTTTCATACTCAAATAGATACGACAAAGCCTCCAAGTAATCCAATATAACCCAAACGGCGTGATGCCATGCATTATGTTTCACTTATAAGGCTTTAATAAATGAGCACCAGTTATCAGTTTAGAGTGATCGTTTGAACTGGCCGATTAAGTTGACATATCCGCACTAAATCATCTGTAACTTTTGATTTAGAGCTGAGAATGACATGAATTTAACGCCCACGTTATGCTAGCTCAATTTTCTATATTGTGACAAAATTTCAAACTCAAATAGATACGACAAAGCCTCCAAATAATCCAATCTATCCCAAACTCTCTGATGCCATGCATAATGCTTCACTTAAAAGGCTGTAATAATTGAGAACCAATGATCAGTTTAGAATGATCATCTTAAATGGCCGATCAACTTGACTTGTCCGCACTAAATTCTCCGTAACTTTTGATTTAGAGCTCAGAATGACATGAATCCAACACCCACATTATGCTAGCTCAATTTTCTATATTGTGATAAAATTTCAGACTCAAATAGATACGACAAAGCCTCCAAGTAATCCAATCTATCCCAAAAGGTGTGATGCCATGCATTATGCTTCACTTATAAGGCTTTAATAAATGAGCACCAGTGATCAGTTTAAAATGATCACCTTAATTGGCCGATCAACTTGACATATCCGCACAAAATCGTCCGTAACTTTTGATTTAGAGCTTAGAATGACATGTATCCAATGCCCATATTATGCTAGCTCAATTTTCTATATTGTGACAAAATTTCAGACTCAAATAGATACGACAAAGCCTCCAAGTAATCCAATATATCCTCAACTGCGTGATAGCGTGCGTTATAATTCATTTATAAGACTTTACTCCATGAGAAACAGTGATCCATTTCGAATGAGCGTTTTAACTGGCCGATCAACTAGACATGTCTACACTAAATCATTCGTTAATTTTGATTTAGAGCTCAGAATGACACCAATCCAACACCCATGGTAATCTAGCTCAATTTTTTATATTATGACAAAATTTAGGAAAGAAATAGATACGACAAAGCCTCCGAGTAATCCAATCTACCCCAAATTGTGTGATACCATGCATTATGCGTCACTTATAAGGCTTTAATAAATGAGCAGCAATGATCAGTATAGAATGAGCATTTTAACTGTTCGATTAACTTGATATGTCCGCAGTAAATCGTTCGTAACTTTTGATTTAGGGCTCAGAATGACATGAATCCAACGCCCACGTTATTCTAGCTCAATTTTCTATATTGTGACAAAATTTCAAACTCAAATAGATACGAAAAATTCTCCAAATAATCCAATCTATCCCAAACACAATGTTGCCATGCATAATGCTTCACTTAAAAGGCTGTAATAATTGAGAACCAATTATAATGTTAAATGGCTGATCAGCTTGACTTGTCCGAACTAAATTCTCCGTAACTTTTGATTTAGAGCTCAGAATGACATGAATCCAACACCCACATTATGCTAGCTCAATTTTCTATATTGTGATAAAATTTCAGACTCAAGTAGATACGACAAAGCCTCCAAGTAATCCAATCTATCCCAAACTATGTGATGCCATGCATAATGCTTCACTTAAAAGGCTTTAATAATTGAGCACCAATGATCAATTTAGAATGATCATCTTAAATAGCCGATCAACTTGACTTGTCCGCACAAAATAAGTCGTAACTTTTGATTTAGAGCTCAGAATGACATAAATCCAACAGCCACATTATGCTAGCTCAATTTTCTATATTGTGCTAAAATTTCAGACTCAAATAGATTCGACAAAGCATACAAATAATCCAATATATCCCAAATGGCGTGATGCCATGCATTATGCTTCACTTATAAGGCTTTAATAAATGAGCACTAGTGATCAGTTTAGAATGATTGTTTTAACTGGCCGATTAACTTGACATTTCCACACTAAATCATCTGTAACTTTTGAATTAGAGCTCAGAATGACATGAATCAACGTCCATGTTATGTTAGCTCAATTTTCTATATTTTGAAAAAATTTCATACTCAAATAGATACGGCAAAGCCTCCAAGTAATCTAATATATCCCAAACGGCGTGATACCATGCATTATGCTTCACTTATAAGGATTTAATAAATGACACCAGTGATCAGTTTAGAATGATCGTTTTAACTGGTCGATTAAGTTGACATATCCATACTAAATCGTCCGTAACTTTTGATTTAGAGCTCAGAATGACATGAATCCAACGCCCACGTTATGCTAGCACAATTTTCTATATTGTGACAAAATGTCATACTCAAATAGATACGACAGGCCTCCAAATAATCCAATCTATGCCAAACTCCGTGATGCCATGCATAATGCCTCACTTAAAACGCTGTAATAATTGAGAACCAATGATCTGTTAAGAATGATCATCTTAAATGGCCAATTAACATGACTTGTCCGCACTAAATTCTCCGTAACTTTTGATTTAGAGCTCAGAATGACATGAATCCAACAGCCACATTATGCTAGCTCAAATTTCTTTATTGTGATAAAATTTCAGACTCAAATAGATACGAAAAAGCCTCCAAGTAACCCAATCTATCCCAAACTACGTGATGCCATTCATAATGCTTCACTTATAAGGGTTTAATAAATGAGCACCAGTGATAAGTTTAGAATGATCATTTTAACTGGCCGATTAACTTGATATGTCTGCACTAAATTGTCTATAACTTCTGATTTACTGCTCAGAATGACATGAATCCAACGCACACGTTATGCTAACTACATTTTCTATATTGTGACAAAATTTCAGACTCAAACGGATACGAAAAGGGCTCCAAGTAACCCAATATATCCTCAACTGCGTGATGGCGTGCTTTATAATTCATTTATAAGACTTTACTCAATGAGAATGAGTGATCCATTTAGAATGAGCATTTTAATTGGCCGATCAACTTGATATGTCTACATTAAATCATTCGTCAATTTTGATTTAGAGCTCAAAATGACACGAATCCAACACCAATGGTAAGGTAGCTCAATTTTTTATACTATGACAAAAATTAGGAAAGAAATAGATACTACAAAGCCTTCGAGTAATCCAATCTATCCCAAATGGTGTGATGCCATGCATTATGCTTCACTTATAAGGCTTTAATAAATGAGCAGCAATGATCAGTTTAGAATGAGCATTTTAACTGTCCGATTAACTTGATATATCCGCAATATCTCGTTTGTAACTTTTGATTTAAGGCTCAGAATGACATGAATCCAACGCCCACGCTATTCTACCTCAATTTTTTTATACTATGACAAAAATTAGGAAAGAAATAGATGCTACAAAGCATCCAAGTAATCCAGTATATCCCAAATGGCATGATGCCATATATTATGCTTCACTTATAAGGCTTTAATAAATGAGCACCAGTGATCAGTTTAGAATGATCGTTTTAACTGGCCGATTAACTTGACATTTGATTTAGAGCTTAGAATGACATGAATCCAACGTCCATGTTATGTTAGCTCAATTTTCTATATTGTGACAAATTTTCACACTCAAATAGATACGACAAAGCCTCCAAGTAATCCAATATATCCCAAACGGCGTGATGCCATGCATTATGCTTCACTTATAAGGCTTTAATAAATGAGCACTAGTGATCAGTTTAGAATGATCGTTTTAACTGGCCGATTAAGTTTACATGACCGCACTAAATCGTCCGTAACTTTTGATTTAGAGCTCAGAATGACATGAATCCAACGCCCACGTTATGCTACCTCAATTTCCTATATTATGACAAAATTTCAGACTCAAATAGGTACGACAAAGCCTCCAAATAATCCAATCTATCCCATACTCTGTAATGCCACGCATAATGCTTCACTTAAAACGCTGTAATAATTGAGAACCAATGATCAGTTTAGAATGATCATCTTAAATGGCCGATTAACTTGACTTGTCCGCACTAAATTCTCCGTAAATTTTGATTTAGAGCTGAGAATGACATGAATCCAACACCCACATTATACTACCTCAATTTTCTATATTGTGATAAAATTTTAGACTCAAATAGATACGACAAAGCCTCCGAGTTATCCAATCTATCCCAAACTATGTAATGCCATGTATAATGCTTCACTTAAAAGGCTTTAATAATTGAGCACCAATGATCAATTTAGAATGATCATCTTAAATAGCCGATCAACTTGACTTGTCCGCACAAAATAGTCCGTAACTTTTGATTTAGAGCTCAGAATGACATAAATCCAACAGCCACATTATGCTAGCTCAATTTTCTATATTGTGATAAAATTTCAGACTCAAATAGATTCGACAAAGCATCCAAATAATCCAATATATCCCAAATGGCGTGATGCCATGCATTATGCTTCACTTATAAGGCTTTAATAAATGAGCACTAGTGATCAGTTTAGAATGATTGTTTTAACTGGCCGATTAACTTGACATTTCCACACTAAATCATCTGTAACTTTTGAATTAGAGCTCAGAATGACATGAATCCAACGTCCATGTTATGTTAGCTCAATTTTCTATATTTTGAAAAAATTTCATACTCAAATAGATACGGCAAAGCCTCCAAGTAATCTAATATATCCCAAACGGCGTGATACCATGCATTATGCTTCACTTATAAGGATTTAATAAATGACACCAGTGATCAGTTTAGAATGATCGTTTTAACTGGTCGATTAAGTTGACATATCCATACTAAATCGTCCGTAACTTTTGATTTAGAGCTCAGAATGACATGAATCCAACGCCCACGTTATGCTAGCACAATTTTCTATATTGTGACAAAATGTCATACTCAAATAGATACGACAGGCCTCCAAATAATCCAATCTATGCCAAACTCCGTGATGCCATGCATAATGCCTCACTTAAAACGCTGTAATAATTGAGAACCAATGATCAGTTAAGAATGATCATCTTAAATGGCCAATTAACATGACTTGTCCGCACTAAATTCTCCGTAACTTTTGATTTAGAGCTCAGAATGACATGAATCCAACACCCACATTATGCTACCTCAATTTGCTATATTGTGACAAAATTTCATACTCAAATAGATATGGCAAAGCCTCCAAGTAATCTAATATATCCCAAACGGCGTGATACCATGCATTATGCTTCACTTATAAGGCTTTAATAAATGACACCAGTGATCAGTTTAGAATGATCGTTCTAACTGGTCGATTAAGTTGACATATTCGTACTAAATCGTCTGTAACTTTTCATTTAGAGCTTAGAATGACATGAATCCAACACCCACATTATGCTAGCGAAATTTTTTATATTGTGACAAATGTCAAACTCAAATAGATACGACAGGCCTCCAAATAATCTAATATATCCCAAACTCTGTGATGGCATGCATAATGCTTCACTTAAAAGGCTGTAATAATTGAGAACCAATTATCATCTTAAATGGCCGATCAGCTTGACGTGTCCGAACTAAATTCTCCGTAACTTTTGATTTAGAGCTCAGAATGACATGAATCCAACACCCACATTATGCTAGCTCAAATTTCTATATTGTGATAAAATTTCATACTCAAATAAATACGACAAAGCCTCCAAGTAATCCAATCTATCCCGAATTATGTGATGCCATGCATAATGCTTCACTTAAAAGGCTTTAATAATTGAGCACCAATGATCAATTTAGAATGATCATCTTAAATAGCCGATGAACTTGACTTGGCCGCACTAAATCGTCCGTAACTTTTGATTTAGAGCTCAGAATGACATAAATCCAACAGCCACGTTATGCTAGCTCAATTTTCTATATTGGGATAAAATTTCAGACTCAAATAGATACGACAAAGCCTCCAAATAATCCAATATATCCTAAACTGCGTGATGGCGTGCTTTATAATTCATTTATAAGACTTTACTCAATGAGAATGAGTGATCCATTTAGAATGAGCATTTTAATTGGCCGATCAACTTGACATGTCTACACTAAATCATTCGTCAATTTTGATTTAGAGCTCAAAATGACACGAATCCAACACCAATGGTAAGGTAGCTCAATTTTTTATACTATGACAAAATTAGGAAAGAAATAGATACTACAAAGCCTGCGAGTAATCCAATCTATCCCAAATGGTGTGATGCCATGCATTATGCTTCGATTATAAGGCTTTAATAAATGAGCAGCAATGATCAGTTTAGAATGAGCATTTTAACTGTCCGATTAACTTGATATATCCGCAATATCTCGTTCGTAACTTTTGATTTAAGGCTCAGAATGACATTAATCCAACGCTCACGCTATTCTAGCTCAATTTTCTATATTGTGACAAAATTTCAGACGGAAATATATACAAAAAAGCATCCAAGTAATCCAATATATCCCAAACGGCGTGATGCCATGCATTATGCTTCACTTATAAGGCTTTAATAAATGAGAACCAATGATCAGTTTAGAATGATCGTTTTAACTGGCCGATTAACTTGACATTTCTACACTAAATCGTCCGTAACTTTTGATTTAGAGCTCAGAATGATATGAATCCAACATCCATGTTAGGTTAGCTCAATTTTCTATATTATGACAAAATTTCATACTCAAATAGATATTACAAAGCCTCCAAGTAATCCAATATATCCCGAACGATGTGATGCCATGCATTATGCTTCACTTAAAAGGCTTTAATAAATGAGCACCAGTGATCAATTTAGAATGATCGTTTTAACTGGCCGATTAGGTTGACATATCTGCACTAAATCGTCCGTAACTTTTGATTTAAAGCTCAGAATGACATGAATCCATCGCCCACGTTATGCTAGCTCAATTTCCTATATTGGGATAAAATTTCAGACTCAAATAGATACGACAAAGCCTCCAAGTAATCCAATATATCCTCAACTGGTGATGCATGCATTATGCTTCACTTATAAGGCTTTAATAAATGAGCACCAATGATCAGTTTAGAATGATCATTTTAACTGGCGATCAACTTGACATATTCGTACTAAATCGTCTGTAACTTTTCATTTAGAGCTTAGAATGACATGAATCCAACACCCACATTATGCTAGCGAAATTTTTTATATTGTGACAAATGTCAAACTCAAATAGATACGACAGGCCTCCAAATAATCTAATATATCCCAAACTCTGTGATGGCATGCATAATGCTTCACTTAAAAGGCTGTAATAATTGAGAACCAATTATCATCTTAAATGGCCGATCAGCTTGACGTGTCCGAACTAAATTCTCCGTAACTTTTGATTTAGAGCTCAGAATGACATGAATCCAACACCCACATTATGCTAGCTCAAATTTCTATATTGTGATAAAATTTCAGACTCAAATAGATACGAAAAAGCCTCCAAGTAACCCAATCTATCCCAAACTACGTGATGCCATTCATAATGCTTCACTTATAAGGGTTTAATAAATGAGCACCAGTGATAAGTTTAGAATGATTATTTTAACTGGCCGATTAACTTGATATGTCCGCACTAAATTGTCTATAACTTCTGATTTACAGCTCAGAATGACATGAATCCAACGCACACGTTATGCTAGCTCAATTTTCTATATTATGACAAAATTTCAGACTCAAATAGATACGACAAAGCCTCCAAGTAATCCAATATATCCCAAATGCGTGATGCCATGCATTATGCTTCACTTATAAGGCTTTAATAAATGAGCATGATCAGTTTAGAATGAGCATTTTAATTGGCGATTAACTTGATATGTCCACTAAATCATTCGTAATTTTGATTTAGAGCTCAGAATGACATGAATCCAACACAGTTATCTAGCTCAATTTTTTATATTATGACAAAATTTAGGAAAGAAATAAATACGACAAAGCCTCCGAGTAATTCAATCTATCCCAAATGGTGTGATGTCATGCATTATGCTTCACTTATAAGGATTTAATAAATGAGCAGCAATGATCAGTTTAGAATAAGCATTTTAACTGTCTGATTAACTTGATATGTCCATAATAAATCGTTTGTAACTTTTGATTTAGGGCTCAGAATGATATGAATCCAACGCCCACGTTATTCTAGCTCAATTTTCTATATTGTGACAAAATTTCAGACTCAAATAGATACGACAAAGAATCCAAGTAATCCAATATATCCCAAACGGCATGACACCATACATTATGCTTCACTTATAAGGCTTTAATAAATGAGCACTAGTGATCAGTTTAGAATGATCGTTTTAACTGGCCGATTAACTTGACATTTCCGCACTAAATCTTCGTAACTTTTGATTTAGAGCTCAGAATGACATGAATCCAACGCCATGTTATGCTAGCTCAATTTTCTATATTGTGACAAAATTTCAGACTCAAATAGATACGACAAAGCCTCCAAGTAATCCAATATATCCCAAAGCGTGATGCCATGCATTATGCTTCACTTATAAGGCTTTAATAAATGAGCACCAGTGATCAGTTTAGAATGATCTTTAACTGGCCGATTAACTTGACATATCCACACTAAATCGTCTAACTTTTGATTTAGAGCTCAGAATGACATGAATCCAACGCCCATGTTATGCTAGCTCAATTTTCTATATTGTGACAAAATTTCAGACTCAAATAGATACAAAAGCCTCCAAGTAATCCAATATATCCCAAAAAGTGTGATGCCATGCATTATGCTTCACTTATAAGGCTTTAATAAATGAGAACCAATGATCAGTTTAGAATGATCGTTTTAACTGGCCGATTAACTTGACATTTCCGCACTAAATTGTCCGTAACTTTTGATTTAGAGCTCAGAATGACATGAATCCAACGTCCATGTTATGTTAGCTCAATTTTCTATATTGTGACAAATTTTCATACTCAAATAGATACGACAAAGCCTCCAAGTAATCCAATATATCCAAACAGCGTGATGCCATGCATTATGCTTCACTTTTAAGGCTTTAATAAATGAGCACCAGTGATTAGTTTAGAATGATCGTTTTAACTGGCCGATTAACTTGACATTTCCACACTAAATCGTCTGTAACTTTTGATTTAGAGCTCAGAATAACATGAATCCAACATCCATGTTATGTTAGCTCAATTTTCTATATTATGACAAAATTTAGAACTCAAATAGATACGACAAAGCCTCCAAATAATCCAATCTATCCCAAAAACTGTGATGCCATGCATTATGCTTCACTTATAAGGCTTTAATAAATGAGCACCAATGATCAGTTTAGAATGATCATTTTAATTGCGATCAACTTGACATGTGCACTAAATCTCCGTAACTTTTGATTTGAGCTCAGAATGACATGAATCCAATGCCCACATTATGCTCGCTCAATTTTCTATATTGTGAAAAAAAATTTCAGTCTCAAATAGATACGACAAAGCCTCCAAGTAATCCAATCTATCCCAAAAGGTGTGATTCCATGCATTATGCTTCACTTATAAGGCTTTAATAATTGAGCACCAATGATCAGTTTAGAATGATCACCTTAATTGGCCGATCAACTTGACATATCCGCACAAAATCGTCCGTAACTTTTGATTTAGAGCTCAGAATGACATGAATCCAATGCCCATATTATGCTAGCTCAATTTTCTATATTGTGACAAAATTTCAGACTCAAATAGATACGACAAAGCCTCCAAGTAATCCAATATATCCTCAACTGCGTGATAGCGTGCGTTATAATTCATTTATAAGACTTTACTCCATGAGAAACAGTGATCCATTTAGAATGAGCATTTAACTGGCCGATCAACTTGACATGTCTACACTAAATCATTCATCAATTTTGATTTAGAGCTCAGAATGACACGAATCCAAAGCCCATGGTAACCTAGCTCAATTTTTTATATTATGACAAAATTTAGGAAAGAAATAGATACGACAAAGCCTCCGAGTAATCCAATCTACCCCAAATTGTGTGATACCATGCATTATGCGTCACTTATAAGGCTTTAATAAATGAGCAGCAATGATCAGTATAGAATGAGCATTTTAACTGTTCGATTAACTTGATATGTCCGCAGTAAATCGTTCGTAACTTTTGATTTAGGGCTCAGAATGACATGAATCCAACGCCCACGTTATTCTAGCTCAATTTTCTATATTGTGACAAAATTTCAGACTCAAATAGATACGACAAAGCCTCCAAGTAATCCAATATATCTCAAAATGCATGATTCCATGCATTATTCTTCACTTATAAGGCTTTAATAATTGAGCACCAATGATCAATTTAGAATGATCATATTAAATGGCCGATCAACTTGACATGTCCGCACTAAATCGACGTAACTTTTGATTTAGAGCTCAGAATGACATGAATCCAACGCCCACATTATGCTAGCTCAATTTTCTATATTGTGGAAAAATTTTCAGACTCAAATAGATTCGATAAAGCTTACAAGTAATCCAATCTATCCTCGACTGCGTGATGTCGTGCATTATAACTCATTTATAATCCTTTACTCAATGAGAACCAATGATCCATTTAGAATGAGCATTTTAATTGGCCGATCAACTTGACATGTCCACACTAAAGCATTCGTCAATTTAGATTTAGAGCTCAGAATGACACGAATCCAACGCCTATGGTAAGCTAGCTCAATTTTCTATATTGTGACAAAATTTAAGACTCAAATAGATACGACAAAGCCTCCTAGTAACCCAATCTATCCCAAACTACGTGATGCCATGCATAATGCTTCACTTATAAGGCTTTAATAAATGATCTCCAGTGATAAGTTTAGAATGATCATTTTAACATGCCGATTATCTTCACATCTCCGCATTAAATCGTTCGTCAATTTAATTTTTGAGCTCAGAATGACACGAATCCAACGCCCATGGTAAGCTTGCTCAATTTTCTATATAATGACAAACTTTATGAATGAAATTGATGCGACAAAGCCTACAAGTAATCCAATCTATCCCAAACGGCGTGATGCCATGCCTTATGCTTCACTTATAAGACTTTAATAAATGATCACTAGTGATCAGTTTAATATGATCATTTTAACAGGCCGATTAACTTGACATGTCCGCACAAAGTTGTCTGTAACTTTTGCTTTAGAGCTAAGAATGCCATGAATCCAACACCCCCATTATGCTAGCTCAATTTTCTATATTGCGACTAAATTTCAGATTCAAATAGAAAAACAAATCCTCTAGGTTATCCAATCTACCCCAAACTGTTTGATGCCCTGCATAATGCTTCACTTATGAGGCTTTAATAAATGAGCACTAGTGATCAGTGTAGAATGATCATTTTAACTGGCCGTTAAACTTCACATGTACGCACTAAATCGTCTGTAACTTTTGATTTAGAGCTCAAAATGACATGAATCCAATGCCCCCATTATGCTAGCTCAATTTTCTATATTGTGACAAAATTTTAAACTCAAATAGACGACAAAGCCTCCAAGTAATCAAATTTATCCTCAACTGCGTGATGTTGTGCGTTATAATTCATTTATAAGCCTTTCCTCAATGAGAACCAATGATCCATTTAGAATGAGCATTTTAACTGGCCGATCAACTTGACATGTCCACACTAAATCGTTCGTCAATTTAGATTTAGAGCTCAGAATGACACGAATCCAACACCCATTGTAAGCTAGCTCAATTTTCTATATTATGACAAAATTTAGCAATGAAAAAGATACGACAAAGCTTCCAAGTAATCCTATCTATCTCAAACTGCGTGATGCGATGCATAATGCTTCACTTAAAAGGCTTTAATAACTGAGCACCAATGATGAGTTTAAAATGATCATCTTAAATGGCCGATCAATTTGACATGTCCGCACAAAATCGTCCGTAACTTTTGATTTAGAGCTCAGAATGACATGAATCCAATGCCCACATTATGCTCGCTCAATTTTCTATATTGTGAAAAAAATTTCAGTCTCAAATAGATACAACAAAGCCTCCAAGTAATCCAATCTATCCCAAAAGGTGTGATTCCATGCATTATGCTTCACTTATAAGGCTTTAATAATTGAGCACCAATGATCAGTTTAGAATGATCACCTTAATTGGCCGATCAACCTGACATATCCGCACAAAATCGTCCGTAACTTTTGATTTAGAGCTCAGAATGACATGAATCCAACGCCCACATTATGCTAGCTCAATTTTCTATATTGTGGAAAAATTTCAGACTCAAATAGATTTGATAAAGCTTACAAGTAATCCAATCTATCCTCGACTGCGTGATGTCGTGCATTATAACTCATTTATAATCCTTTACTCAATGAGAACCAATGATCCATTTAGAATGAGCATTTTAATTGGCCGATCAACTTGACATGTCCACACTAAAGCATTCGTCAATTTAGATTTAGAGCTCAGAATGACACGAATCCAACGCCTATGGTAAGCTAGCTCAATTTTCTATATTGTGACAAAATTTAAGACTCAAATAGATACGACAAAGCCTCCTAGTAACCCAATCTATCCCAAACTACGTGATGCCATGCATAATGCTTCACTTATAAGGCTTTAATAAATGATCTCCAGTGATAAGTTTAGAATGATCATTTTAACATGCCGATTATCTTCACATCTCCGCATTAAATCGTTCGTCAATTTAATTTTTGAGCTCAGAATGACACGAATCCAACGCCCATGGTAAGCTTGCTCAATTTTCTATATAATGACAAACTTTATGAATGAAATTGATGCGACAAAGCCTACAAGTAATCCAATCTATCCCAAACGGCGTGATGCCATACATTATGCTTCACTTATTAGGCTTTAATAAATGATCACCAGTGATCAGTTTAATATGATCATTTTAACAGGCCGATTAACTTGACATGTCCGCACAAAGTTGTCTGTAACTTTTGCTTTAGAGCTAAGAATGCCATGAATCCAACACCCACATTATGCTAGCTCAATTTTCTATATTGCGACAAAATTTCAGATTCAAATAGAACAACAAATCCTCTAAGTTATCCAATCTACCCCAAACTGTTTGATGCCCTGCATAATGCTTCACTTATGAGGCTTTAATAAATGAGCACTAGTGATCAGTGTAGAATGATCATTTTAACTGGCCGTTAAACTTCACATGTACGCACTAAATCGTCTGTAACTTTTGATTTAGAGCTCAAAATGACATGAATCCAATGCCCCCATTATGCTACCTCAATTGTCTATATTGTGACAAAATTTTAAACTCAAATAGACGACAAAGCCTCCAAGTAATGAAATTTATCCTCAACTGCGTGATGTTGTGCGTTATAATTCATTTATAAGCCTTTCCTCAATGAGAACCAATGATCCATTTAGAATGAGCATTTTAACTGGCCGATCAACTTGACATGTCCACACTAAATCGTTCGTCAATTTAGATTTAGAGCTCAGAATGACACGAATCCAACACCCATTGTAAGCTAGCTCAATTTTCTATATTATGACAAAATTTAGCAATGAAAAAGATACGACAAAGCTTCCAAGTAATCCTATCTATCTCAAACTGCGTGATGCGATGCATAATGCTTCACTTAAAAGGCTTTAATAACTGAGCACCAATGATGAGTTTAAAATGATCATCTTAAATGGCCGATCAATTTGACATGTCCGCACAAAATCGTCCGTAACTTTTGATTTAGAGCTCAGAATGACATGAATCCAATGCCCACATTATGCTCGCTCAATTTTCTATATTGTGAAAAAAATTTCAGTCTCAAATAGATACAACAAAGCCTCCAAGTAATCCAATCCATCCCAAAAGGTGTGATTCCATGCATTATGCTTCACTTATAAGGCTTTAATAATTGAGCACCAATGATCAGTTTAGAATGATCACCTTAATTGGCCGATCAACTTGACATATGCGCACAAAATCGTCCGTAACTTTTGATTTAGAGCTTAGAATGACATGTATCCAATGCCCATATTATGCTAGCTCAATTTTCTATATTGTGACAAAATTTCAGACTCAAATAGATACGACAAAGCCTCCAAGTAATCCAATATATCTCAAAATGCATGATTCCATGCATTATTCTTCACTTATAAGGCTTTAATAATTGAGCACCAATGATCAATTTAGAATGATCATATTAAATGGCCGATCAACTTGACATGTCCGGACTAAATCGACGTAACTTTTGATTTAGAGCTCAGAATGACATGAATCCAACGCCCACATTATGCTAGCTCAATTTTCTATATTGTGACAAAATTTCATACTCAAATAGATACGACAAAGCCTCCAAGTAATCCAATCTATCTTCAACTGCGTGTTGCCGTGCGTTATAATTCATTTATAAGCTTTAATAATTGAGCACCAGCGATCAGTTTAGAATGATGAACTTAATTGGCCGATCAACTTGACTTGTCCGCACTAAATCGTCCGTAACTTTTGATTTAGAGCTCGGAATGACATGAATCAAACGCCCACATTATCATAACTCAATTTTCTATATTGTGACAAAATTTCAGAATCAAATAGATACGAAAAAGCTTTCAATCCAATCTGTCCTTGACTGGGTGATGTCGTGCGGTATAATTCATTTATAAGCCTTTACTCAATGAGAACCAATGATCCATTTAGAATAAGCATTTTAATTGGCCGATCAACTTGACATGTCCACACTAAAGCATTCGTCAATTTAGATTTAGAGCTCACAATGACACGAATCCAACGCCTATGGTAAGCTAGCTCAATTTTCTATATTGTGACAAAATTTAAGACTCAAATAGATACGACAAAGCCTCCTAGTAACCCAATCTATCCCAAACTACGTGATGCCATGCATAATGCTTCACTTATAAGGCTTTAATAAATGATCTCCAGTGATAAGTTTAGAATGATCATTTTAACATGCCGATTATCTTCACATCTCCGCATTAAATCGTTCGTCAATTTAATTTTTGAGCTCGGAATGACACGAATCCAACGCCCATGGTAAGCTTGCTCAATTTTCTATATAATGACAAACTTTATGAATGAAATTGATGCGACAAAGCCTACAAGTAATCCAATCTATCCCAAACGGCGTGATGCCATGCATTATGCTTCACTTATAAGGCTTTAATAAATGATCACCAGTGATCAGTTTAATATGATCATTTTAACAGGCCGATTTACTTGACATGTCCGCACAAAGTTGTCTGTAACTTTTGCTTTAGAGCTAAGAATGCCATGAATCCAACACCCACATTATGCTAGCTCAATTTTCTATATTGCGACAAAATTTCAGATTCAAATAGAACAACAAATCCTCTAAGTTATCCAATCTATCCCAAATTGTTTGATGCCCTGCATAATGCTTCACTTATGAGGCTTTAATAAATGAGCACTAGTGATCAGTGTAGAATGATCATTTTAACTGGCCGTTAAACTTCACATGTACGCACTAAATCGTCTGTAACTTTTATTTTAGAGCTCAAAATGACATGAATTCAATGCCCCCATTATGCTAGCTCAATTTTATATATTGTGACAAAATTTTAAACTTAAATAGACGACAAAGCCTCCAAGTAATCAAATCTATCCTCAACTGTGTGATGTTGTGCGTTATAATTCATTTATAAGCCTTTCCTCAATGAGAACCAATGATCCATTTAGAATGAGCATTTTAACTGACCGATCAACTTGACATGTCAACACTAAATCGTTCGTCAATTTAGATTTAGAGCTCAGAATGACACGAATCCAACACCCATTGTAAGCTAGCTCAATTTTCTTTATTATGACAAAATTTAGCAATGAAAAAGATACGACAAAGCCTCCAAGTAATCCTATCTATTTCAAACTGCGTGATGCGATGCATAATGCTTCACTTAAAAGGCTTTAATAACTGAGCACCAATGATGAGTTTAAAATGATCATCTTAAATGGCCGATCAATTTGACATGTCCGCACAAAATCGTCTGTAACTTTTGATTTAGAGCTCAGAATGACAAGAATCCAATGCCCTCATTATGCTAGCTCAATTTTCTATATTGTGAAAAAATTTCTACTCAAATAGATCGACAAAAAGCCTCCAAGTAATCCAATCTATCCCAAAAGGTGTGATTCCATGCATTATGCTTCACTTAAAAGGCTGTAATAATTGAGAACCAATGATCAGTTTAGAATGATCATCTTAAATGGCCGATCAACTTGACTTGTCCGCACTAAATTCTCCGTAACTTTTGATTTAGAGCTCAGAATGACATGAATCCAACACCCACATTATGCTAGCTCAATTTTCTATATTGTGATAAAATTTCAGACTCAAATAGATACGACAAAGCCTCCAAGTAATCCAATATATCTCAAAATGCATGATTCCATGCATTATTCTTCACTTATAAGGCTTTCATAATTGAGCACCAATGATCAATTTAGAATGATCATATTAAATGGCCGATCAACTTGATATGTCCGCACTAAATCCACGTAACTTTTGATTTAGAGCTCAGAATGACATGAATCCAACGCCCACATTATGCTAGCTCAATTTTCTATATTGTGACAAAATTTCATACTCAAATAGATACGACAAAGCCTCCAAGTAATCCAATCTATCTTCAACTGTGTGTTGCTGTGCGTTATAATTCATTTATAAGCTTTAATAATTGAGCACCAGCGATCAGTTTAGAATGATCAACTTAATTGGCCGATCAACTTGACTTGTCCGCACTAAATCGTCCGTAACTTTTGATTTAGAGCTCGGAATGACATGAATCAAACGCCACATTATCATAACTCAATTTTCTATATTGTGACAAAATTTCAGAATCAAATAGATACAAAAAAGCTTTCAATCCAATCTGTCCTTGACTGGGTGATGTCGTGCGGTATAATTCATTTATAAGCCTTTACTCAATGAGAACTAATGATCCATTTAGAACGAGCATTTTAATTGGCCGATCAACTTGACATGTCCAAACTAAAGCATTCGTCAATTTAGATTTAGAGCTCAGAATGACACGAATCCAACGCCTATGGTAAGCTAGCTCAATTTTCTATATTGTGACAAAATTAATAGATACGACAAAGCCTCCTAGTAACCCAATCTATCCCAAACTACGTGATGCCATGCATAATGCTTCACTTATAAGGCTTTAATAAATGATCTCCAGTGATAAGTTTAGAATGATCATTTTAACATGCCGATTATCTTCACATCTCCGCATTGAATCGTTCGTCAATTTAATTTTTGAGCTCAGAATGACACGAATCCAACGCCCATGGTAAGCTTGCTCAATTTTCTATATAATGACAAACTTTATGAATGAAATTGATGTGACAAAGCCTACAAGTAATCCAATCTATCCCAAACGGCGTGATGCCATGCCTTATGCTTCACTTATAAGACTTTAATAAATGATCACTAGTGATCAGTTTAATATGATCATTTTAACAGGCCGATTAACTTGACATGTCCGCACAAAGTTGTCTGTAACTTTTGCTTTAGAGCTAAGAATGCCATGAATCCAACACCCCCATTATGCTAGCTCAATTTTCTATATTGCGACTAAATTTCAGATTCAAATAGAAAAACAAATCCTCTAGGTTATCCAATCTACCCCAAACTGTTTGATGCCCTGCATAATGCTTCACTTATGAGGCTTTAATAAATGAGCACTAGTGATCAGTGTAGAATGATCATTTTAACTGGCCGTTAAACTTCACATGTACGCACTAAATCGTCTGTAACTTTTGATTTAGAGCTCAAAATGACATGAATCCAATGCCCCCATTATGCTACCTCAATTGTCTATATTGTGACAAAATTTTAAACTCAAATAGACGACAAAGCCTCCAAGTAATGAAATTTATCCTCAACTGCGTGATGTTGTGCGTTATAATTCATTTATAAGCCTTTCCTCAATGAGAACCAATGATCCATTTAGAATGAACATTTTAACTGGCCGATCAACTTGACATGCCCACACTAAATCGTTCATCAATTTAGATTTAGAGCTCAGAATGACACGAATCCAACACCCATTGTAAGCTAGCTCAATTTTCTATATTATGACAAAATTTAGCAATGAAAAAGATACGACAAAGCTTCCAAGTAATCCTATCTATCTCAAACTGCGTGATGCGATGCATAATGCTACACTTAAAAGGCTTTAATAACTGAGCACCAATGATGAGTTTAAAATGATCATCTTAAATGGCCGATCAATTTGACATGTCCGCACAAAATCATCCGTAACTTTTGATTTAGAGCTCAGAATGACATGAATCCAATGCCCACATTATGCTCGCTCAATTTTCTATATTGTGAAAAAAATTTCAGTCTCAAATAGATACAACAAAGCCTCCAAGTAATCCAATCTATCCCAAAAGGTGTGATTCCATGCATTATGCTTCACTTATAAGGCTTTAATAATTGAGCACCAATGATCAGTTTAGAATGATCACCTTAATTGGCCGATCAACTTGACATATCCGAACAAAATCGTCCGTAACTTTTGATTTAGAGCTCAGAATGACATGAATCCAATGCCCATATTATGCTAGCTAAATTTTCTATATTGTGACAAAATTTCAGACTCAAATAGATATGACAAGGCCTCCAAGTAATCCAATATATCTCAAAATGCATGATTCCATGCATTATTCTTCACTTATAAGGCTTTAATAATTGAGCACCAATGATCAATTTAGAATGATCATATTAAATGGCCGATCAACTTGACATGTCCGCACTAAATCGACGTAACTTTTGATTTAGAGCTCAGAATGACATGAATCCAACGCCCACATTATGCTAGCTCAATTTTCTATATTGTGACAAAATTTCATACTCAAATAGATACGAAAAAGCCTCCAAGTAATCCAATCTATCTTCAACTGCGTGTTGTTCCATGCATTATAATTCATTTATAAGCTTTAATAAATGAGCACCAGTGATCAGTTTAGAATGATCAACTTAATTGCCCGATAAACTTGACATGTCCGCACTACGTCCGTAGCTTTTGATTTAGAGCTCAAAATGACATAAATCCAACACCCACGTTATGCTAGCTCAATTTTCTATATTGTGAAAAAATTTAAGACTCAAATAGATACGACAAAGCCTCCAAGTAATCCAATCTATCTTCAACTGCATGTTGCCGTGCGTTATAATTCATTTATAAGGCTTTAATAATTGATCACCAGCGATCAGTTTAGAATGATCAACTTAATTGGCCGATCAACTTGACTTGTCCGCACTAAATCGTCCGTCACTTTTGATTTAGAGCTCAGAATGACATGAATCAAACGCCCACATTATCATAGCTCAATTTTCTATGTTGTGACAAAATTTCAGAATCAAATAGATACGAAAAAGCTTTCAAGTAATCCAATCTGTCCTTGACTGGGTGATGTCGTGCGGTATAATTCATTTATAAGCCTTTACTCAATGAGAACCAATGATCCATTTAGAATGAGCATTTTAATTGGCCGATCAACTTGACATGTCCACACTAAAGCATTAGTCAATTTAGATTTAGAGCTCAGAATGAAACGAATCCAACGCCCATGTTAAGCTAGCTCAATTTTCAATATTATGACAATCTTTATGAATGAAATTGATACGAAAAAGCCTCCAAGTAATCCAATCTATTCCAAACAGCGTGATGCCATGCATTATGCTTTACTTATAAGTCTTTAATAAATGAGCACCAGTGATCAGTTTAGAATGATTATTTTAACTGGCCGATTTACTTGACATGTCCTCACTATATCGTCCATAACTTTTGATTTAGAGCTCGGAATGACATGAATCCAACGCCCACGTTATGCTAGCGCAATTTTCTAAATTGTGACAAAGTTTCAGACTCCAATTGATACAACAAGGCCTCCAAGTGATCCAATCTATCCCAAACTGTGTGATGCCAAGAATTGTGCTTCACTTATAAGCCTTTAATAATTGAGCACCAATGATCATTTTAGAATGATCATCTTAATTGGCCGATCAACTTGACTTGTACGCACTAAATCGTCCATAACTTTTGATTTAGAGCTCCAAATGGCATGAATCCAACATCCACGTTATGCTAGCTCAATTTTCTATATTGTGACAAAATTTCAGACTCAAATAGATACAACAAAGCCTCCGAATAATCCAATCGATCCCAAAATGTGTGATGTCATGCATTATAATTCCTTTATAAGCCTTTACTATATGAGATCCAATTATCCAGTTAGCATGAACATTTTAACTGGCCGATCACTTGACATTTCCACACTAAATCGTTCATCAATTTAGATTTAGAGCTCAAAATGACACAAATCCAATGCCAATGGTAAGCTAGCTCAATTTTCTATATTATGACAAAATTTAGGAAGGAAATAGATATGACAAAGCCTCCAAGTAACCAAATTTATCCCAAACGGTGTGATGCCATGCGTTATGCTTCACTGAAGGCTTTAATAAATGATGACCAGTGATCTGTTTAATATGATCATTTTAACTGGCCGATTAACTTGACATGTTCGCACTAAATCATCCATAACTTCTGATTTGGAGCTCAGAATGACATGAATCTAATGCCCACGTTATGCTAGCTCAATTTTCTATATTTTGACAAAATGTCAGACTCAAATAGATATGAATATGCCCATAAGTAACCAAATCTATCCCAAAGTACGTGATGCCATGCATAATGCTTCACTTATAAGGCTTTAATAATTGAGCACCAGTAATCATTTTAAAATGATCATCTTAATTGGCCGATCAACTTAACATGTCCGCAATAAATTTTACCGTTACTTTTGATTTAGGGCTCAGAATGACATTAATCGAACGTCCACGTTATGCTAGCTCAAATTCCTATATTGTGACAAAATTTCATACTCAAATAGATACGAGAAATCCCACAAGTAACCCAATCTACCCAAACTACGTGATGTCATGCATAATGGTTCACTTATAAGGCTTTAATAAATGAGCAGCGGTGATAAATTTAGAATAATCATTTTAACGGGCCGATCAACTTGACATTTCCCCACTAAATCGTTTGTTAATTTTGATTTAGAGCTCAGATTGATATGAATTCAATGCCCATGTTGTGCTAGCTCAACTTTCTATATTGTGACAAAATTTCAGATTCAAATAGATACGACAAAGCCTCAAAGTAATTCAATCTATCCCAATCTGCGTGATGCCATGCATTATGCTTCACTTAAAAGGCTTTACTAATTGAGCATCAATGATAAGTTCAGAATTATCGTTTTAAATGGCCGATCAACTTGGCTTGTCCGCACTAAATCGTCCGTAACTTTTTATTTAGAGCTCATAATGACAAAATCCAACGCCCACATTATGTTAGCTCAATTTTCTATATGGTGGCAAAATTTCAGACTCAAATAGATACGACAAAACCTCCAATTATTCCAATTTATCTTCCTCGTAATGCCGTGCGTTATATTTCATTTATAAGACTTTATCAATGAGAACCAATGATCCATTTAGAATGAGCAATTTAACATGCCAATCAACTTGACATGTCCACACTAAATCGTTTGTCAATTTAGATTTAGAGCTCAGAATGACACGAATCCAACACCCATTGTAAGCTAGCTCAATTTTCTATATTATGACCAAATTTAGCAATGAAAAAGATACAACAAAGCCTCCAAGTAACCCAACGGTGTGATGCCATGCTTTATGATTCACTAATAAGGCTTTAATAACTGAGCACCAGTGATCAGTTTAGAATGATCAACTTAATTGGCTGATAAACTTGACATGTCCGCACTAAATTGTCCGTAACTTTTGATTTAGAGCTCAAAATGACATAAATCCAACGCCCACGTTATGCTAGCTCAATTTTCTATATTGAGAAAAAATTACAGACTTAAATAGATATGACAAAGCCCACAAGTAACCCAATCTATCCCAAACTGTGTGATGCTATTTATAATGCTTCAAAGATAAGGCTTTAATAATTGAGCACCAGAAAATGATTTTGAAATGATCATCTTTATTGGCCGATCAACTTAACATGTCCGCACTAAATTTTCTGTTACTTTTAATTTAGAGATCAGAATGACAGTAATCCAACGCCCACGTTATGGTAGCTCAAATTCCTGTATTGTGACATTATGTCAGACTCAAATAGATACGAGAAAGCCCACAAGTAACCCAATCTATCCCAAACTGCGTGATACCATGCATAATGCTTCACTTATAAGGCTTTAATAAATGAGAACCAGTGATAAATTTAGAATGATCATTTTAACGGGCCGATCAACTTGACATTACCCCACTAAATTGTTCCTCAATTTTGATTTAGAGCTCCGAATGATATGAATCCAACACCCATGTTATGCTTGCTCAACTTTCTATATATTGACAAAATTTCAGATTCAAATAGAAATGACAAAGCCTCAAAGTAATTCAATCTATCCCAAACTACGTGATGCCATGCATCATGCTTCACTTAAAAGGCTTTACTAATTGAGCACCAAGGATTAGTTTAAAATTATCATCTTAAATGGCCGATCAACTTGACTTGTCCGCACTAAATCGTCCGTAACTTTTGATTTAGAGTTCATAATGACAAAAATCCAACGCCCACATTATGTTAGCTCAATTTTCTATATTGTGGCAAAATTTTAGACTCAAATAGATACGAAAAAGCCCCCAAGTATTCCAATCTATTCTGCGTGTGATGTCATGCGTTATAATTCATTTACAAGCCCTTACTCGATGAGAACCAATGATCCATTTAAAAAGAGAAATTTAACATGCCAATTAACTTGACATGTCCACACTAAATCGTTGGTCAATTTCAATTTAGAGCTCAGAATGACACGAATCCAACGCCAATGGTAAGCTAGCTCAATTCTCTATATTATGACAAAATTTAGGAATGAAATAGATACGACAAAGCCTCCAAGTAACCCAATTTATACCAAACGGTGTGATGCCATGCATTATGATTCACTTATAAGGCTTTAATAAATGAGCACCAATGATCAGTTTAGAATGATCAACTTAATAAGCCAATAAACTTGACATGTCCACACTAAATGGTTCGTAACTTTTGATTTAGAGCTCAAAATGACATAAATCCAACACCCACGTTATGCTAGCTCAATTTTCTATATTGTGACAAAATTTCAGTATCAAATAGATACGACAAAGCCCACAAGTAACCGAATCTATCCCAAACTGTGTGATGCCATGCATAATGCTTCACTTATAGGGCTTTAATAATTGAGCACCAGTAATCACTTTAAAATGATCATCTTAACTGGACGATCAACTTAACATGTCCGCACTAAATTGTCCGTTACTTTCGATTTAAACCTCTTAATGACATTAATCCAATGCCCACGTTATGCTAGCTCAAATTCCTATATTGTGACAAAATTTCAGACTCAAATAGATACGAGAAAGCCCACAAGGAACCCAATCTATCCCAAACTGCGTGATGTCATGCATAATGCTTGACTTATAAGGCTTTAATAAATGAGCACCAGTGATAAATGTAGAATGATCATTTTAATGGGACGATACACTTGACATTTTCCCACTAAATCGTTCGTCAATTTTGATTTAGACCTCATAATGATATGAATCCAACGCCCATGTTATGCTAGCTCAACTTTCTATATTGTGACAAAGCCTCGAAGTAATTCAAATAGATACGACAAAGCCTCGAAGTAATTCAATCTATCCCAAACAGCGTTATGCCATGCACTATGTGCACTTAAAAGGCTTTGCTAATTGAGCACCAATGATTAGTTTAGAATTATCAGCTTAAATGGCCGATCAACTTGACTTGTCCGCACTAAATCATCCGTAACTTTTGATTTAGAGGTCATAATGACAAAAACCCAACGCCCACATTATGTTAGCTCAACTTTCTATATTGTGGCAAAATTTCAGACTCAAATAGATATGACAAAGCCTCCAAGTATTCCAATCTATCCTCTGCGTGATGTCGTGCGTTATAATTCATTTATAAGCGTTTACTCAATGAGAACCAATGATCCATTTAGAGTGAGCAATTTAACATGCCGATCAACTTGACATGACCACACTAAATCGTTCGTCAATTTAGATTTAGAACTCAAGATGAGACGAATCCAACGCCAATGGTAAGCTAGCTCAATTTTCTGTATTATGACAAAATTTAGGAATGAGATTGATACGAAAAAGCCTCCAATTAACCCAATTCATACCAAACGGTGTGATGCCATGCATTATGATTCACTTATAAGGCTTTAATAAATGAGCACCAATGATCAGTTTAGAATGATCAACTTAATTGGCCAAAAAACTCGACATGTCCGCACCAAATTGTCCGTAACTTTTGATTTAGAGCTCAAAATGACATAAATCCAACGCCCACGTTATGGTAGCTCAATCTTCAATATTGTGACAAAAGTTGGGACTCAAATAGATACGACAAAGCCCACAAGTGATCCAATATATCCCAAACTGCGTGATGCCATGCATAATGCTTCACTTATAAGGTTTTAATAATTGAGCTGCAGTAATCATTTTAAAATGATCATCTTAACTGGCCGATCAACTTAACATGTCCGCACTAAATTGTCCGTTCCTTTTGATTTAGAGCTCAGAATGATATTAATCCAACGACCAGGTTATGCTAGCTCAATTTTCTATATTGTGAGAAAATTTCAGACTCAAATAGATACAAGAAAGCCGCCAAGTAACTCAATCTATCCCAAACTTCGTGATGCCATGCATAATGCTTCACTTATAAGCCTTTACTCAATGAGAACCAATGATCCATTTAGAATGAGCAATTTAACATCCCGATCAACTTGACATGTCCACACTAAATCATTCGTCAATTTCGATTTAGAGCTCAAAATGACACAAATCCAACGCCAATGGTAAGCTAGCTAAATTTTCTATATTATGACAAAATTTAAGAATGAAATAGATAAGACAAAGCCTCCAAGTAACCCAATTTATACCAAGTGGTGTGATGCCATGCATTATGATTCACTTATAAGGCCTTAATAAATGAGCACCAATGATCAGTTTAGAATCATCAACTTAATTGGCCGATAAACTTGACATGTCCGTACTAAATCATCCGTAACTTTTGATTTAGAGATCAAAATGACATAAATCCAACGTCCACGTTATGCTAGCTCAATTTTCTATATTGTGACAAAATTTCAGACTCAAATAGATACAACAAAGCCTCCGAATAATCCAATCGATCCCAAAATGTGTGATGTCATGCATTATAATTCCTTTATAAGCCTTTACTATATGAGATCCAATTATCCAGTTAGCATGAACATTTTAACTGGCCGATCACTTGACATTTCCACACTAAATCGTTCATCAATTTAGATTTAGAGCTCAAAATGACACAAATCCAATGCCAATGGTAAGCTAGCTCAATTTTCTATATTATGACAAAATTTAGGAATAAAATAGATACGAAAAAGCCTTCAAGTAACCCAATTTATCCCAAATGGTGTGACGCCATGCATTATGCTTCACCTATAAGGCTTTAATAAATGATCACTAGTGATCTGTTTAGAATGATCATTTTAATTGGCCGATTAAATTGACATGTTCGCACTAAATCATCTGTAATTTTTGATTTTGAGTTCAGAATGACATGAATCCAATGCCCACATTATGCTAGCTCAATCTTCTATATTGTGACAAAATTTCAGTCTCAAGTTGATACGATAAAACCTCCAAGTAATCCAATCTATCCCAAACTGCGTGCTCCCATGCATAATGCTTCCTTTAAAGGCTTTAATAATTGAGCACCAATGATCAGTTTAGAATGATCATCTTAAATGGCCGATCAACTTGACATGTCCGCACCAAATCATCCGTAACTTTTCATTTAGAGCTCAGAATGACATGAATCCAACACACACATTACTCTAGCTCAATTTTCTATATTGTGACAAAATTTCACACTCAAATAGATAAGAAAAAGCCTCCAAGTAATAAAATCTATCCTCAACTGCGTGATGCCGTGCGTTATAATTCATTTATAAGCCTTTACTCAATGAGAACCAATGATCCATTTAGAATGAACATTTTAACTGGCCGATCAACCTGATATTTCCACACTAAATCATTAGTCAATTTAGATTTAGAGCTCAGAATGATACAAATCCAATGCTTGTGTTAAGCTAGCTCAATTTTCTATATTATGACAAAATTTAGGAATGAAATAGATACGACAAAGCCTCCAACTAATCCAATCAATCCCAAACGGTGTGATGCCATGCATTATGCTTCACTTATAACGCTTTAATAAATGATCACTAGTGATCTGTACGCAATAAATAGACCGTAACTTTTGCTTTTGAGCTAAATAGACCGTAACTTTTGCTTTTGAGCTAAGAATGATATGAATCCAATGCCCACGTTATGCTAGCTCAATTTTCTACATTGTGGCAAAATTGCAGACTCCATTCGATACGACAAAGCTTCCAAGTAATCCAATCTATCCCAAACTGCGTGATGGAATGTATAATGCTTCACTTTTAAGGCTCTTAATAATTGAGCACTAGTGATCAGCTTAAAATGATCATCTTAACTGACCGATCAAATTGACATGTCCGCAATAAATTGTCCATAACTTTTTATTTAGAGCTCAAAATGACATTAATCCATTGCCCACGTTATGCTAGCTCAATATTCGATATTGTGACAAAATTTTAGACTATATTAGATACGACAAAGCCTCCAAGTAACCCAATCTACCCCAAACTGCGTGATGCCATGCATAATGCTTCACTTATAAGACTTTAATAAATGAGCATCAGTGATATGTTTAGAATGATCATTTTAACTGGTTGATCAACTTGACATTTCCCCACTAAATCGTTCGCCAATTTTGATTTAGAGCTCAGAATGATATGAATCCAACGCGCACGTTATCTAGCTCAATTTTCTATATTGTGACAAAATTTCAGATTCAAATAGATACAATAAAGCCTGCAAGTAATTCAGTCTATCCCAAACTGCGTGATGCCATGCATTATGCTTCACTTAAAAGGCTTTACTAATTGAGCACCAATGATTAGTTTAGAATTAACATCTTAAATGGCCGATCAACTTGACATGTCCGCACTAAATCGTCCGTAACTTTTGATTTAGAGCTCAGAATGACATGATCCAACGCCCACATTATGCTAGCTATATTTTCTATAGTGTGGCACAATTTCAGACTCAAATAGATACGATAAGGCCTCCAAGTAATCCAATCTATCCTCAACTGCGTGATGTCGTGCGTTATAACTCATTTATAAGCATTTATCAATGAGAACCAGTGATCCATATAGAATGAGCATTTTAACAGGCCGATCAACTTGACATGTCCACTCTAAATCATTCGTCAATTTAGATTTAGAGCTCAGAATGACACGAATCGAATGCCAATCGTAAGCTAGCTCAGTTTTCTATATTATGACAAAATTTAGGATTGAAATAGATACGAAAAACCCTCCAAGTAACCCAATTTATCCCAAATGGTGTGATGCCATGCATTATGCTTTAGTTATAAGGCTTTAATAAATGAGCACCAATGATCAGTTTAGAATGATCAACTTAATTCGCTGATAAACTTGATATGTCCCCAATAAATCATCCGTAACTTTTGATTTAGAACTCAAAATGACATAAATCCAACGCCCACGTTATGCTAGCTCAAATTTCTATATTGTGACAAAATTTAAGACTCAAATAGATATGACAAAGCCTGCAAGAAATTCAATCTATCCTAAACTGCGTGACGCATGCATAATACTTCACTTCAAAGGCTTTAATAATTGAGCACCAATGATCAGTTTAGAATGATCATCTTAAATGGCCGATCAATTTGACTTGTCCGCACTAAATCGTCCGTTACTTGTTATTTAGAGCTCAGAATGACATGAATCCAACGCTCACATGATCTAGCTCAAATAGATACAACAAAGCCGCCAAGTAATCCAATCCATCTTCAATTGCGTGATGTCGTGTGTTATAATTCATTTATAAGCCTTTACTTAGTGAGAACCAATGATCTATTTAGAATGAGCATTTTAACTGGCCGATCAAATTGACATGTCCACACTAAATCATTCGTCAATTTAGATTTAGAGCTCAGAATGACACAAATCCAACGCCCATGTTAAGCTAACTATATTTTCTATATTATGACAAAATTTAGGAATGAAATAGATACGACAAGCCTCCAATTAATCCAATCTACCCCAAATAGTGTTATGCCATGTATTATGCTTCACTTATAACGCTTTAATAAATGATCACTAGTGATCTGTTTAGAATGATCATTTTAATTGGCCGATTAAATTGACATGTTCGCACTAAATCATCCGTAATTTTTGATTTTGAGTTCAGAATGACATGAATCCAATGCCCACATTATGCTAGCTCAATCTTCTATATTGTGACAAAATTTCAGTCTCAAGTTGATACGATAAAACCTCCAAGTAATCCAATCTATCCCAAACTGCGTGATCACATGCATTATGCTTCACTTTAAAGGCTTTAATAATTGAGCACCAATGATCAGTTTAGAATGATCATCTTAACTACCCGATCAACTTGACTTTTACGCAATAAATCGACCGAAACTTTTGATTTAGAGCTCAGAATGATATGAATCTAATGCCCACGTTATGCTAGCTCAATTTTCTATATTGTGGCAAAATTGCAGACTCCAATTGATACGACAAAGCCTCCAAGTAATCCAATATATCCCAAACTGCGTGATGGCATGTATAATGCTTCACTTTTAAGGCTTTAATAATTGAGCACCAGTGATCAGTTTAAAATGATCATCTTAACTGATCGATCAACTTGACATGTCCGCACTAAATCGTCCGTAACTTTTGATTTAGAGTCCCAAATGACATTAATCCAATGCCCACGTTATGCTAGCTCAAATTTCAGACTCAAATAGATACGATAATGCCCCCAAGTAACCCAATCTTTCTCGAACTGCATTATGCCATGAATAATGCTTCACTTATAAGGCTTTGATAAATGAGCACCAGTGATAAGTTTAGAATGAACATTTTAACTGGCCGATCAACTTGACATTTCCCCACTAAATCGTTCGCCAATTTTGATTTAGAGCTCAGAATGATATGAATCCTACGCCCACGTTATAATAGCTAAATTTTCTATATTATGACAAAATTTCAGATTCAAATAGATACGACAAAGCCTGCAAATAATTCAATTTATCCCCAAATGCATGATGTCATGCATTATGTTTCACTTAAAAGGCTTTACTAATTGAGCACTAATGATTAGTTTAGAATTAACATCTTAAATGGCCGATCAACTTGACTTGTTCGAACTAAATGGTCCGTTATTTTTGATTTAGAGCTCAAAATGACATAAATCCGATGCCCACATTATGCTAGCTCAATTTTCTATATTGTGGCAAAATTTCAAACTCAAATAGATACAATAAAGCCTCCAAGTAATCCAATATATCCTCAACTGCGTGATGTCTTGCGATATAACTCATTTATAAGCCTTTATCAATGAGAACCAATGATCCATATAGAATGAGCATTTTAACAGGCCAATCAACATGACATGTCCACACTAAATCGGTTGTCTATTTAGATTTAGAGCTTAGAATGAGACAAATCCAATGCCAATGGTGAGCTAGCTCAAATTTGTATATTATGACAAAATTTAGGAATGAATAGATACGAAAAAGCCTCCAAGTAACCCAATTTATCCCAAATGGTGTGATGCCATGTATTATGCTTCAGTTATATGGCTTTAATAAATGAGCACCAGTGATCAGTTTAGAATGATCAACTTAATTGGCCGATAAACTTGACATGTCCGCAATATATCGTAAATAACTTTTGATTTAAAGCTCAAAATGACATAAATCAAACGTCCACGTTATGCTGGCTCAATTTTCTATATTGTGAGAAAATTTAAGACTCAAATAGATACGAAAAAGCCTCTAAGTAATTCAATCTATCCTAATCTGCGTGACGCCATGCATAATACTTCACTTCAAAGGCTTTAATTATTGAGCACCAAAGATCAGTTTAGAATGATCATCTTATATGGCCGATCAACTTGGCTTGTCCGCACTAATCGTCCGTAAATTTTCATTTAGAGATCAGAATAACATGAATCCAACGCTCACATGATCTAGCTCAATTTTCTATATTGTGACAAAATTTCAGATTCAAATAGATAGGACAAAGCCGCCAAGTTATCCAATCCATCCTCAATTGTGTGATGTCGTGCGCTATAATTCATTTATAAGCCTTTACTTAATGAGAACCAATGATCTATTTAGAATGAGCATTTTAACTGGCCGATCAACTTGACATGTCCACACTAAATCATTCATCAATTTAGATTTAGAGCTCAAAATGACACAAATCCAACGCCCATGTTAAGCTAGGTCAATTTTCTATATTATGACAAAATTTAGGAATGAAATAGATACGACAAGCCTCCAATTAATCCAGTATATCCCAAATGCTGTGATGCCTTGCATTATGCTTCACTTATAACGCTTTAATAAATGATCACTAGTGATCGGTTTAGAATGATCATTTTAATTGGCCGATTAACTTGACATGTTTGCACTAAATCATCCGTAACTTTTGATTTTGAGCTCAGAATGACATGAATCCAGTGCCCACATTATGCTAGCTCAATTTTCTATATTGTGACAAAATTTCAGTCTCAAATTGATACGATAAAACCTCCAAGTAATCCAATCTATCCCAAACTGCGTGCTCCCATGCATAATGCTTCCTTTAAAGGCTTTAATAATTGAGCACCAATGATCAGTTTAGAATGATCATCTTAACTACCCAATCAACTTGACTTGTTCGCAATAAATCAACCGTAACTTTTGCTTTAGGGCGCAGAATGATACGAAACCAATGCCCACGTTATGCTAGCTCAATTTTCTATATTGTGGCGAAATTGCAGACTCCAATTGATATGACAAAGCCTCCAAGTAATCCAATATATCCCAAACTGCGTGATGGCATGTATTGCTTAACTTTTAAGGGTTTTAATGATTGAGCACCAGTGATCAGTTTAAAATGATCATCTTAACTGACCGATCAACTTACATGTCCGCACTAAATCGTCCGTAACTTTTGATTTAGAGCTCAGAATGACATGAATCCAACGCCCACATTATGCTAGCTCAATTTTCTATATTGTGGAAAAATTTTCAGACTCAAATAGATTCGATAAAGCTTACAAGTAATCCAATCTATCCTCGACTGCGTGATGTCGTGCATTATAACTCATTTATAATCCTTTACTCAATGAGAACCAATGATCCATTTAGAATGAGCATTTTAACTTGCTGATCAGCTTGATATGTCTACACTAAATCAGTCGTCCCTTTAGATTTAGAGCTCAGAATGACACAAATCAAACGCCCATATTAAGCTAGCTCAATTTTCTATATTATGACCAAATTTAGGAATGAAATAGATACGACAAAGCCTCCAAGTAATCCAATCTATCCCAAATAGTGTTATGCCATGTATTATGCTTCACTTATAACACTTTAATAAATGATCACTAGTGATATGTTTAGAATGATCATTTTAATTGGCCGATTAACTTGACATTTTCGCACTAAATCATGCATAACTTTTGATTTTGAGCTCAGAATGACATGAATCCAATGCCTACGTTATGCTAACTCAATATTCTATATTTTGACAAAATTTCAATCTCAAATTGAAATGATAAAACCTCCAAATAATCCAATCTATCCCAAACTGTGTGACCCCATGCATAATGCTTCATTTTAATGGCTTTATTTATTAAGCACCAATGGTCAGTTTAGAATGATCATCTTAACTACCTGATCAACTTGACTTGTACACAATAAATCCGTAATTTTGATTTAGAGCTCAGAATGACATGAATCCAACGCCCATCGTTATGCTAGCTCAATTTTCTATATTGTGACAAAATTAGAGAAATTGATATGACAAAGCATCCAAGTAATCCAATCTATCCCAAATCGTGATGGCATGTATATGCTTCACTTATAAGGCTTTAATAAATGAGAACCAATGATCGGTTTAAAATGATCATCTTAACTGACCGATAAACTTGACATATCCGCGCTAAATCCTCCGTTACTTTTGATTTAGAGCTCAAAATGACACTAATCAATTGCCCACGTTATGCTAGCTAAATTTTCTATATTGTGACAAAATTTCAGACTCAAATAGATACGACAAAGCCTCCAAGTAACCCAATCTATCCTGAACTGCGTGATGCCATGCATAATGCTTCACTTATAAGGCTTTAATAAATGAGCACCAGTGATAAGTTTAGAATGATCATTTTAACAGGCCGATCAACTTGAAATTTCCCCACTAAATCGTTCGCCAATTTTGATTTAGAGCTCAGAATGATATGAATCCAACGCCCATGTTATACTAGCTAAATTTTCTATATTGTGATAAAATTTCAGATTCAAATAAATACAACAAAGCCTGCAAATAATTCAATTTATCCCAAACTACGTGATGCCATGCATTATGCTTCACTTAAAAGGCTTTACTAATTGAGCAC
Source organism: Pugionium cornutum (assembly GCA_018901935.1). Classification (NCBI taxonomy): domain Eukaryota; kingdom Viridiplantae; phylum Streptophyta; class Magnoliopsida; order Brassicales; family Brassicaceae; genus Pugionium; species Pugionium cornutum. Next base: position 17,339,069 of record CM032157.1, read on the forward strand.
CAATGATTAGTTTAAAATTAACATCTTAAATGGCCGATCAACTCTGCTTGTCCGCACTAAATCGTCCGTAACTTTTGATTTAGAGCTCTGAATGACATGAATCCAACGCCCACATTATGCTAGCTCAATTTTCTATATTGTGGAAAAATTTCAGACTCAAATAGATTAGATAAAGCCTACTAGTAATCCAATCTATCCTCAACTGCGTGATGTCGTGCGTTATAACTCATTTATAATCCTTTACTCAAGGAGAACCAATGATCCATTTAGAATGAGCATTTTAACTTGCTGATCAGCTTGATATGTCTACACTAAATCATTCGTCCCTTTTGATTTAGAGCTCAGAATAACACAAATCAAACGCCCATATTAAGCTAGCTCAATTTTCTATATTATGACAAAATTTAGGAATGAAATAAATACGACAAAGCCTCCAAGTAATCCAATCTATCCCAAACGGTGTGATGCCATGAATTATGCTTCACTTATAACACTTTAATAAATGATCACTGGTGATAAGTTTAGAATGATCATTTTAATTGGCCGATTAACTTGACATTTTCACACTAAATCATGCATAACTTTTGATTTTGAGCTCAGAATGACATGAATCCAATGCCTACGTTATGCTAACTCAATTTTCTATATTGTGACAAAATTTCAATCTCAAATTGAAATGATAAAACCTCCAAATAATCCAATCTATCCCAAACTGCGTGACCCCATGCATAATGCTTCATTTTAAAGGCTTTATTAATTAAGCACCAATGGTCAGTTTAGAATGATCATCTTAACTACCTGATCAACTTGACTTGTACACAATAAATCGACTGTAACTTTTGCTTTAGAGCTCAGAATGATATGAATCCAACGCCCACGTTATGCTAGCTCAATTTTCTATATTGTGGCAAAATTGCAGACTCCAATTGATACGACAAAGCCTCCAAGTAATCCAATCTATACCAAACTTCGTGATGGCATGTATAATGCTTCACTTATAAGGCTTTAATAATTGAGCACCAGTGATCAGTTTAAAATGATCATCTTAACTGATCGATCAACTTGACATGTCCGCACTAAATCGTCCGTAACTTTTGATTTAGAGTCCCAAATGACATTAATCCAATGCCCACGTTATGCTAGCTCAAATTTCAGACTCAAATAGATACGACAATGCCCCCAAGTAACCCAATCTTTCTCGAACTGCGTTATGCCATGAATAATGCTTCACTTATAAGGCTTTGATAAATGAGCACCAGTGATAAGTTTAGAATGAACATTTTAACTGGCCGATCAACTTGACATTTCCCCACTAAATCGTTCGCCAATTTTGATTTAGAGCTCAGAATGATATGAATCCAACGCCCATGTTATACTAGCTAAATTTTCTATATTGTGATAAAATTTCAGATTCAAATAAATACAACAAAGCCTGCAAATAATTCAATTTATCCCAAACTACGTGATGCCATGCATTATGCTTCACTTAAAAGGCTTTACTAATTGAGCACCAATGATTAGTTTAAAATTAACATCTTAAATGGCCGATCAACTCTGCTTGTCCGCACTAAATCGTCCGTAACTTTTGATTTAGAGCTCAGAATGATATGAATCCAACGCCCACATTATGGTAGCTCAATTTTCTATATTGTGGCAAAATTTTAGACTCAAATAGATATGATGAAGCCTCCAAATAATCCAATCTATCCTCAACTGCGTGATGTTGTACGTTATAACTCATTTATATGCCTTTATCAAGGAGAACCAATGATCCATATAGAATGAGCATTTTAACAGGCCGATCAACTTGGCATTTCAACACTAAATCGTTCGTCAATTTACATTTAGAGCTCAGAATAACACGAATCCAATGCCAATGGTAAGCTAGCTCAATTCTCTATATGATGTCAAAATTTGGGAATGAAATAAATACGAAAAAGCCTCCAAGTAAACCAATTTATCCCAAATGGTGTGATGCCATGCATTATGCTTCACTTATAAGGCTTTAATAAATGAGCACCAGTGATCTGTTTAGAATGATCAACTTAATTGGCCGATAAATTTCACATGTCCGCAATAAATCATCCGTAACTTTTGATTTAGAGCTCAAAATGACATAAATCCAACGCCCACGTTATGCTAGCTCAATTTTCTATTTTGTGACAAAATTTAAGACTCAAATAGATATGACAAAGCCTCTAAGTAATTCAATCTATCCTAATCTGCGTGACGCCATGCATAATACTTCACTTCAAAGGCTTTAATTATTGAGCACCAAAGATCAGTTTAGAATGATCATCTTAAATGGCCGATCAAATTGGCTTGTCCGCACTAAATTGTCCGTAACTTTTCATTTAGAGATCAGAATAACATGAATCCAACGCTCACATGATCTAGCTCAATTTTCTATATTGTGACAAAATTTCTGATTCAAATAGATAGGACAAAGCCGCCAAGTTATCCAATCCATCCTCAACTGTGTGATGTCGTGCGCTATAATTCATTTATAAGCCTTAACTTAATGAGAACCAATGATCTATTTAGAATGAGCATTTTAACTGGCCGATCAACTTGACATGTCCACACTAAATCATTCATCAATTTAGATTTAGAGCTCAAAATGACACAAATCCAACGCCCATGTTAAGCTAGGTCAATTTTCTATATTATGACAAAATTTAGGAATGAAATAGATACGACAAGCCTCCAATTAATCCAGTATATCCCAAATGCTGTGATGCCTTGCATTATGCTTCACTTATAACGCTTTAATAAATGATCACTAGTGATCGGTTTAGAATGATCATTTTAATTGGCCGATTAACTTGACATGTTCGCACTAAATCATCCGTAACTTTTGATTTTGAGCTCAGAATGACATGAATCCTGTGCCCACATTATGCTAGCTCAATTTTCTATATTGTGACAAAATTTCAGTCTCAAATTGATACGATAAAACCTCCAAGTAATCCAATCTATCCCAAACTGCGTGCTCCCATGCATAATGCTTCACTTTAAAGGCTTTAATAATTGAGCACCAATGATCAGTTTAGAATGATCATCTTAACTACCCATTCAACTTGACTTGTCCGCAATAAATCGACCGTAACTTTTGCTTTAGAGCCCAGAATGATATGAAACCAATGCCCACGTTATGCTAGCTCAATTTTCTATATTGTGGCGAAATTGCAGACTCCAATTGATATGACAAAGCCTCCAAGTAATCCAATATATCCCAAACTGCGTGATGGCATGTATAATGCTTAACTTTTAAGGCTTTTAATGATTGAGCACCAGTGATCAGTTTAAAATGATCATCTTAACTGACCGATCAACTTACATGTCCGCACTAAATCGTCCGTAACTTTTGATTTAGAGCTCAGAATGACATGAATTCAACGCCCACATTATGCTAGCTCAATTTTCTATATTGTGGAAAAATTTCAGACTCAAATAGATTTGATAAAGCTTACAAGTAATCCAATCTATCCTCGACTGCGTGATGTCGTGCGTTATAACTCATTTATAATCCTTTACTCAATGAGAACCAATGATCCATTTAGAATGAGCATTTTAACTTGCTGATCAGCTTGATATGTCTACACTAAATCATTCGTCCCTTTAGATTTAGAGCTCAGAATGACACAAATCAAACGCCCATATTAAGCTAGCTCAATTTTCTATATTATGACAAAATTTAGGAATGAAATAGATACGACAAGCCTCCAATTAATCCAATCTACCCCAAATAGTGTTATGCCATGTATTATGCTTCACTTATAACACTTTAATAAATGATCACTAGTGATATGTTTAGAATGATCATTTTAATTGGCCGATTAACTTGACATTTTCGCACTAAATCATGCATAACTTTTGATTTTGAGCTCAGAATGACATGAATCCAATGCCTACGTTATGCTAACTCAATATTCTATATTTTGACAAAATTTCAATCTCAAATTGAAATGATAAAACCTCCAAATAATCCAATCTATCCCAAACTGTGTGACCCCATGCATAATGCTTCATTTTAAAGGCTTTATTAATTAAGCACCAATGGTCAGTTTAGAATGATCATCTTAACTACCTGATCAACTTGACTTGTACACAATAAATCGACTATAACTTTTGCTTTAGAGCTCAGAATGATATGAATCCAACGCCCACGTTATGCTAGCTCAATTTTCTATATTGTGGTAAAATTGCAGACTACAATTGATATGACAAAGCCTTCAAGTAATCCAATCTATCTCAAACTGCGTGATGGCATGTATAATGCTTCACTTATAAGGCTGTAATAAATTCGCACCTGTGACTAGTTTAAAATGATCATCTTAACTGACCGATCAACTTGACATATCCGCGCTAAATCCTCCGTAACTTCTGATTTAGAGCTCAAAATGACACTAATCAATTGCCCACGTTATGCTAGCTCAATTTTCTATATTGTGACAAAATTTCAGACTCAAATAGATACGACAAAGCCTCCAAGTAACCCAATCTATCACGAACTGCGTGATGCCATGCATAATGCTTCACTTATAAGGCTTTAATAAATGAGCACCAGTGATAAGTTTAGAATGATCATTTTAACTGGCCGATCAACTTGAAATTTCCCCACTACATCGTTCGCCAATTTTGATTTAGAGCTTAGAATGATATAAATCCAACGCCCATGTTATACTAGCTAAATTTTCTATATTGTGATAAAATTTCAGATTCAAATAAATACAAAAAAGCCAGCGAATAATTCAATTTAACCCAAACTACGTGATGCCATGCATTATGCTTCACTTAAAAGGCTTTACTAATTGAGCACCTATGATTAGTTTAAAATTAACATCTTAAATGGCCGATCAACTCTGCTTGTCCGCACTAAATCGTCCGTAACTTTTGATTTAGAGCTCAGAATGATATGAATCCAACGCCCACATTATGGTAGCTCAATTTTCTATATTGTGGCAAAATTTCAGACTCAAATAGATATGATGAAGCCTCCAAATAATCCAATCTATCCTCAACTGCGTGATGTCGTACGTTATAACTCATTTATATGCCTTTATCAAGGAGAACCAATGATCCATATAGAATGAGCATTTTAACAGGCCGATCAACTTGGCATTTCAACACTAAATCGTTCATCAATTTATATTTAGAGCTCAGAATGACACGAATCCAATGCCAATGGTAAGCTAGCTCAATTTTCTATATGATGTCAAAATTTGGGAATGAAATAGATACGAAAAAGCGTCCAAGTAAACCAATTTATCCCAAATGGTGTGATGCCATGCATTATGCTTCACTTATAAGGCTTTAATAAATGAGCACCAGTGATCTGTTTAGAATGATCAACTTAATTGGCCGATAAACTTGACATGTCCGCAATAAATCATCCTTAACTTTTGATTTAGAGCTCAAAATGACATAAATCCAACGCCCACGTTATGCTAGCTCAATTTTCTATTTTGTGACAAAATTTAAGAATCAAAAAGATACGTCAAAGCCTCCAAGTAATTCAATCTATCCTAACCTCCGTGACGCCATGCATAATACTTCACTTCAAAGGCTTTAATAATTGAGCACCAATGATAAGTTTAGAATGATCATCTTAAATGGCCGATCAACTTGACTTGTCCGCACTAAATCATCCGTAAATTTTCATTTAGAGCTCAGAATGACATAAATCCAACGTTGACATAATCTAGCTCAATTTTCGATATTGTGACAAAATTTCAGACTCAAATAGATATGACAAAGCCGCCAAGTAATCCAATCCATCCTCAACTACGTGATGTCGTGCGTTATAATTCATTTACAAGCCTTTACTCAGTGACAACCAATGATCTATTTAGAATGAGCATTTTAACTGGCCAATCAACTTGACATGTCCACACTAAATCATTCGTCAATCTAGATTTAGAGCTCAGAAAGATACAAATCCAACGCCCATGTTAAGCTAGCTAAGTTTTCTATATGATGACAAGATTTAGGAATGAAATAGATACGACAAAGCCTGCAAGTAATCCAATCTATCCCAAAAGGTGTGATGCCATGTATTATGGTTCACTTATGATAGATCATTTTTCTTTATTGTGACAAAATTTAAGACTCAAATAGATACGACAAAGCCTCCGAATAATCCAATCGATCCCAAAATGCGTGATGCCATGCGTTATAATTCATTTCTAAGCCTTTACTCAATGAGAACCAATGATCAATTTAAAATGAGCATTTTAACTGGCTGATTAACTTGACATTTCCACACTAAGTTGTTCTTCAATTCAGATTTAGAGCTCAGAATGACACGAATCCAACGCCAATGGTAAGCTAGCTCAATGTTCTATATTATGACAAAATTTAGGAACTAAATAGATACAACAAAGCCTCCAAGTAACCCAATTTATCCCAAACGGTTTGATACCATGCATTATGCTTCACTTATAATGCTTTAATAAATGAGCACTAGTGATCAGTTTAGAATGATCAACTTAATTGACCGATAAACTTGACATGTCCGCACTAAATCATCCTTAACTTTTGATTTAGAGATCAAACTGACATAAATCCAACGCCCATGTTATGCTAGCTCAATTTTCTGTATTGTTACAAAATTTAAAACTCAAATAGATACGACAAAGCTTCCAAGTAATTCAATCTATCCCAAACTACGTGATGCCATGCATAATATTTCACTTGGAAGGCTTTAATAATTGAGCACCAATGATCAGTTTAGAATAATCATCTTAACTGGCTGATCAACTTGACATGTCCACACTAAATCGTTCTTCAATTCAGATTTAGAGCTCAGAATGACACGAATCAAACGACAATGGTAAGCTAGCTCAATTTTCTATTTTATGACAAAATTTCGGAATGAAATAGATAAGACAAAGCCTCCAAGTCACCCAATTTATCCCAAACGGTGTGATTCCATGCATTATGCTTCACTTATAACGCTTTAATAAATGATCACTAGTGATCTATTTAGAATGATCATTTTAATTGAGCCATTAACTTGACATGTGCGCACTAAATTATCTGTAACTTTTGATTTTGAGCACAGAATTACATGAATCTGATGCACACCTTATGCTAGCTCAATTTTCTATATTGTTACAAAATTTCAGTCTCAAATTGATACAATTAAACCTCCAAGTAATCCAATCTATCCCAAACAGCGTGATCCCATGCATAATGCTTCACTTTAAAAGCTTTAAAAATTGAGCACCAATGATTAGTTTAGAATGATCATCTTAACTACCCGATCAACTTGACTTGTACGCAATAAATCGACAGTAACTTTTGCTTAAGAGCTCAGAATGATATGAATCCAACGCCCACATTATGCTAGCTCAATTTTCTATATTGTGGCAAAATTGCAGACTCCATTTGGTACAGCAAAGCCTCCCAGTAATCCAATTTATCTCAAACTGCGTGATGGGATGTATAATGCTTCACTTGTAAGGCTTTAATAATTGAGCACCAGTGATCAGTTTAAAATGATCATCTTAACTGACCGATCAACTTAACATGTGCGCACTAAATTGTCCATAACTTTTGATTTAGAGCTCAAAATGACATTAATCCAATGCCCACATTATGCTAGCTCAATGTTCTATATTGTGACAAAATTTCAGACTCAAATAGATACGACAAAGCCTCCAAGTAACCCAATCTATCCTGAACGGCATGATGCCATGCATAATGCTTCACTTATCAAGCTTTAATAAATGAGCACCAGTGATAAGTTTAGAATGATCATTTTAACTGGCCGATCAACTCTACATTTCCCTACTAAATTTTTCGCCAATTTTGATTTAGAACTCAAAATGTTATGAATCCAACGCCCACGTTATACTAGCTCAATTTTCTATATTGTGACAAAATTTCAGATTCAAATAGATATGACAAAACCTGCAAGTAATTCAATCTATCCCAAACTGTGTGATGCCATGAATTATGCTTCACTTAAAAGGCTTTACTAATTGAGCACCAATGATTAGTTTAGAATTAACATCTTAAATGGCCGATCAACTTGACTTGTCCGCACTAAATCGTCCTTAACTTTTGATTTAGAGCTCAGAATGGCATGAATCCAACACCCACATTATGCTAGCTCAGTTTTTAATATTGTGACAAAATTTCAGACTCAAATAGATACGACAAAGCCTCCAAGTAATCCAATCTATCCTCAACTGCGTGATGTCGTGCGTTATAACTCATTTATAAGCCTCTATCAATGAGAACCAATGATCCATATAAAATGAGCATTTTAACAGGCCGATAAACTTGACATGTCCACACAAAATCGTTCGTCAATTTAGATTTAGAGCTCAGAATGACACGAATCCAACGCCAATGGTAAGCTAGTTCAATTTTTTATATTATGCTTCACTTATGATGACATGCATTATGCTTCACTTATAAGGCTTTAATAAATGAGCACTAGTGATCAGTTTAGAATGATCAACTTAATTGGCCGATAAAATTGACATGTCCGCTCTACATCAGCCGTAACTTTTGATTTAGAGCTCAAAATGACATAAATCCAACGCCAACGTTATGCTAGCTCAATTTTCTATATTGTGACCCAATTTCAGACTCAAATTGATACGACAAAGCCTCCGAATAATCCAATCGATCCAAAAATGCATGATGCCATGCGTTATAATTCATTTATAAGCCTTTACTCAATGAAAACCAATGATCCATTTAGAATGAGCATTTTAACTGGCCGATCAACTTGACATTTCCACACTAAATCGTTCGTCAATTTAGATTTAGACTTTATAATGACACGAATCCAACGCCAATGGTAAGCTAGCTCAATTTTCTATATTATGACAAAATTTAGGAATAAAATAGATACGAAAAAGCCTTCAAGTAACCCAATTTATCCCAAATGGTGTGACGCCATGCATTATGCTTCACCTATAAGGCTTTAATAAATGATCACTAGTGATCTGTTTAGAATGATCATTTTAATTGGCCGATTAACTTGACATGTCTGCACTAAATCATCCGTAACTTTTGATTTGGAGCTCGGAATGACATTAATCCAATTCCCACGTTGTGCTAGCTTAATTTTCTATAAGGCTTTAATAATTGGGCACTAGTGATCAGTTTAAAATGATCATCTTAACTAGCCGATCAACTTGACATGCACTTATAAGGCTTTAATAAATGAGCACAAGTGATAGAATGATCATTTTAACTGGCCTATCAAGTTGATATTTCCCACTAAATCGTTCGTCAATTTTGATTTAGAGCTCAGAATGATACGAATCCAACGCCCACGTTAAACTAGCTCAATTTTCTATATTGTGACAAACTTTCAGATTCAAATAGATACAGCAAAGCCTGGAAGTAATTCAATCTATCCAAAACTGCATGATGCCTTGCATTATGCTTCACTTAAAAGGCTTTACTAATTGAGCACCAATGAATAGTTTAGAACTGTCATATTAAATGCCCGATCAACTTGACTTGTCCGCACTAAATCGTTTGTAACTTTTGATTTGGAGCTCAGAATGACATGAATCCAAAGACCACATGATGCTAGCTCAATTTACTATATTGTGGCAAAATTTCAGACTCAAATAGATACGATGAGGCCTCCATGTAATCCAAACTATCCTGAACTGCGTGATGCCGTGCGTTATTAGTCACTTATAAGCCTTTACTCAATGGGAACCAATGATCCATTTAGAATGAGCATTTTAACACGCCGATAGACTTCACATGTCCACACTAAATCGTTCGTCAATTCAGATTTAGAGCTCACAATTACACGAATCCAACGCCGAAATTTTCTGACAAAATAGAATCTGACAAAATTTAGAGCTAAATTTTCTAAATCTGAAAAAATTAGAGCTAAATTTAGAGCTGAATTACACTAAATCTGACAAAATTTAGAGCTAAATTTTCTATATTATGACAAAATTTAGGAATGAAATAGAAACGACAAAGCCTCCAAGTAACCCAAATTATCTGAAACGGTTTGATGCCATGCATTATGCTTCACTTATAAAGCGTTAATAAATCTGCACCAGTGATCAGTTTAGAATTATCAACTTAATTGGCTGATAAACTTGACATATCCACACTAAATCATACGTATCTTTTGATTTAGAGCTCCAAATGACATAAATCCAATGCCCACGTTATGCTAGCTTAATTTTCTATATTGTGACAAAATTTTAACCTCAAATAGATACAACAAAGCCTCAAAGTAATTCAATCTATCCCAAACTGCGTGATGCCATGCATAATACTTCATTTGAAAGGCTTTAATAATTGAGCACCAATGAGCAGTTTAGAATGATCATCTTAAATGGCCGATCAACTTGACTTGTCCGCACTAAATCGTCCGTAACTTTTGATTTAGAGCTCTGAATGACATGAACCCAACGCCCACATTATGCTAGCTCAATATACTATATTGTGGCAAAATTTGAGACTCAAATAGACACGAAAAAGCCTACAAGTAATCCAATCTATCCTCAACTACATGATGCCATGCGTTATAATTCATTTATAAGCCTTTACTCAATGAGAACCAATGATCCATTTAGAATGAGCATTTTAATAGGCCGATCAACTTGACATTTCCACATTAAATCGTTCGTCAATTTGGATTTAGAGCTCAGAATGAAACGAATCCAACTCAATGGTAAGCTAGCTCAATTTTCTATATTATGACAAAATTTAGTAATGAAATAGATACGACAAAGCCTCCAAATAACCCAAATTATCCGGAACGGTGTGATGCCATGCATTATGCTTCACTTATAAGGCTTTAATAAATGAGCCCTAGTGATCAGCATAGAACGATCAACTTAATTGCCCGATAAACTTGACATGTCCGCACTAAATCTTCCGTAACATTTGATTTGGAGCTCAAAATGATATAAATCCAACACCCACATTATGCTAGCTCAATTTTCTATATTGTGACAAAATTTAAAACTCAAATAGATACGATTAAGCCTCCAAGTAATTCAATCTATCCGAAACTGCGTGATGCCATGCATAATTGTTCACTTGAAAGGCTTTAATAATTGAGCACCAATGATCAGTTAAGAATGATCATCTTAAATGGCCGATGAACTTGACTTGTCTGCACTAAATCGTCCATAACTTTTGATTTAGAGCTCAGAATGATATGAATCCAACACCCACATTACGCTAGCTCAATTTTCTATATTTTGACAAAATTTCAGACTCAAATAGATTGACAAAGCCTCCAAGTAATCCAATCTATCCTCAACTGCATGATGCCGTGCGTTATAATTTGTTTATAAGCCTTTACTCAATGAGAACCAATGATCTATTTATAATGAGCATTTTAACTGGCCGATCAACTTGACATGTCCACACTAAATCATTCGTCAATTATGATTTAGAGCTCAGAATGACACGTATCCAACGCAATTGGTAAGCTAGCTCAATTTTCTATATTAGGACAAAATTTAGGAATGAAATAGATACGACAAAGCCTCCAAATAACTCAATTTATCCCAAAAGGTGTGATGCCATGCATTATGCTTCACTTATAAGGCTTTAATAAATGAGCAACAATGATTAGTTTAGAATGATCAACTTAAATGGCCGATAAACTTGATAAGTCCGCACTAAATCGTCCGTAACTTTTGATTTAGAGCTCAAATGACATAAATCCAACGTCCACATTATGCTAACTCAATTTTCTATATTCTGACAAATTTTAAAACTCAAATAGATACGACAAAGCCTCTGAAAAATCCAATCGATCCCAAAATGCGTGATGCCATGCGTTATAATTCATTTATAAGCCTTTACCCAATGAGTAGAAATCCTCGTTTTAGAATGAGCATTTTAACTGGCCGATCAACTTGACATGTCCACACTAAATCGTTTGTCAATTTAGATTTAGAGCTCAGAATGACACGAATCCAACGGGTAAGCTAGCTCAATTTTCTATATTATGAAAAACTTTAGGAATGAAATAGATACGACAAAGCCTCCAAGTAACCCAATTTATCCCAAACGGTGTGATGCCATGCATTATGCTTCACTTATATGGCTTTAATAAATGAGCACCAGTGATCAGTTTTGAATGATCAACTTAATTGGCCGATAAAATTGTCATGTCCGCACTAAATCCTCCCTAACTTTTGATTTAGAGCTCAAAATGACATAAATCCAATGGCCACGTTATGCTAGCTCAATTTTCTATATTGTGACAAAATTTAAAACTCAAATAGATACGACAAAGCCTCCAAGTAATTCAATCTATCCCAAGCTGTGTGATGCCATGCATAATACTTCACTTGAAAGGCTTTAATAATTGAGCACCAATAATCAGTTTAGAATGATCATCTTAAATGGCCGATAGACTTGACTTGTCCGCACTAAATCGTCCTTAACTTTTGATTTAGAGCTGAAAATGACATGAATCCAACACGCACATTATGCTAGCTCAATTTTCTATATTGTGACAAAATTTAAGACTCAAATAGATACGACAAAGCTTACAAGTAATCCAATCTATCCTCAACTGCGTGATGTCATGCGTTATAATTCATTTATAAGCCTTTACTCAATGAGAACCAATGATCCATTTAGAATGAGCATTTTAATAGGCCGATCAACTTGACATTTCCACATTAAATTGTTCGTCAATTTGGATTTAGAGCTCAGAATGAAACGAATCCAACTCAATGGTAAGCTAGCTCAATTTTCTATATTATGACAAAATTTAGTAATGAAATAGATACGACAAAGCCTCCAAGTAACCCAATTTATCCTATTCGGTGTGCTGCCATGCATTATGCTTCACTTATATGGCTTTAATAAATGAGCACCAGTGATCAGTTTAGAATGATCAACTTAATTGGCCGATAAACTTGGCATGTCCGCACTAAATCGTCCGTAACTTTTGATTTAGAGCTCAAAATGACATAAATACAACGCCCACATTATGCTAGCTCAAGTTTCTATATTGTGACAAAATTTAAAACTCAATTAGATACGACAAAGCCTCCGAATAATCAAATCGATCCAAAAATGCATGATGTCATGCATTATAATTCATTTATAAGCCTTTACTCAATGAGAACAAATGATCGTTTTAGAATGAGCATTTTAACTTGCCGATCAACTTGACATTTCCACACTAAATCGTTTGTTAATTTAGATTTAGAGCTCAGAATTACACGAATCCAACGGGCAAGCTAGCTCAATTTTCTATATTATGACAAAATTTAGGAATGAAATAGATATGACAAAGCCTCCAAGTAACCCAATTCATCCCAAACGGTGTGATGCCATGCAATATGCTTCACTTATATGGCTTTAATAATGAGCACCAGTGATCAGTTTAGAATGATCAACTTAATTGGCCGATAAACTTGTCATGTCCGCACTAAATCGTCCCTAACTTTTGCTTTAGAGCTCAAAATGGCATAAATCCAACGCCTACGTTATGCTAGCTCAATTTTCTATATTATGAAAAAATTTAAAACTCAAATAGATACGACAAAGCCTCCAAGTCATTTAATCTATCCCAAACTGCGTGATGCCATGCATAATACTTCACTTGAAAGGCTTTAATAATTGAGCACCAATAATCTGTTTAGAATGATCATCTTAAATGGCCGATCAACTTGACTTGTTTGCACTAAATCATCCGTAACTTTTGATTTAGAGCTCAGAATGATATGAATCAAACGCCCACATTTTGCTAGCTCAATTTTCTATTTTGTGACAAACTTTAAGACTCAAATAGATAGACAAAGCCTCCAAGTAATCCAATCTATCCTCAACTGCGTGATGTCGTGCGTTATAATTTTTTATAAGCCTTTACTCAATGAGAACCAATGATCTATTTAGAATGAGCATTTTAACTGGCCGATCAACTTCACATGTCCACACTGAATCATTCGTCAATTTAGATTTAGAGCTCAGAATGACTCGTATCCAACGCAATTGGTAAGCTAGCTCAATTTTCTATATTATGACAAAATTTAGGGATGAAATAGATACGACAAAGCTTCTAAGTAACCCAATTTATCCCAAACAGTGTGATGCCATGCATTAGGCTTAACTTATAAGGCTTTAATAAATGAGCAACAATGATCAGTTTAGAATGATCAACTTAATTGGCCGGTAAACTTGATATGTCCGCACTAAGTCGTCCGTAACTTTTTATTTAGAGCTCAAAATGACATAAATCCAACGCCCACGTTATGCTAGCTCAATTTTCTATATTGTTACAAAATTTAAAATTCAAATAGATACGACAAAGCCTCCGAATAATCCGATCGATCCCAAAATGCGTGATGCCATGCATTATAATTCATTTATAAGCCTTTACTCAATGAGCACCAATGATCAGTTTAGAATGATCATTTTAATGGCGATCAACTTGACATGTCACTAAATCGTTTCAATTTTGATTTAGAGCTCATGACATGAATCAAAATTCTAGCTCAATTTTCTATATTGTGACAAAATTTAGGAACTCAAATAGATATGACAAAGCCTCCAAGTAATCAAATTTATCCCAAAGCGTGTGATGCCATGCATATGCTTCACTTATATGGCTTTAATAAATGAGCACCAATGATCAGTTTAGAATGATCATTTAATTTGGCCGATCAACTTGTCATGTCCACTAAATCGTCGTAACTTTTGATTTAGAGCTCAAAATGGCATAAATCCAACGCCCACGTTATGATAGCTCAATTTTTTTATATTGTGACAAAATTTAAAACTCAAATAGATACGACAACGCCTCCAAGTAATTCAATCTATCCCAAACTCCGTGATGCCATGCATAATACTTCACTTGAAAGGCTTTAATAATTGAGCACCAATGTTCAGTTTAGAATGATCAACTTAAATGGCCGATCAACTTGACTTGTTTGCACTAAATCGTCACTAACTTTTGATTTAGAGCTCAGAATGATATGAATCCAACGCCCAGATTATGCTAGCTCAATTTTCTATATTTTGACAAAATTTCTGACTCAAATAGATAGACAAAGCCTCCAAGTAATCCAATCTATCTTCAACTGCGTGATGCAGTGCGTTATAATTTGTTTATAAGCCTTTACTCAATGAGAACCAATGATCTATTTAGGATGAGCATTTTAACTGGCCGATCAACTTCACATGTCCACACTGAATCATTCGTCAATTTAGATTTAGAGCTCAGAATGACACGTATCCAACGCAATTGGTAAGCTAGCTCAATTTTCTATATTATGACAAAATTTAGGAATGAAATAGATACGACAAAGCCTCTAAGTAACCCAATTTATCCCAAACAGTGTGATGCCATGCATTATGCTTTACTTATAAGGCTTTAATAAATGAGCAACAATGATCAGTTTAGAATGATCAACTTAATTGGCCGATAAACTTGATATGTACGCACTAAATCGTCTGTAACTTTTGATTTAGAGCTCAAAATGACATAAATCGAACGCCCACGTTATGCTAGCTCAATTTTCTATATTGTGACAAAATTTCAAACTCAAATAGATACGACAAAGCCTCCGAATAATCCAATCGATCCCAAAATGCATGATGCCATGCGTTATAATTCATTTATAACCTTTTACTCAATGAGAACAAATGATCGTTTAGAATGAGCATTTTAACTGGCCGATCAACTTGACATGTTCACACTAAATCATTTGTCAATTTAGATTTAGAGCTCAGAATGACACGAATCCAACGGTAAGCTAGCTCAATTTTCTATATTGTGACAAAATTTAGGAATGAAATATATACGACAAAACCTCCAAGTAACACAATTTATCCCAAACGGTGTGATGCCATGCATTATGCTTCACTTATATGGCTTTAATAAATGAGCACGAGTGATCAGTTTAGAATGTTAAACTTAATTGGCCGATAAATTTGTCATGTATGCACTAAATTGTCCCTAACTTTTTATTTAGAGCTCAAAATGACATAAATCCAACGCCCACGTTATGCTAGCTCAATTTTCTATATTGTGAAAAAATTTAAAACTCAAATAGATACGACAAAGCCTCTAAGTAATTCAATCTATCCCAAACTGTGTGATGCCATGCATAATACTTCACTTGAAAAGCTTTAATAATTGAGCACCAATAATCAGTTTAGAATGATCATCTTAAATGGCCGATCAACTTGACTTGTCCGCACTAAATCGTCCTTAACTTTTGATTTAGAGCTCAGAATGACATGAATCCAACATGCACATTATGCTAGCTCAATTTTCTATATTGTGACAAAATTTCAGACTCAAATAGATACGACAAAGCCTCCAAGCAATCCAATCAATCCTTAGTTGTGTGATGCTGTGCGTTATAATTCATTTATAAACCTTTACTCAATGAGAACCAATGATCCATTTAGAATGAACATTTTAACTGGCCGATCAACTTGACATGACCACAATAAATCATTCGTCAATTTAGATTTAGAGCTCAGAATGACACGAATTCAACGCAATGGTAAGCTAGCTCAATTTTCTATATTATGAAAAAATTTTGGAATGAAATAGATGCGACAAAGACTCCAAGTAACACAATTTATCCCAAACGGTGTGATAACATGTATTATGCTTCACTTATAAGGCTTTAATAAATGAGCACCAATGATCAGTTTAGAACGATCAACTTAATTGGCCAAAAAACTCGACATGTCCGCACCAAATTGTCCGTAACTTTTGATTTAGAGCTCAAAATGACATAAATCCAACGCCCACATTATGCTAGCTCAATTTTCTATATTGTGATAAAATTTAAAACTCAAATAGATACGACAAAGCCTCCAAGTAATTCAATCTATCCCAAACTGTGTGATGCCATGCATAATACTTCACTTGAAAGGCTTTCATAATTGAGCACCAATAATCAGTTTAGAATGATTATCTTAAATGGCCAATCAACTTGACTTGTCCGCACTAAATCGTCCGTAACTTTTGATTTAGAGTTCAGAATGACATGAATCCAACATGCACATTATGCTAGCTCAATTTTCTATATTGTGACAAAATTTCAGACTCAAATAGATACGACAAAGCTTCCAAGTCATCCAATCTATCCTCAACTGTGTAATGCCGTGCGTTATAATTCATTTATAAACATTTACTCAATGAGAACCAATGATCCATTTAGAATGAACATTTTAACTGGCCGATCAACTTGACATGACCACAATAAATCATTCGTCAATTTAGATTTAGAGCTCAGAATGACACGAATTCAACGCAATGGTAAGCTAGCTCAATTTTCTATATTATGAAAAAATTTTGGAATGAAATAGATGCGACAAAGACTCCAAGTAACACAATTTATCCCAAACGGTGTGATAACATGTATTATGCTTCACTTATAAGGCTTTAATAAATGAGCACCAATGATCAGTTTAGAATGATCAACTTAATTGGCCGATAAACTTGATATATCCGCGCTAAATCGTCTGTAACTTTTGATTTAGAGCTCAAAATGACATAAATCCAACGCACACGTTATGCTAGCTCAATTTTCTATATGGTGACAAAAATTTCATACTCAAATAGATACGACAAAGCCTCCGAATAATCCAATCAATCCCAAAATGCATGATGCCATGCATTATGCTTCACTTTAAAGGCATTAATAATTGAGCACCAATGATCACTTTAGAATGATCATCTTAACTACCTGATCAACTGGACTTGTACGCAATAAATCGACCTTAACTTTTGCTTTAGAGCTCAGAATGATATGAATCCAACGCCCACGTTATGCTAGCTCAATTTTCTATATTGTGGCAAAATTGCAGACTCCAATTGATACGACAAAGCCTCCAAGTAATCCAATCTATCCCAAACTGTGTGATGCCATGCATAATACTTCACTTGAAAGGCTTTCATAATTGAGCACCAATAATCAGTTTAGAATGATTATCTTAAATGGCCAATCAACTTGACTTGTCCGCACTAAATCGTCCGTAACTTTTGATTTAGAGCTCAGAATGACATGAATCCAACATGCACATTATGCTAGCTCAATTTTCTATATTGTGACAAAATTTCAGACTCAAATAGATACGACAAAGCTTCCAAGTCATCCAATCTATCCTCAACTGCGTAATGCCGTGCGTTATAATTCATTTATAAACATTTACTCAATGAGAACCAATGATCCATTTAGAATGAACATTTTAACTGGCCGATCAACTTGACATGACCACAATAAATCATTCGTCAATTTAGATTTAGAGCTCAGAATGACACGAATTCAACGCAATGGTAAGCTAGCTCAATTTTCTATATTATGAAAAAATTTTGGAATGAAATAGATGCGACAAAGACTCCAAGTAACACAATTTATCCCAAACGGTGTGATAACATGTATTATGCTTCACTTATAAGGCTTTAATAAATGAGCACCAATGATCAGTTTAGAATGATCAACTTAATTGGCCGATAAACTTGATATATCCGCGCTAAATCGTCTGTAACTTTTGATTTAGAGCTCAAAATGACATAAATCCAACGCACACGTTATGCTAGCTCAATTTTCTATATGGTGACAAAAATTTCATACTCAAATAGATACGACAAAGCCTCCGAATAATCCGATCAATCCCAAAATGCATGATGCCATGCATTATGCTTCACTTTAAAGGCATTAATAATTGAGCACCAATGATCACTTTAGAATGATCATCTTAACTACCTGATCAACTAGACTTGTACGCAATAAATCGACCTTAACTTTTGCTTTAGAGCTCAGAATGATATGAATCCAACGCCCACGTTATGCTAGCTCAATTTTCTATATTGTGGCAAAATTGCAGACTCCAATTGATACGACAAAGCCTCCAAGTAATCCAATCTATACCAAACTTCGTGATGGCATGTATAATGCTTCACTTATAAGGCTTTAATAATTGAGCACCAGTGATCAGTTTAAAATGATCATCTTAACTGACCGATCAACTTGACATGCCCGCACTAAATTGTCCGTAACTTTTGATTTAGAGCTCAAAATGACATTAATCCAATGCCCACGTTATGCTAGTTCAATTTTCGATATTGTGACAAAATTTCAAACTCAAATAGATACGACAAAGCGTCCAAGTAACCCAATCTATCACAAACTTTGGATGCCATGCATAATGTTTCACTTATAAGGCTTTAATAAATGAGCACCAGTGATAAGTTTTGAATGATCATTTTAATTGACAAAGCCTGCAAGTAATTCAATCTATCCCGAACTGCGTGATGCCATGCATTATGCTTCACTTATAAGGCTTTACTAATTGAGGACCAGTGATCAGTTTAGAATGATCAACTTAATTGGCCTATAAACTTGACATGTCCGCACTAAATCGTCCGTAACTTTTGATTTAGAGCTCAAAATGACATAAATCCAATGCCCACGTTATGCTAGCTCAAATTTCTTTATTATGCCAAAATTTAATACTCAAATAGATACGACAAAACCTCCAAGTAATTCAATCTATCCCAAACTGTGTGATGCCATGCATAATACTTCACGTAAAAGGCTTTACTAACTGAGCACCAACGAATAGTTTAGAATTATCATCTTAAATGGCCGATCAATTTGACTTGTCCGCACTAAATCGTCCATAACTTTTCATTTAGAGATCAGAATGACATGAATCCAACGCCCACATTAATCTACCTCAATTTTCTATATTGTGACAAAATTTCAGACTCAAATAGATACGACAAAGCCGCCAAGTAATCCAATCCATCCTCAACTGCGTGATGATGTGCATTATAATTCATTAATAAGCCTTTACTCAATGAGAACCAATGATCCATTAAGAATGAACATTTTAACTAGCCGATCAACTTGACATGTCCACAATAAATCATTCGTCAATTTAAATTTAGAGGTCAAATGACACGAATCCAACGCCAATGGTAAGCTAGCTCAATTTTCTATATTATGACCAAATTTTGGAATGAAATAGATGCGACAAAGCCTCCAAGTAACTCAATTTATCCCAAATGGTGTGATACCATGCATTATGCTTCACTTATAACGCTTTAATAAATGATCACCAGTGATCTGTTTAGAATGATCATTTTAATTGGCCGAGTAACTTGACATGTTCGCACTAAATCATCCGTTACTTTTGATTTTGAGCTCAGACTGACAAGAATCCAATGCCCACGTTATGCTAGCTCAATTTTCTATACTGTGACAAAACATTTAGTCTCAAATTGATACGACAAAACCTCCAAGGAATCCAATCTATCCCAAATTGAGTGATCCCATGCATAATGCTTCACTTTAAAGGCTTTAATAATTGAGCACCAATGATCAGTTTAGAATGACAATCTTAACTTGCCGATCCACTTGACTTGTAAGCAATAAATCGACCATAAAATTTGATTTAGAGGTCACAATGATATGAATCCAACCCCCATGCTACGCTAGCTCAATTTTCCATATTGTGGCAAAATTGCAGACTCAAATTGATACGCCAAAGCCTCCAAGTAATCCAATCTATCCCAAATGGCGTGATGCCATGCATTATGCTTCACTTATAAGGCTTTGATAAATGAGCAACAATGATCAGTTTAAAATCATCATTTTAACTGGCCGATTTACTTGACATGTCTGCAATAAATCGTCCATAACTTTTGATTTAGACCTCATAATGACATGAATCCAACGCCCACGTGATGCTAGCTCAATTTTCTATATTGTTACAAAATTTCAGACTGAAATAGATACCACAAAGCCTCCAAGTAATCCAATCTATCCAAAACTGTGTGATGCCATGAATTCTGCTTCACTTATAAGGCTTTAATAATTGAGCAGCAATGATCAGTTTAGAATGATCAACTTAACTGGCCGATCAACTTGACATGTACGCACTAAATCGTTTGTAACTTTTGATTTAGAGCTCCGAATGACATGAATCCAACGCCCACGTTATGCTCGCTCAATTTTCTATATTGTGAAAAAATTTAAGACTCAAATAGATACGACAAAGCCTCCGAATAATCCAATCGATCCCAAAATGCGTGATGCCATGTATTATTATTCATTTATAAGCCTTTACTCAATGAGAACCAATAATCCATTTAGAATGAGCATTTTAACTGGCCGATCAGCTTGACATTTTCACACTAAATCGTTCGCTAATTTAGATATAGAGCTTAGAATGAAACGAATCCAACGCCAATGGTAAGCCAGCTCATTTTTATATGTTATGACAAAATTTAGGAATGAAATAGTTAAGACAAAGCCTCCATGTAACCCAATTTATCCCAAACGGTGTGATGCCATGCATTATGCTTCACTTATAAGGCTTTAATAAATGATCACTAGTGATCTTTTTAGAATGGCTATTTTAATTGGCGATTAACTTGACATGTTCGCACTAAATCATCCGTACCTTTTAATTTGGAGCTTAGAATGACATGAATCCAATGCCCATGTTATGCTAGCTCAATTTTCTACATTGTAACAAAATTGCAGACTCAAATTGATAGACAAAACCTCCAAGTAATCCAATCTATCACAAACTGTGTGATCCCATGCATAATGCTTCACTTTAAAGGCATTAATAATTGAGCACCAGTGATCAGTTAAGAATGATCATCTTAACATGCCGATGAACTTAACATGTCTGCACTAAATCGTCCGTTACTTTTAATTTTGAGTTCAAAATGACATGAATCTAACGCCCTCGTTAAGCTAGCTCCCTTTTCTACATTGTGACAAAATTTAAGAATTAAATAGCTACGAGAAAGCCTCCGAATAATCCAATCGATCCCGAAATACGTGATGACATGCGTTATAATTCATTTATAAGCATTTACTCAATGAGAACCAATGATCCATTTAGAATGTGTATTTTAACTGGCCGATCAACATGACATGTCCACGCTAAATCGTTCGTCAATTTAGATTTAGACCTCAGAATGACACGAATCGAACGCCCATGGTAGGCTAGCTCAATTTTCTATAGTATGACAAAAATTAGGAGTGAAATAAATACGACAAAGCCTAAAAGTAATCCAAATCTATGCCAAACATTGTGATGCCATGCATTATGCATCACTTATAAGGCTTTAATAAATAAGCACCAGTGATCTGTGTCAAATCAGCATTTTAACTGGCCGATTAACTTGATATGTCCGCAATAAGTCGTCCGTAACTGTTGATTTAGAGCTTAGAATGACATTAATCCAACGCCCACGTTATGCTAGCTCAATTTTCTATATTGTGACAAAATTTCAGACTCAAATAGATACGACAAAGCCTCCAAGTAACCCAATCTATCCCAAACTGCGTGATGCCATGCATAATTCTTCACTTATAAGGCTTTACTAAACCAGCACCACTGATAAGTTTAGAATGATCATTTTAACTGGTCGATCAACTTGAAATGTCCCCAGTAAATCGTTCGTCAATTTTGATTTAGAGATCAGAATGACATGAATCCAATGCCAAAATTATGCTAGCTCAATTTTCTATATTATGACAAAATTTCAGACTCAAATATATACGACAAAGCCTCCAAGTAATCCAATCTATCCCAAATTGTGTGATGCCATGCATTATGCTTCACTTATAAGGCTTTAATAATTGAGCACCAATGATCATTTTAGAATGATCATCTTAATTAGCCGATCAACTTGACATGTCCGCACTAAATCGTTTGTAACTTTTGATGTAGAGTTCAAAAAACATAAATCCAACGTCCTCGTTATGCTAGCTCAAATTTCTATATTGTGACAAAATTTCAGACTCAAATAAGTACGACAAAGCCTCCAAGTAAACGAATCTATCCCAAACTGCGTGATGCCATGCATAATGCTTCACTTAAAAGTCTTTACTAATTGATAACCAATGATCAGTTTAAAATGATCATCGTAAATGGCCGATCAATTTGACTTGTCCGCACTAAATTGTCCGTAACTTTTTATTTAGAGCTCATAATGACATGAATCCAAGGCCCACGTTATGCCAGCTCAATTTTTATAATGTGACAAAATTTAAAACTCAAATAGATACAACAAAGTCTCCGAATAATCCAATCGATCCCAAAATTTATGATGCCATGCGTTATAATTCATTTATAAGCATTTACTCAATGAGAACCAATGATCCATTTAGAACGAGCATTTTAACTGGCCGATCAACTTGACTTGTCAACACTAAATGGTTCGTCAATTTAGTTTTAGAGCTTAGAATGACACGAATCCAACGTCCATGGTAAGCTAGCTTAATTTTCTATATTATGACAAGATTTAGGAATAAAATAAATACGACAAAGTCTCCAAGTAATCCAATCTATCCCAAACAGTGTGATGCCATGCATTATGCATAACTTATAAGGCTTTAATGAATGAGCATCAGTGATCAGTTTCGAATGAGCATTTTAACTGGCTGATTAACTTGATATGTCCACACTAAATCGTCCGTAACTGTTTATTTAGAGCTCAGAATGACATTAATCCAACGCCCACGTTATGCTAGCTTAATTTTCTATATTGTGACAAAATTTCAGATTTAAATAGATACGAAAAAGCCTCCAAGTAACCCAATCAATACTAAACTGCGTGATGGCATGCATAAATCTTCACATATAAGGCTCTAATAAATGAGCACCAGTGATAAGTTTAGAATGATCATTTTAATTAGATGATCAACTTGAAATGTCACCGCTAAATCGTTCGTCAATTTTTATTTAGAGATCAGAATGACATGAATCCAACACCCACGTTATGGTAGCTCAATTTTCTATATTGTGACAAAATTTCAGACTCAAATAGATACGACAAAGCTTCCAAGTAATCCAATCTATCCCGAACTGTGTGATGCAATGCATTGTGCTTCACTTATAAGGCTTTAATAATTGAACACCAATGATCAGTTTAGAATGATCATCTTAATTGGCCGATTAACTTGACATATGCACACTAAATCGTCTGTAACTTTTGATGTAGAGCTCAAAATGAAATGAATCCAATGCCCCTATTATGATAGCTCAATTTTCAATATTGTGACAAAATTTCCGACTGAAATAAATACGACAAAGCCTCCAAGTATTCCAATCTATCCCAAGCTACGTGATGCCATGCATAATGCTTGACTTAAAAGGCTTTACTAATTGAGAGCCATTGATCAGTTTAAAATGATCATCTTAAATGGACGTTCAACTTGACTTGTCCGCACTAATTTGTCCGTAACTTTTGATTTAGAGCTCATAATGACATGAATCCAAGGCCCACGTTATGCTAGCTTAATTTTCTATATTGTGACAAAATTGAAGAGTCAACTAGATACAACAAAGCCTCCAAATAATTCAATCGATCCCAAAATTTGTGATGTCGTGGGTAATAATTCATTTATAAGCATTTACTCAATGAGAACCAATGATCACTTTAGAATGAGCATTTTAACTGGCCGTTACACTTGACATGTCCACACTAAATCGTTCATCAATTTAGATTTAGAGCTTAGAATGACACAAATCCAACGCCCACGGTAAGCTAGCTCAATTTTCTATATTATGACAAAATTTAGGAAAGAAATAAATACGACAAAGCCTCCAAGTAATCCAATCAATCCCAAACAGTGTGATGCCATGAATTACGCATCAGTGATCAGTTTTGAATGAGCATTTTAACTGACTGATTAACTTGATATGTACGCACTAAATCATCCATAACTGTTGACTTAGAGCTCAGAATGACATTAATCCAACGCCCACGTTATGCTAGCTCAATTTTCTAAATTGTGACAAAATATGAGACTCAAATAGATACGACAAAGTCTGTAAGTAACCCAATCTATCCCAAACAGTGTGATGACATGCATAATTCTTCACTTATAAGGCTTTAATAAATGAGCACCAGTGACAAGTTTAGAATAATAATTTTAACTGGTCAATCAACTTGAAATGTCCCCACTAAATCGTTCGTCCATTTTGATTTAGAGATCAGAATGACATGCATCCAACGCCCATGTTATGCTAGCTCAATTTTCTATATTGTGACAAAATTTAAGAGTCAAATAGATACAACAAAGCCTCCAAATAATCCAATCGATCTCAAAATTTGTGATGTCATGGGTTATAATTCATTTATAAGCATTTACTCAATGAGAACCAATGATCCATTTCAGACACAAATAGATACGACAAAGCTTCCAAAGAATGATCATTCATTTTAATTGGCCGATCACCTTGACATGCCCGCACTAAATCGTCCGTAACTTTTGATGTAGAGCTCAAAATGGCATGAATCCAACACCCCCGTTATGTTAGCTCAATTTTCTATACTATGACAAAATTTCAGCTCAAATAAATACGTCAAAGCCTCCAAATAATCCAATCTATCTCAAGCTGCGTGATGCCATGCATAATGCTTCACTTAAAAGGCTTTAGTAATTGAGAACCAATGACCAATATCAAATGATCATATTAAATGGCAATCAACTTGACTAGTCCGCAATAAATCGGCGGTAACTTTTTATTTAGTGCTCAGAATGACATAAATCCAACGCCCACATTATGCTAGCTCAATTTTCGATATTGGGACAAAATTTCATTGTCAAATAGATATGACAAAGGCTCATGGTAATCCAATCGATCCTCAACTGCATTATGCCATGCGTTATAATTCATTTATAAGCCTTTACTCAATGAGAACCAATGATCCATTTCGTATGAGCATTTTAAGTGGCCGATCAACTTGACATGTCCATATTAAATCGTTCGTCAATTTAGATTTAGAGCTCAGAATGACATGAATCCAATGCCCATGGTAAGCTAGCTCAATTTTCTATATAACGACAAAATTTAGGAATGAAATAGATACGACAAAGCCTGTAACTAATCTAATTTATCCCAAACGGTGTGATGACATGCATTATGCTTCACTTCTAAGGCTTTAATAAATGAGCACCAGTGATCAGTTTAGAATGAGCATTTTAA
Source organism: Pugionium cornutum (assembly GCA_018901935.1). Taxonomy (NCBI): domain Eukaryota; kingdom Viridiplantae; phylum Streptophyta; class Magnoliopsida; order Brassicales; family Brassicaceae; genus Pugionium; species Pugionium cornutum. Next base: position 17,365,031 of record CM032157.1, read on the forward strand.
CTGGCCGATTAACTTGATATGTACACAGTAAATTGTCCGTAACTTATGATTTAGAGAACCAAATGACATTAATCCAACATCCACATTATGATAGCTCAATTTTCTATACTGTGTCAAAATTTCAGACTTAAATAGATACGACAAAGCCTCCATGTAACCCAATCTATCCTTAACTGCGTGATGCCGTGCATAATGCTACACTTATAAGGCTTTAATGAATGAGCACCAGTGATAAATTTAAAATGATCATTTTAAATGGACAATTAACTTCACATGTCCCCACTAAATCGTTCGTCAATTTTTATTTAGAACTCAGAATGACATGAATCCAATGTCCATATCCCGCTAGCTCAATGTTCTATATTGTGACAAAATTTCAGTCTGAAACAGATACGACAAAGCCTCCAAGTAATCCAAACTATCCTCAACTGTGGTATGCCGTGCGTTATAATTCATTTATAAGCCTTCACTCAATGAGAACCAATGATCCGTTTAGAATGAGCATTTTAAGTGGCCAATCAACTTGACATGTCCACACTAAATTGTTCGCCAATTTAGATTTAGAGCTCAGAATGACACGAATCTAACACCCATGGTAAGTTCCTCAATTTTTTATATTACAGCAAAATTTAGGAATGAAATAGATACAAAAAAGTCTCCAACTAATCCAATCTATCCCAAACGGTGTGATGCCATGCATTATGCTTCACTTATAATGCTTTAAAAAATGAGCACCATTGATCAGTTTAGAATGAGCATTTTAACTGGCCAATGAACTTGATATGTCCACACTAAATCGTCCGAAACTTTTGATTTAGAGCTCAGAATGACATTAGTCCAATGCCCACGTTATAATAGCTCAATTTTCTATATTGTGACAAAATTTTAGACTCAAATAGATACAACAAAGCATCCAAGCAACCCAATCTATCCCAAACTGGGTGATGACATGCATAATGCTTCACTTATAAGGCTTTAATAAATGAGCGACAGTGATAAGTTTAGAATGGCCATTTTAACAGGCCGATTAACTTGACATGTCCCCACTAAATCGTTTGTCATTTTTTATTTAGAGCTCATAATGACATGAATCCAACACCCACGTTATGCTAGCTTAATTTTCTATATTGTGACAAAATGTCATACTCAAATAGATATGACAAATCCTCCAAGTAACCCAATTTTTCCCAAACTGCGTGATGCCATGCATAATGCTTCACTTATAAGGCTTTAATCAATGAGCACCAGTGATAAATTTAGAATGATCATTTTAACTGGCTGATTAACTTGTTATGTCCGCACTAAATCGACCGTAACTGTTCATTTAGAGCTCAGAATGACATTAATCCAACGCCCACGTTATGCTAGCTCAATTTTCTATATTGTGACAAAATTTCAGACTCAAATAGATACGACAAAGCCTCCAAGTAACCCAATCTATCCCAAACTGCGTGATGCCATGCATAATTCTTCACTTATAAGGCTTTACTAAACCAGCACCACTGATAAGTTTAGAATGATCATTTTAACTGGTCGATCAACTTGAAATGTCCCCAGTAAATCGTTCGTCAATTTTGATTTAGAGATCAGAATGACATGAATCCAATGCCGACGTTATGCTAGATCATCCAATGCCGACGTTATGCTAGCTCATCCAATGCCGACGTTATGCTAGCTCATCCAATGCCAAAATTATGCTAGCTCAATTTTCTATATTATGACAAAATTTCAGACTCAAATATATACGACAAAGCCTCCAAGTAATCCAATCTATCCCAAATTGTGTGATGCCATGCATTATGCTTCACTTATAAGGCTTTAATAATTGAGCACCAATGATCATTTTAGAATGATCATCTTAATTAGCCGATCAACTTGACATGTCCGCACTAAATCGTTTGTAACTTTTGATGTAGAGTTCAAAAAACATAAATCCAACGTCCTCGTTATGCTAGCTCAAATTTCTATATTGTGACAAAATTTCAGACTCAAATAAGTACGACAAAGCCTCCAAGTAAACGAATCTATCCCAAACTGCGTGATGCCATGCATAATGCTTCACTTAAAAGTCTTTACTAATTGATAACCAATGATCAGTTTAAAATGATCATCGTAAATGGCCGATCAATTTGACTTGTCCGCACTAAATTGTCCGTAACTTTTTATTTAGAGCTCATAATGACATGAATCCAAGGCCCACGTTATGCCAGCTCAATTTTTATAATGTGACAAAATTTAAAACTCAAATAGATACAACAAAGTCTCCGAATAATCCAATCGATCCCAAAATTTATGATGCCATGCGTTATAATTCATTTATAAGCATTTACTCAATGAGAACCAATGATCCATTTAGAATGAGCATTTTAACTGGCCGTTCAACTTGACATGTCCACACTTAATCGTTCATCAATTTAGATTTAGAGCTTAGAATGACACGAATCCAACGCCCATGGTAAGCTAGCTCAATTTTCTCTATTATGACAAAATTTAGGAATGAAATAAATATGACAAAGCCTCCAAGTAATCCAATCTATCCCAAACAGTGTGATGCCATGAATTACGGATCAGTGATCAGTTTTGAATGAGCATTTTAACTGGCTGATTAACTTGATATGTACACACTAAATCGTCCGTAACTGTTGATTTAGAGCTCAGAATGACATTAATCCAACGCCCACCTTATGCTAGCTCAATTTTCTATATTGTAACAAAATATGAGACTCAAATAGATAAGACAAAGCCTGTAAGTAACCCAATCTATCCCGAATAGCGTGATGACATGCATAATTCTTCACTTATAAGGCTTTAATTAATGAGCACCAGTGACAAGTTTAGAATAATCATTTTAACTTGCCAATCAACTTGAAATGTCCCCACTAAATCGTTCGTCCATTTTGATTTAGAGCTCGTAATGACATGAATCCAACACCAACGTTATGTTATCTTAATTTTCTATATTGTGACAAAGTTTCAGACTCAAATAGATATGACAAATCCTCCATGTAACCCAATCTTTCCCAAACTGCGTGATGCCATGCATAATGCTTCACTTGTAAGGCTTTAATCAATGACCACCAGTGATAAGTTTAGAATGATCATTTTAACTGTGTGATTAACTTGATATATCCGCACTAAATCGTCTGTAACTGTTGATTTAGAGCTCAGAATGACATTAATCCAATGCCCACCTTATGCTAGCTCAATTTTCTATATTGTGACAAAATATGAGACTGAAATAGAAAAGACAAAGCCTATAAGTAACCCAATCTATCCCGAACAGCGTGATGACATGCATAATTCTTCACTTATAAGGCTTTAATAAATGAGCACCAGTGACAAGTTTAGAATAATCATTTTAACTTGCCAATCAACTTGAAATTTCCCCACTAAATCGTTCGTCCATTTTGATTTAGAGCTCATAATGACATGAATCCAACACCCACGTTATGCTATCTTAATTTTCTATATTGTGACAAAGTTTCAGACTCAAATAGATATGACAAATCCTCCTAGTAACCCACTCTTTCTCAAACTGCGTGATGCCATGCATAATGCTTCACTTATAAGGCTTTAATCAATGAGCACCAGTGATAAATTTAGAATGATCATTTTAACTGGCTGATTAACTTGTTATGTCCGCACTAAATCGACCGTAACTGTTCATTTAGAGCTCAGAATGACATTAATCCAACGCCCACGTTATGCTAGCTCAATTTTCTATATTGTGACAAAATTTCAGACTCAAATAGATACGACAAAGCCTCCAAGTAACCCAATCTATGCTAAACTGCGTGATGCCATGCATAATTCTTCACTTATAAGGCTCTTATAAATGAGCACCAGTGATAAGTTTAGAATGATAATTTTAACTGGCTGATCAACTTGAAATGTCCCCACTAAATCGTTCGTCAATTTGGATTTAGAGATCAGAATGACATGAATCCAACACCCACGTTATGGTAGCTCAATTTTCTATATTGTGACAAAATTTCAGACTCAAATAGATACGACAAAGCCTCCAAGTAATCCAATCTATCCCAAACTGTGTGATGCAATGCATTGTGCTTCACTTATAAGGCTTTAATAATTGAGCACCAATGATAAGTTTAGAATGATCATCTTAATTGGCCGATCAACTTGACATATGCACACTAAATCGCCTGTAACTTTTGATGTAGAGCTCAAAATGAAATGAATCCAAGGCCCCCATTATGCTAGCTCAATTTTCAATATTGTGAAAAAATTTTCGACTCAAATAAATACGACAAAGCCTCCAAGCAATCCAATCTATCCCAAGCTACGTGATGCCATGCATAATGCTTCACTTAAATGGCTTTACTAACTGAGAGCCATTGATCAGTTTAAAATGATCATCTTAAATGGACGATCAACTTGACTTGTCCGCACTAATTTGTCCGTAACATTTGATTTAGAGTTCATAATGACATGAATCCAACGCCCACGTTATGCTAGCTTAATTTTCTATATTGTGACAAAATTTAAGAGTCAAATAGATACAACAAAGCCTCCGAATAATCCAATCGATCCCCGAAATTTGTGATGTCATGGGTTATAATTCATTTATAAGCATTTACTTAATGAGAACCAATGATCCATTTAGAATGAGCATTTTAACTGGCCGTTAAACTTGACATGCCCACACTAAATCGTTCATCAATTTATATTTTGAGCTTAGAGTGACACGAATCCAACGGCCATGGTAAGCTAGCTCAAGTTTCTATATTATGCAAAATTTAGGAATGAAATAAATACGACAAAGCCTCCAAGTAATCCAATCTATCCCAAACAGTGTGATGCCATGAATTACGCATCAGTGATCAGTTTTGAATGAGCATTTTAACTGGCTTATTAACTTGATATGTACGTACTAAATCGACCGTAACTGTTGATTTAGAGCTCAGAATGACATTAATCCAACGCCCACGTTATGCTAGCTCAATTTTCTATATTGTGACAAAATATGAGACTCAAATAGATATGACAAAGCCTGTAAGTAACCCAATCTATCCCAAACGGCGTGATGACATGCATAATTCTTCACTTATAAGGCTTTAATAAATGAGCACCACTGACTAGTTTAGAATAGTCATTTTAACTAGCTAATCAAATTGAGATGTCCCCACTAAATCGTTCGTCCATTTTGATTTAAAGATCAGAATGACATGAACCCAACGCCCATGTTATGCTAGCTCAATTTTCTATATTGTGACAAAATTTCAGACTCAGATAGATCTGACAAAGCTTCCAAAGAATCCAATCTATCCCAAACTTTGTGATGCCATTCATTTTACTTCACTTATAAGGCTTTAATAATTGAGCAGCAATGATCAGTTTAGAATCATCATCTTAATTGGCCGATCAACTTGAAATGTCCGCACTAAATCGTCCGTAACTTTTGATGTATAGCTCAAAATTTCATGAATCCAACATCCCCGTTATGTTAGCTCAATTTTCTATACTTTGACAAAATTTCAACTCAAATAAATACGTCAAAGCCTCCAAATAATCCAATCTATATCACGCTGTGTGATGCCATGCATAATGCTTCACTTAAAAGGCTGTACTAATTGAGAACCAATGATCAATATCAAATGATCATATTAAATGGTGATCAACTTGACTTGTCCACAATAAATCGTCGGTAACTTTTTATTTAGTGCTCAGAATGACATAAATCCAACAGCCACATTATGCTAGCTCAATTTTCTACATTGTGATAAAATTTCATACTCAAATAGATTCTACAAAGCATCCAAGTAATCCAATCTATCCCAAATGGCGTGATGCCATGCATAATGCTTCACTTAAAAGGCTTTAATAATTGAGCACCAATGATCAATTTAGAATGATCATCTTAAATAGCCGATGAACTTGACTTGGCCGCACTAAATCGTCCGTAACTTTTGATTTAGAGCTCAGAATGACATAAATCCAACAGCCACGTTATGCTAGCTCAATTTTCTATATTGGGATAAAATTTCAGACTCAAATAGATACGACAAAGCCTCCAAATAATCCAATATATCCTAAACTGCATGATGGCGTACTTTATAATTCATTTATAAGACTTTACTCAATGAGAATGAGTGATCCATTTAGAATGAGCATTTTAATCGGTCGATCAACTTGACATGTCTACACCAAATCATTCGTCAATTTTGATTTAGAGCTCAGAATGACACGAATCCAAGACCAATGGTAAGCTAGCTCAATTTTTTATATTATGACAAAATTTAGGAAAGAAATAGATACGACAAATCCTCCAAGTAATCCAATCTATCCCAAATGGTGTGATGCCATGCATTATGCTTCACTTATAAGGCTTTAATAAATGAGCAGCAATGATCAGTTTAGAATGAGCATTGAAATGACTAACCAACTTGACAAGTCCGCACTAAATCGCGACTAACTTTTTATTTAGTGCTCAGAATGACATAAATCCAACGCCCACGTTATGCTAGCTCAATTTTCTATATTGTGACAAAATTTCAGACTCAAATAGATAACAAAGCCTCCATGTAAACCGATTTATGCCGAACCGCGTGATGCCATGCATTATGCTTCACTTATAAGCCTCTACTCAATGAGCACCAATGATCAGCTTAGAATGATCATTTGAACTGACCAATCAACTTGACCTGTCCGCAATAAATCGT
>CM032157.1:17372210-17387762 GCA_018901935.1 Pugionium cornutum
AGACCGTGGCTCCACCCAGCTCATCTAGCATGTCACCCAGTCGTGGTATTGGATGCCTATACTTGACTGTGATGTTGTTGATTGCTCGGCAGTCCACACACATGCGCCAAGTCCCATCCTTCTTGGGCACTAGTAGCACTGGTACAGCACATGGACTGAGGCTCTCTCTAACATATCCCTTCTCCAGGAGCTCCTTGACTTGCTTCTCAAGCTCCTTGGACTCCTCTGGACTCATCCGGTAGGCTGGCCGGTTGGGCAGGGCTGCTCCGGGCACTAGATCAATCTGATGTTCTATGCCACGTAAAGGAGGCAAGCCTGCTGGTATCTCCTCTAGAAATACATCCTGGAATTTGTTGAGGAATGTTGCTACTTCATAAGGTAGCTCTACCTGTCCCTGTTCTATACTCAACACTTCCTTGAAAACCATTAGTAACATTAAGTCCTTCGAGGCTAAAGCTCTCCGGACATGACTAGGTTGAATAAGAAAGTTAGACTTGACAAGTTTCTTTTCCTTACTCATTTGGAGTTGTAGCTCATGTACTTGGGCAGGTGTAAGAGGAGCTAGGCTGACCTTTCTCTTGTCATGCACGAAGGTGTAGAGATTGGTTCTGCCATCATGCCGGGTCTCTTTGTCAAACTGCCATGGTCTTCCTAGTAGAAGATGGTCAGCTTGCATGGGCACCACGTCGCACACGACCTAATCTTGGTACTTGCCCACACTGAATGGCACAGTGACTTGCTCATGAATCTTGAGCTCCACTTTGTCATCAAGCCTTCTCAGTCTATATGGTCGAGGATGCCATGTCCTTTCTAGACCTAGCTTATCAACCATATACGCACTAGCAATGTTAGTGCAAGAACCACCATCTGTGATGAGGTTACATACCTTTCCCTTGATGGTGCAACGGCTGTGGAAGATGTTCTCCCTTTGGATGGTCTCTGAAGGATCCACCATTGCACTGAGGATACGTCTAGTGACCAGCACTTCCCCCACATCAGGGTACTCAATGTCACCATATTCTCCTTCTGGTTCATATTCCTCTTCATCTTGGGACTCATATTCTCCTGCCTCCGTAATCAGCATGACTCGGTTGTTTGGGCACTCCCTCGAGATGTGTCCATGTCCCCTGCACTTGAAACAAGTTCTGTCACGTGATCTTTGAGGGTTAGAAGACTTACCAGGCTCTCTCTGGTCACGGGTGGGTTCAGGAGGCTTGCTCTTGAACCTTGACTCGATCTCTACGCTTTTGCCTTTGTCCACTGTCTTAGGCATGTTGCTTGGTGCCCAAGGTGTCTTAGGCTTGCTGCGGATGTCTTGGCTCTTACGTTTGATGTGCTGTTCAGCTTGTACAGATAGGTGGAACAAGTCCTTGAAGTCGTTGTAGATTTGCCTTTCCACCTTGCAGCTGATCCTTTCTTGGAGTCCATCCAAGAATTGCGCCATCAATGCTTCTTCATCATCATTGAGCAAGCTTCCTGGTCGGTCATCATTGATAAGCTTGTCTTTTTAGGTTTTGTTGTGAGTTCACAGGGCCTACAGGTTGATGAGGAGAAGATTCGAGCCATACAAGAATGGCCAACACCAGGAAACATCAGCCAAGTAAGGAGCTTCCATGGACTGGCCAGCTTCTATAGGAGATTCGTGCCCAACTTCAGCAGTATTGCCTCACCACTGACAGCAATAGTGAAGAAGAACGTGGGATTCAGCTGGGGAGAAGCTCAGGAGAAGGCATTCCAGGCCTTGAAGGACAGCCTTACACACGCACCAGTGCTAGTCCTTCCCGACTTCAACAAGACGCTTGAAGTGGAGTGTGATGCCTCTGGAATAGGCATAGGAGCAGTGCTAACTCAAGGAGGGAGACCAGTGGCATACTTCAGTGAGAAGCTAGGTGGTGCCTCACTGAACTACCCCACTTATGACAAGGAGCTCTATGCCCTTGTCCGAGCATTGGAGACTTGGCAGCATTACTTGCTGTCCAAGGAGTTTGTGATCCACTCTGACCACGAGACTCTCAAACACCTCAGAGGGCAAACCAATCTCAGGAGGAGACATGCCAGGTGGATGGAGTTCATAGAAACCTTCCCGTACATCATCAAGTACAAGAAGGGCAAAGATAATGTGGTAGCCGATGCACTATCAAGGAGGTTTGCCTTGATATCGACCATGGAGGCAAAGGTCCTAGGATTGGAGCACATCAAGGATCTATACAAGGATGATCCTGACCTTGCTGAGAGCTACAAGGAGTGTAGCACAAGGAGTCATGGCAAATTCTACATCCATGAGGGATTCTTGTTCCGAGAAAGAAGGCTGTGCATACCACAAGGATCACTAAGGGAGCTTATCATCCGAGAAGCTCATGGAGGAGGACTCATGGGCCACTTTGGTGTCGACAAGACTGTAGCAGTGGTCAAGGAGCACTTCTACTGGCCACACATCAAGAGGACAGTAGAAGCACATTGTGCAAGATGCATTACTTGCAAGAAGGCAAAGTCCCGAGTGCAACCTCACGGGTTGTATCTCCCACTGCCCATACCAACACATCCATGGGTGGACATATCGATGGATTTTGTTCTAGGTCTGCTCAAGATCAACCACAAAGATGCAATCTTTGTAGTGGTGGACAGATTCTCCAAGATGGCACATTTCATCCCATGTGCCAATGTCAATGATGCCACACAAACAGCTGAGCTGTTCTTCAGAGGAGATAGTACGGCTTCATGGAGTGCCAAGGACCATCGTATCAGATAGGGACACCAAGTTCCTCAGCCATTTCTGGAGGACCCTTTGGAGAAAGCTAGGCACGAGCTACTCTTCTCAACCACTTGCCATCCTCAAACCGATGGCCAAACTGAAGTTGTCAACAGGACACTATCAACCCTTCTCCGAACTACACTAGGGAAGAACCTAAAGACTTGGGTGGAGTGCCTGCCATTCATTGAGTTCGCCTACAACCGAGCCGTGCACTCAGCAACCAAGAAGACACCATTTGAAGTGGTATACGGCTTTCAACCCTCTCACCCCATTGGAGCAAACACCACTGCCACCAGCTGAGATGACCAACCTCAACGGAGCATCCAAAGCAGAGTTCATAAGGAGGTTACACCAGAAGGTAGCAGAAAACTTGGAGAAGAGGACCGGACAGTACGTGACTCATGCCAACAAAGGAAGAAAGGAGGTGATCTTTCAACCAGGCGATTGGGTGTGGCTACACCTGGCAGGAGAGGTTCCCAAACCTAAGGAGTTCCAAGCTAGCACCAAGAGGAGATGGACCATTCAGAGTGCTCGAGAGAATCAACAACAACGCCTACCGGATCGAGCTTCCAGGTGAGTTTAATGTGTCCAATACGTTCAATGTTACTGACTTGGCCCTTTCCATGCAGATGATCCAGTTTTGAGGACAAAACCTACTGAAGAGGGAGGGAATGATGAGGACATCAGGTCGTACATCCAGCCAGGAGACCAGACTGGCCGACCAGGAAGCTTGCCCGAGACAGCCGGACCATCTGGCGCGCCTGCGGACCAGACAGTACCGCCGGACCCTCGACCTATAGGACCAGACCGGTCAACATCGCCGGCGGAGAGGCCCAAGCTTCCGGCACACTTGGTGGGGACGTGAATGACACCGCCGGTCCCCTGATGACACCGCCGACTCCGGGATCAACTTGGCCGGTCCTGAAGTCATTCCGGCCAGTACCACGCACAATCCAGCCGGTACAGGCTATCCAGCCGAGTACACGCACACTTCCACTTCTACACAAGAGGACTCGGACCAAATGAGCTACCAGCTCCAGGACATGCACTTAGAGGAAGTATCTACACCAGTGGTACCTCCAGGAGCAATGACAAGAAGCAGATCAAGAGCACTCTTCCACAAATTCAGCTTATGGGTCGACAAGCTTCTAGAGGAAGAGCAGCTAAGGACAATGGCCAGAAGAGCAAATTAGAGTCCAAAGGCTTCTCAACAACACAAGGAACATCAGAGACTTGGGCTTTAGTGACAAGAGAGGTCAGGGCCCAAAGATATTTAACCCTACTCCAAGTCGAAGACTAGGAGCAAGGCGCGTGCATGCCACAAGGACGGCCACCTTCCATTTCTTCGCCGTGAGGTGAGTTAAGGTAAGTTTACATTCGAATATATGCCTCTTTCTGTTTTGCAGGGTAGGATCTAGTTGCTTTACATTTCTGAGTCAAGAACATTTTAGGAATAGGTCCTTTTTCGGTTATACACTTTTGTATTTTTTCCTTTTGGGCACTTTTGTAAACTTTCCTTTTTCTTATTTGAGTCGACCGTAGTAGGTCAAGCTGTCGAGCATATTAATAAGGCTCCTTCCAGCATTGTAGTTCGACAACCTTTTTGATTATTAATAAAGTAGAACTTTTTCCCTACGAGCTTTCTCTCAAGAGAGACTTGTGCGCTTAGAACCTAGTTGAGACCAGCCCTCCTAGCTCTAAGTTTGTGATTTATCACGAGGTTCATCACCCCTCGTGTGGTTCACCTCACCCTTCCATCGTTTACCAACCAGAAAACCCCTATCCAGAAGCCTAAGGTTGAGTTTCTCACCTAATCTTCTACAAACAGCCCACGCGCATACATCCTTGAATCAAGGCTTGTATAAGTATCGGCTTATAAGTGAAGCATAATACATGGAATCACGCAGTTTTAGATAGATTGGTTTACTTGGAGGCTTTGTCCTATCTATTTGAGTCTGATAAATTGTTATAGTATAGAAAATTGAGCTAGTATAACGTGGGCGTTGGATTTATGTCATTCTGAGCTCTAAATCAAAAGTTACAGACGATTTAGTGCAGACATGTCAAGTTGATTGGTCAGTTCAAATGATCATTCTAAGCTGATCGTTGGTGCTCATTGAGTAAAGGCTTATAAGTGAAGCATAATGCATGGCATCACGCAGTTAGGGATAAATTGGTTTACATGGAGGCTTTGTCGTATCTATTTGAGTATGAAATTTTGTCACAATATAGAAAAATGAGCTAGCATAACGTGGGCGTTGGATTCATGTCATTCTGAGCACTAAATCAAAAGTTACCGGCGATTTAGTGCGGACGTGTCAAGTTGATTGGTTAGTTCAAATGATCATTCTAAGCTGATCATTGGTGCTTATTGAGTAACGACTTATAAGTTAACCCCAAGGCATGGCATCACGCAGTTTTGGATAGATTGGTTTACTTGGAGGCTTTGTCGTATCTATCTGGGTCAGAAATTTTGTCACAATATAGAAAATTGAGCTAGCATAACGTGGTGTTGGATTCATGTCATTCTGAGCTCTAAATCAAAAGTTATGGATGATTTAGTGCGGGCATGTGAGGTTGATTAGTCATTTCAAATGATTATTCTAAGCTGATCATTGGTGCTCATTTACTAAAGGCTTATAAGCAAAGCATAATGCATGATATATGGTAGTGTGGGATATATTGGATTACTTGGAGGGTTTGTCGCATATATTTGAGTCTGAAATTATGTCACAATATAGAAAATTGAGCTAGCATAACGTGGGTGTTGGATTTATGTCATTCTGAGCTCTAAATCAAAAGTTACAGACGATTTAGTGCAGACATGTCAAGTTGATTGGTCAGTTCAAATGACCATTCTAAGCTGATCATTGGTGCTCATTGAGTAAAGGCTTATAAGTGAAGCATAATGCATGGCATCACGCAGTTAGGGATAAATTGGTTTACATGGATGCTTTGTTGTATCTATTTGAGTATGAAATTTTTTCACAATATAGAAAAATGAGCTAGCATAACGTGGGCGTTGGATTCATGTCATTCTGAGCACTAAATCAGAAGTTACTGACGATGTTTTGCGAACATGTCAAGTTGATTGGTCAGTTCAAATGATCATTCTAAGCTGATCATTGGTGCTTATTGAGTAAAGGCTTATACGTGAAGCATAATGCATTGCATAACGTAGTTTTAGATAGATTGGTTTACTTGAAGGCTTTGTCGTAACTATTTGAGTCTAAAATTTTGTCACAATATAGAAAATTGAGCATGCATAAAGTGGGCGTTGGATTCATGTCATTCTGAGCTCTAATTCAAAGGTTACTGACGATTTAGTGCGGGCAAGTCATGGTTATTAGTCATTTCAACTGATCATTCTAAGCTGATCATTGGTGCTTATTGAGCAACGGCTTATACGTGAAGCATAATGCACTGCATAACGCAGTTTTAGATAGATTGGTTTACTAGGTGGCTTTGTCGTAACTATTTGAGTCGAAATTTTTGTCACAATATAGAAAATTGAACTAGCATAACGTTGGCATTGGATTCATGTCATTCTGAGCTCTAAATCAAAAGTTATGGAGGATTTAGTGCGGGCATGTCAGGTTGATTAGTCATTTCAAATGATCATTCTAAGCTGATCAATTGTGCTTATTGAGTATCGGCTTATAAGTGAAGCATAATGCATGGAATCACGCAGTTTTAGATAGATTGGTTTACTTGGAGGCTTTGTCCTATCTATTTGAGTCTGATAAATTGTTATAGTATAGAAAATTGAGCTAGTATAACGTGGGCGTTGAATTTATGTCATTCTGAGCTCTAAATCAGAAGTTACAGACGATTTAATGCGGATAGGTCCAGTTGATTGGTCAGTTCAAATGATCATTCTAAGCTTATCATTAGTGCTCATTGAGTAAAGGCTTATAAGTGAAGCATAATGCATGGCATCATGCAGTTTGGGATAAATTGGTTTACATGAAGGCTTTGTCATATCTATTTGAGTCTGAAATTTTGTTACAATATAGAAAATTGAGCTAGCATAATGTTGGCGTTGGATTCATGTCATTCTGAACTCTAAATCAAAAAGTTAGAGGCGATTTAGTGCGGATTTGTCAAGTTGATTGGGCAGTTCAAATGATCATTCTAAGCTGATCATTGGTGCTTATTGAGTAAAGGCTTATACGTGAAGCATAATGCATTGCATAACGCAGTTTTAGATAGATTGGTTTACTTGAAGGCTTTGTCGTAACTATTTGAGTCTAAAATTTTGTCACAATATAGAAAATTGAGCAAGCATAAAATGGGCGTTGGATTCATGTCATTCTGAGCTCTAATTCAAAAGTTACTGACAATTTAGTGCGGGCATGTCATGGTTATTAGTCATATCAAATGATCATTCTAAGCTGATCATTGGTGCTTATTGAGCAACGGCTTATACGTGAAGCATAATGCACTGCATAACGCAGTTTTAGATAGATTGGTTTACTAGGTGGCTTTGTCGTAACTATTTGAGTCTAAATTTTTGTCACAATATAGAAAATTGTACTAGCATAACGTTGGCATTGGATTCATGTCATTCTGAGCTCTAAATCAAAAGTTATGGAGGATTTAGTGCGGGCATGTCAGGTTGATTAGTCATTTCAAATGATCATTCTAAGCTGATCAATTGTGCTTATTGAGTATCGGCTTATAAGTGAAGCATAATGCATAGAATCACGCAGTTTTAGATAGATTGGTTTACTTGGAGGCTTTGTCCTATCTATTTGAGTCTGATAAATTGTTATAGTATAGAAAATTGAGCTAGTATAACGTGGGCGTTGGATTTATGTCATTCTAAGCTCTAAATCAAAAGTTACAGATAATTTAGTGCAGACAGGTCATGTTGATTGGTCAGTTCAAATGATCATTCTAAGCTGATCGTTGGTGCTCATTGAGTAAAGGCTTATAAGTGAATCATAATGCATGGCATCACGCAGTTACATGGAGGCTTTGTCGTATCTATTTGAGTATGAAATTTTGTCACAATATAGAAAAATGAGCTAGCATAACGTGGGCGTTGGATTCATGTCATTCTGAGCACTAAATCAAAAGTTACCGGCGATTTAGTGCGGACTTGTCAAGTTGATTGCTCAGTTCAAATGATCATTCTAAGCTGATCATTGGTGCTTATTGAGTAACGACTTATACGTGAAGTATAAAGCATTGCATAACGCAGTTTTAGATAGATTGGTTTACTAGGACGCTTTGTCGAAACTATTTGAGTCTAAATTTCGTCACAATATAGAAAATTGAGCTAGCATAACGTGGGCGTTGGATTCATGTCATTCTGAACTCTAAATCAAAAGTTATGGATGATTTAGTGCGCGCATGTCAGGTTGATTAGTCATTTCAAATGATCATTCTGAGCTGATCATTGGTGCTTATTAAGCTACCGTAACGTGGTCGTTGGATTCATGTCATTCAGAGCACTAGATAAAAAGTTACTGGCGATTTAGTGTGGACTTGTCAAGTTGATTGTTCAGTTCAAATGATCATTCTAAGCTTATCATTGGTGCTTATTGAGTAACGGCGTATAAGTTAACCATAATGCATGGCATCACGCAGTTTTGGATAGATTGGTTTTCTGGTAGGCTTTGTCGTATCTATTTGAGTCTGAAATTTTGTCACAATATAGAAAATGGAGCTAGCATAATGTGGGCGTTCAATTTATGTCATTCTAAGCTCTAAATCTAAAGTTACAAACGATTTAGTGCGGACATGTCATGTTGATTAGTCAGTTCAAATGATCAATCTAAGTTGACCCTTGGTGCCCATTGAGTAACGGCTTATAGGTTAACCATAATGCATGGCATCACGCAGTTTGGGATAGATTGGTTTACTTGGAAGCTTTTTCGTATCTGTTTGAGTCTAAAATTTTGTCACAATATATAAAATTGAGCTAGCATAATGTTGGCGTTGGGTTCATGTCATTCTGATCTGTAAATCAAAAAGTTAGAGGCGATTTAGTGCGGATTTGTCAAGTTGATTGGACAGTTCAAATGATCATTCTAAGCTAATCATTGGTGCTTATTGAGTAACGGCTTATAAGTGAGCATAATGCATGGCATAACGCAGTTTTGGAAAGATTGGTTTACTTGAAGGCTTTGTCGTATCTATTTGAGTCTTATATTTTGTCACAATATAAAAAATTGAGCTAGCATAACGTGGGCGTTTGATTCAGGTCATTCTGAGCACTAAATCAAAAGTTACAGACAATTTAGTGCGGACATGTCAAGTAAATTGGACAGTTCAAATGATCATTCTAAGCTGATCATTGGTGCTTATTGAGTATTGGCTTATAAGTGAAGCATAATGCTTGGAATCACGTAGTTTTAGATAGATTGGTTTACTTGGAGGCTTTGCCGTATCTAATTGAGTCTGAAAAATTGTCATACTATAGAAAATTGAGCTAGTATAACGTGGGCGTTGGATTTATGTCATTCTGAGCTCTAAATAAAAAGTTACAGATGCTTTAGTGTGGACATGTCAAGTTGATTGGACAGTTCAAATGATCATTCTAAGCTGATCATTGGTGCGCATTGAGTAAATGCTTATAAGTGAAGCATAATGCATGACATCACGCAGTTTTGGAAAGAATGGTTTACATGAAGGCTTTGTCGTATCTATTTGAGTCTGAAATTTTGTCACAATATAGAAAATTGAGCTAGCATAACGTGGGCATTGGATTCATGTCATTTTGAGCACTAAATAAAAAGTTACCGGCGATTTAGTGCGGACTTGTCAAGTTGATTGCTCAGTTCAAATGATCATTCTAAGCTGATCATTGGTGCTTATTGAGTAACAGCTTATAAGTTAACCATAGAATGGCATCACGCAGTTTTGGATAGATTGGTTTACTTGGAGGCTTTGTCTTATCTATTTGAGTTAAAAAATTTGTCACAATATAGAAAATTGCGCTAGCATAACGTGGGCGTTGGATTCATGTCATTCTGAGCACTAAATCAAAAGTTACAGGCGATTTAGTGCGGATTTGTCAAGTTGATTGGACGAATCAAATGATCATTCTCAGCTGATCATTGGTGCTTATTGAGTAACGGCTTAATGTGAAGCATAATGCATGACATCACGCAGTTTTAGATAGATTGGTTTACTAGGAGGCTTTGTCATATCTATTTGATTCTGAAATTTGTCACAATATAAAAAATGGAGCTAGCATAATGTGGGCGTTCAATTTATGTCATTCTAAGCTCTAAATCTAAAGTTACAAACGATTTAGTGCAGACATGTCAAGTTAATTGGTCAGTTCAAATGATCATTCTAAGCTGATCATTGGTGCTCATTGAGTAAACACTTATAAGTGAAGCATAATGTATGGCATCACGCAGTTTGGGATAAATTGGTTTACATGGAGGCTTTGTCGTATCTATTTGAGAACGAAATTTTGTGACAATATAGAAAATTTAGCTAGCACAACGTTGGGGTTGGATTCATGTCACTCTGAGCTCTAAATCAAAAGTTACAGACGATTTAGTGCGGACATGTCAAGTTGATTGGTCAGTTCAAATGATCATTCTAAGCTGATCATTGGTGCTTATTGAGTAACGGCTTATAAGTGAAGCATAATGCATTGCATCACGCAGTTTTAGATAGATTGGTTTACTAGGAGGCTTTGTCATATCTATTTGAGTCTGAAATTTTGTCACAATATAGAAAATTGAGCTAGCATAACGTGGGCGTTGGATTTATGTCATTCTGAGCTCTAAATCAAAAGTTACAAACGATTTAGTGTGGATATGTCATGTTGATTGGTCAGTTCAAATGATCAATAAAAGTTGACCATTGGTGCTCATTGAGTAAAGGCGAATAAGTGAAGCATAATGCATGGCATCACGCAATTTGGGATTTACTGGTTTACTTGGAAGCTTTTTCGTATCTGTTTGAGTCTTAAATTTTGTCACAATATAGAAAATTGAGCTAGCATAAAGTGAGCATTGGATTCATATCATTCTGAGCTTTAAATCAAAAGTTATGGATGATTTAGTGCTGACATGTCAATTTAATTAGTCATTTCAAATGGTCATTCTAAGCTGATCATTGGTGCTCATTGAGTAAAGGCATGTAAGCAAAGCATAATGCTTGGCATATCACAGTTTGGGATATATTGGATTACTTGGAGGTTTCGTCGGATCTATTAGAGTCTGAAAAATTGTCATAGTATAGAAAATTGAGCTAGGATAACGTGGGTGTTGGATTCATGTCATTCTGAGCTTCAAATCAGAAGTTACGGATGATTTAGAACGTTCATGTCAAATTAATTGGTCAGTTCAAATGATCATTGTAAACTGATCAATGATGCTCGTTGAGTAAAGGCTTATAAGTGAAGCATAACGTATGGCATCATACAGTTTTGGATAGATTGGTTTACTTTGCGGGTTTTTCGTATCTATTTGAGTCTGAAATTTTGTCACAATATAGAAAATTGAGTTAGCGTAACGTGGGCGTTGGATTCATGTCATTTTGAGCACTAAATCAAAAGTTACTAGCGTTTAGTGCGGAATTGTCAAGTTGATTGGTCAGTTCAAATGATCATTCTAAGCTAATCATTGGTGCTTATTAAGTAATGGCTTATAAGTGAGAATAATGCATGGCATCACGCAGTTTTGGATAGATTGGTTTACTTGGAGGCTTTGTCGTATCTATTTGAGTCTGAAATTTTGTAACAATATAGAAAATTGAGCTAGCACAACGTGGGCATTGGATTCATGTCACTCTGAGCTCTAAATCAAAAGTTACAGACGATTTAGTGCGGACATGTCAAGTTGATTGGTCAGTTCAAATGATCATTCTAAGCTGATCATTGGTGCTTATTGAGTAACGGCTTATAAGTGAAGCATAATGCATTGCATCACACAGTTTTAGATAGATTGGTTTACTAGGAGGCTTTGTCTTATCTATTTGACTCTTAAATTTTGTCACAATATAGAAAATTGAGCTAGCATAACGTGGGCGTTGGATTCATGTCATTCCGAGCTCTAAAACAAAAGTTATGGAGGATTTAGTGCGGGCATGTCAGGTTGATTAAAGGCTTATAAGCAAAGCATAATGCATGCCAAATCGCTAGCATAAATTGGTGCTCATTGACTAAAGGCTTATAAGCAAAGCATAATGCATGCCATATCGCAGTGTGGGATATATTGGATTACTTGGAGGCATTGTCGTATCTATTTGAGTCTGAAATTATGTCACAATATAGAAAATTGAGCTAGCATAACGTGGGCGTTGGATTCATGTCATTCTGAGCACTAAATAAAAAGTTACTGGCGATTTAGTGCGGACTTGTCAAGTTGATTGCTCAGTTCAAATGATTATTCTAAGCTGAACATTGGTGCTTATTGAGTAACGGCTTATAAGTTAACCATAATGCATGGCATCACGCAGTTGTGGATAGATTGGTTTACTTGGAGGCTTTGTCGTATCTATTTGAGTCAGAAATTTTGTCACAATATAGAAAATTGCGCTAGCATAACGTGGGCGTTGGATTCATGTCATTCTGAGCACTAAATCAAAAGTTATAGACGATATAGTGCGGACATGTCAAGTTGATTGGTCAGTTCAAATGATCATTCTAAGCTGATCATTGGTGCTTATTGAGTAACGGCTTATAAGTAACCATAATGCATGGCGTCACGCAGTTTTGGATAGATTGGTTTACTTGGAGGCTTTGTCGTATCTATTTGAGTCTGAAATTTTGTAACAATATAGAAAATTGAGCTAGCACAATGTGGACTTTGGATTCATGTCACTCTGAGCTCTAAATCATAAGTTACAAACGATTTAGTGCGAACATGTCAAGTTGATTGGTCAGTTCAAATGATCATTCTAAGCTGATCATTGGTGCTTATTGAGTAACGGCTTATAAGTGAAGCATAATGCATTGCATCACGCAGTTTTAGATAGATTGGTTTACTAGGAGGCTTTGTCGTATCTATTTGAGTCTGAAATTTTCTCACAATATAGAAAATTGAGCTAGCATAACGTGGGCGTTGGATTCATGTCATTCTGAGCACTAAATCAAACGTTACAGACGATATAGTGCGGACCTGTCAAGTTGATTGGTCAGTTCAAATGATCATTCTAAGCTGATCATTGGTGCTTATTGAGTAACAGCTTATAAGTTAACCATAATGCATGGCATCACGCAGTTTTGGATAGATTGGTTTACTTGGAGGCTTTGTCGTATCTATTTGAGTCTGAAAAATTGTCATAGTATAAAAAAATTAAGCTACCATAACATGGGTGTTAGATTCATGTCATTATGAGGTCTAAATAAGAAGTTACAGACGATTTAGAGCGTTCATGTCAAGTTAATTGGTAGTTCAAATGATCATTCTAAGCTGATCATTGGTGCTCATTGAGTAAAGACATATAAGTGAAGCATAATGCATGGCTTCACGCTGTTTGGGATAAATTGGTTTACATGGAGGCATTGTCCTATCTATTTGAGTCTGAAATTTTGTCACAATATAGAAAATTGAGCTAGCATAATGTTGGCGTTGAATTCATGTCATTCTGATCTCTAAATAAAAAAGTTAGAGGCGATTTAGTGCGGATTTGTCAAGTTGATTGGACAGTTCAAATGATCATTCTAAGCTGATCATTGGTGCTTATTGAGTAACGGCTTATAAGTTAACCATAATGCATGGCATCACGCAGTTTTGGATAGATTGGTTTACTTGGAGGCTTTGTCGTATCTATTTGAGTCTAAAATTTTGTCACAATATAGAAAATTGAGCTAGCATAACGTGAGCGTTGGATTCATATCATTCTGAGCGTTAAATCAAAAGTTATGGATGATTTAGTGCTGACATGTCAATTTAATTAGTCATTTCAAATGGTCATTCTAAGCTGATCATTGGTGCTCATTGAGTAAAGGCATGTAAGCAAAGCATAATGTTTGGCATATCGCAGTTTGGGATATATTGGATTACTTGGAGGTTTCGTCGGATCTATTAGAGTCTGAAAAATTGTCATAGTATAGAAAATTGAGCTAGCATAACGTGGGTGTTGGATTCATGTCATTCTGAGCTTTAAATCAGAAGTTACAGATGATTTAGAACGTTCATGTCAAATTAATTGGTCAGTTCAAATGATCATTTTAAACTGATCAATGATGCTCATTGAGTAAAGGCTTATAAGTGAAGCATAACGTATGGCATCGTACAGTTTTGGATAGATTGGTTTACTTTGCGGGTTTTTCGTATCTATTTGAGTCTGAAATTTTGTCACAATATAGAAAATTGAGCTAGCGTAACGTGGGCGTTGGATTCATGTCATTTGGAGCACTAAATCAAAAGTTAGTAGCGTTTAGTGCGGACATGTCAAGTTGATTGGTCAGTTCAAATGATCATTCTAAGCTGATCATTGCTGCTTATTGAGTAACGGCTTATAAGTTAACAATAATGCGTGGCATCACACAGTTTTGGATCGATTGGTTTACTTGGAGGCTTTGTCGTATCTATTTGATTCTGAAATTTTGCAACAATATAGAAAATTGAACTAGCACAATGTGGACTTTGGATTCATGTCACTCTGAGCTCTAAATCATAAGTTACAGACGATTTAGTGCGGACATGTCAAGTTGATTGGTCAGTTCAAATGATCATTCTAAGCTGATCATTGGTGCTTATTGAGTAACGGCTTATAAGTGAAGCATAATGCATTGCATCACGCAGTTTTAGATAGATTGGTTTACTAGGAGGCTTTGTCGTATCTATTTGAGTCTGAAATTTTGTCACAATATAGAAAATTGAGCTAGCATAACGTGGGCGTTGTATTCATATCATTGTGAACTCTAAATCAAAAGTTATGGATGATTTAGTGCGGGCATATCAGGTTGATTAGTTATTTCAAATGATCATTCTAATTTGATCATTGGTGCTCATTGACTAAAGGCTTATAAGCAAAGCATAATGCATGCCGTATCGAGTGTGGGATATATTGGATTACTTGGAGGCATTGTCATATCTATTTGAGTCTGAAATTATGTCACAATATAGAAAATTGAGCTAGCATAACGTGGGCGTTGAATTCATGTCATTCTGAGCACTAAATAAAAAGTTACTGGCGACTTAGTGTGGACTTGTCAAGCTGATTGCTCAGTTCAAATGATTATTCTAAACTGATCATTGGTGCTTATTGAATAACGGCTTATACGTTAACGATAATGCATGGCATCATGCAGTTTTGGATAGATTGACTTGCTTGGAGGCTTTGTCGTATCTATTTGAGTCAAAAGTTTTGTCACAATATAGAAAATTGCGCTAGCATAACGTGGGCGTTGGATTCATGTCATTCTGAGCACTAAATCAAAAGTTATAGACGATATAGTGGGGACATGTCAAGTTGATTGGTCAGTTCAAATGATCATTCTAAGCTGATCATTGGTACTTATTGAGTAGCGGCTTATAAGTTAACAATAATGCATGGTATCACGCAGTTTTGGATAGATTGGTTTACTTGGAGGCTTTGTCGTATCAATTTGAGTCTGAAATTTTGTAACAATATAGAAAATTGAGCTAGCACAACGTGGGCGTTGGATTCATGTCACTCTGAGCTCTAAATCAAAAGTTACAGACGATTTAGTGCGGACATGTCAAGTTGATTGGTCAGTTCAAATCATCATTCTAAGCTGATCATTGGTGCTTATTGAGTAACGGCTTATAAGTGAAGCATAATGCATTGCATCACGCAGTTTTAGATAGATTTGTTGACTAGGAGGCTTTGTCTTATCTATTTGAGTCAGAAATTTT
>CM032157.1:17388262-17409268 GCA_018901935.1 Pugionium cornutum
GCATAATGCATGGCATCACGCAGTTTGGGATAAATCGGTTTACATGGAGGCTTTGTCATATCTATTTGAGTCTGAAATTTTGTCACAATATAGAAAATTGAGCAAGCATAACGTGGGCGTTGGATTCATGTCATTCTGAGCTCTAAATCAGAAGTTACAGACGATTTATTGCGGACAGGTCAAGTTGATTGGTCAGTTCAAATGATCATTCTAAGCTGATCATTGGTGCTCATTGAGTAGAGGCTTATAAGTGAAGCATAATGCATGGCATCACGCGGTTCGGCATAAATCGGTTTACATGGAGGCTTTGTTATCTATTTGAGTCTGAAATTTTGTCACAATATAGAAAATTGAGCTAGCATAACGTGGGCGTTGGATTCATGTCATTCTGAGCACTAAATCAAAAGTTACAGAAGATTTAGTGCGGACATGTCAAGTTGATTGGACAGTTCAAATGATCATTCTAAGCTGATCACTGGTGCTTATTGAGTAACGACTTATAAGTGAAGCATAATGCATGGAATCACGCAGTTTTAGATAGGTTGGTTTACTTGGAGGCTTTGTCGTATCTATTTGAGTCTAAAAAATTGTCACAATATAGAAAATTGAGCTAGCATAACATTGGCATTGGATTCATGTCATCTGAGCACTAAATCAAAAGTTACAGACGATTTAGTGCGGACATGTCAAGTTGATTGGTCAGTTCAAATGATCATTCTAAGCTGATCATTGGTGCTTATTGATGTGACTTATAAGTTAACCATAATGCATGGCATCACGCAGTTTTGGATAGATTGGTTTACTTGGAGGCTTTTTGTCGTATCTATTTGAGTCTGAAATTTTGTCACAATATAGAAAATTGAGCTAGCATAACGTGGGCGTTGGATTTATGTCATTCTGAGCTCTAAATCAAAAGTTTCTGACGATTTAGTGCGGACAGGTCAAGTTGATTGGTCAGTTCAAATGTTCATTCTAAGCTGATCATTGGTGCTTATTGAGTAACGGCTTATAAGTTAACCATAATGCATGGCATCACGCAGTTTTTGATAGATTGGTTTACTTGGAGGCTTTGTCGTATCTATTTGAGTCTGAAATTTTGTCACAATATAGAAAATTGAGCTACCATAACGTGGGCGTTGGATTCATGTCATCTGAGCACTAAATCAAAAGTTACAGACGATTTAGTGCGGATATGTCAAGTTGATTGGTCAGTTCAAATTATAATTCAAAGCTGATCATTGGTGCTTATTGAGTAACGGCTTATAAGTGAAGCATAATGCATGGCATCACGCAGTTTTAGATAGATTGGTTTACTTGGAGGCTTTGTCGTATCTATTTGAGTCTGAAATTTTGTCACAATATAGAAAATTGAGCTAGCATAACGTGGGCGTTGGATTCATGTCATTCTGAGCACTAAATCAAAAGTTATAGCATTTAGTGACATGTCAAGTTGATTGTCAGTTCAAATGATCATTCTAAGCTGATCATTGGTGCTTATTGAGTAACGGCTTATAAGTTAACCATAATGCATGGCATCACGAGTTTTGATAGATTGGTTTACTTGGAGGCTTTGTCGTATCTATTTGAGTCTGAAATTTTGTCACAATATAGAAAATTGAGCTAGCATAACGTGGCTGGATTCATGTCATTCGAGCTCTAAATCAAAAGTTCGATTTAAGTGCGGATATGTCAAGTTGATTGGTCAGTTCAAATGATCATTCTAAGCTGATCATTGGTGCTTATTGAGTAACGTTATAAGTTAACCATAATGCATGGCATCACGCAGTTTTGATAGATTGGTTTACTTGGAGGCTTTGTCGTATCTATTTGAGTCTGAAATTTTGTAACAATATAGAAAATTGAGCTAGCATAACGTGGGCTTGGATTCATGTCATTCGAGCTCTAAATCAAAAGTTATTGACGATTTAGTGCGAACAGGTCAAGTTGATTGTCAGTTCAAATGATCATTCTAAGCTGATCATTGGTGCTTATTGAGTAACGGCTTATAAGTTAACCATAATGCATGGCATCACACAGTTTTGGATAGATTGGTTTACTTGGAGGCTTTGTCATATCTATTTGAGTCTGAAATTTTGTCACAATATAGAAACTTGCGCTAGAATAACGTGGGGGTTGGAGACATGTCATTATGAGCACAAAATCAAAAGTTACACACGATTTAGTGCGGACATGTCAAGTTGATTGGTCAGTTCAAATGATCATTCTAAGCTGATCATTGGTGCTTATTGAGTAACGGCTTATAAGTGAAGCATAATGCATGGCATCACGCAGTTTCGGATAGATTGGTTTACTTGGAGGCTTTGTCGTATCTATTTGAGTCTGAAATTTTGTCACAATATAGAAAATTGAGCTAGCATAACGTGGGCGTTGGATTCATGTCATTATGAGCACTAAATCAAAAGTTACAGACGATTTAGTGCGGACATGTCAAGTTGATTGGTCAGTTCAAATGATCATTCTAAGCTGATCATTGGTGCTTATTGAGTAACGGCTTATAAGTTAAGCATAATGCATGGCATCACGCAGTTTTGGATAGATTGGTTTACTTGGAGGCTTTGTCGTATCTATTTGAGTCTGAAATTTTGTCATATATAGAAAATTGAGCTAGCATAACGTGGGCGTTGGATTCATGTCATTCTGAGCTCTAAATCAAAAGTTACAGACGATTTAGTGCGGACATGTCAAGTTGATTGGTCAGTTCAAATGATCATTCTAAGCTGATCATTGGTGCTTATTGAGTAACGGCTTATAAGTTAAGCATAATGCATTGCATCACGCAGTTTTAGATAGATTGGTTTACTTGGAGGCTTTGTCGTATCTATTTGAGTCTGAAATTTTGTCACAATATAGAAAATTGAGCTAGCATAACGTGGGCGTTGGATTCATGTCATTCTGAGCTCTAAATCAAAAGTT
The DNA here is from genome assembly GCA_018901935.1 of Pugionium cornutum. Classification (NCBI taxonomy): domain Eukaryota; kingdom Viridiplantae; phylum Streptophyta; class Magnoliopsida; order Brassicales; family Brassicaceae; genus Pugionium; species Pugionium cornutum. The sequence goes on from CM032157.1 coordinate 17,391,197, forward strand.
ATAGACGATTTAGTGCGGACATGTCAAGTTGATTGGTCAGTTCAAATGATCATTCTAAGCTGCTCATTGGGGCTTATTGAGTAACGGCTTATAAGTTAACCATAATGCATGGCATCACGCAGTTTTGGATAGATTGGTTTACTTGGAGGCTTTGTCGTATCTATTTGAGTCTGATATTTTGTAACAATATAGAAACTTGAGCTAGCACAACGTGGGCGTTGGATTCATGTCACTCTGAGCTCTAAATCAAAAGTTACAGACGATTTAGTGCGGACATGTCAAGTTGATTGGTCAGTTCAAATGATCATTCTAAGCTGATCATTGGTGCTTATTGAGTAACGGCTTATAAGTGAAGCATAATGCATTGCATCACGCAGTTTTAGATAGATTGGTTTACTAGATGGCTTTTTCGTATCTATTTGAGACTAAAATTTACTCACAATATAGAAAATTGAGCTAACATAACGTGGGCGTTGGATTCATGCCATTATGAGCTCTAAATCAAAAGTTATGGATGATTTAGTGCGGGCATGTCAGGTCGATTAGTCATTTCAAATGATCATTCTAAGCTGATCATTGGTGCTCATTGACTAAAGGCTTATAAGCAAAGCATAATGCATGCCATATCGTAGTGTGGGATATATTGGATTACGTGGAGGCATTGTCGTACCTATTTGAGTCTGAAATTATGTCACAATATAGAAAATTGGGCTAGCATAACATGGGCGTTGGATTCATGTCTTTCTGAGCACTAAATAAAAAGTTACTGGCGATTTAGTGCGGATTTGTCAAGTTGATTGCTCAGTTCAAATGATTATTCTAAGCTGATCATTCGTGCTTATTGAGTAACGGCTTATAAGTTAACCATAATGCATGGCATCACGCAGTTTTGGATAGATTGGTTTACTTGGAGGCTTTGTCGTATCTATTTGAGTCAGAAATTTTGTAACAATATAGAAACTTGAGCTAGCACAACGTGGGCATTGGATTCATGTCACTTTGAGCTCTAAATCAAAAGTTACAGACGATTTAGTGCGGACATGTCAAGTTGATTGGTCAGTTCAAATGATCATTCTAAGCTGATCATTGGTGCTTATTGAGTAACGGCTTATAAGTGAAGCATAATGCATTGCATTACGCAGTTTTAGATAGATTGGTTTACTAGATGGCTTTTTCATATCTATTTGACTATGAAATTTTGTCATAATACAGAAAATTGAGCTAGCATAACGTGGGCGTTGGATTCATGTTATTCTGAGCTCTAAATCAAAAGTTATGGATGATTTAGTGTGGGCATGTCATGTTGATTAGTCATTTCAAATGATCATTCTAAGCTGATCATTGGTGCTCATTGACTAAAGGCTTATAAGCAAAGCATAATGCATGCCATATCGCAGTGTGGGATATATTGGATTACTTGGAGGCATTGTCGTATCTATTTGAGTGTCAAATTATGTCACAATATAGAAAATTGAGCTAGCATAACGTGGGCATTGGATTCATGTCATTCTGAACACTAAATAAAAAGTTACTAGTGATTTAGTGCGGACTTGTCAAGTTGATTGCTCAGTTCAAATGATCATTCTAAGCTGATCATTGGTGCTTATTGAGTAACGGCTTATAAGTTAACCATAATGCATGGCATCACGCAGTTTTGGATAGATTGGTTTACTTGGAGGCTTTGTTGTATCTATTTGAGTCAGAAATTTTGTCACAATATAGAAAATTGCGCGAGCATAACGTGGGCGTTGGATTCATGTCATTCTGAGCACTAAATCAAAAGTTAGAGACGATTTAGTGCGGACATGTCAAGTAGATTGGTCAGTTCAAATGATCATTCTAAGTTGATCATTGGTGCTTATTGATTACGGCTTATAAGTTAACAATAATGCATAGCATCACGAAGTTTTGGATAGATTGGTTTACTTGGAGGCTTTGTCGTATCTGTTTGAGTCTGAAATTTTGTCACAATATAGAAAATTGAGCTAGCATAACGTGGGCGTTGGATTTATGTCATTCTGGGCTCTAAATCAAAAGTTACAAACGATTTAGTGCGGATATCTCATGTTGATTGGTCAGTTAAAATGATCATTCTAAGCTGACCATTGGTGCTCATTGAGTAAAGGGTTATAAGTGAAGCATAATGCATGTCGTCACGCAGTTTGGGATAAATTGGTTTACATGGAGGCTTTGTCGTATCTATTTGAGTCTGAAATTTGGTAACAGTATAGAAAATTGAGCTAGCACAACGTGGGCATTGGATTCATGTCACTCTGAGCTCTAAATCAAAAGTTACAGAAGATTTAGTGCAGACATGTCAAGTTGATTGGTCAGTTCAAATGATCATTCTAAGCTGATCATTGGTGCTTATTGAGTAATGGCTTATAAGTGAAGCATAATGCATTGCATCACGTAGTTTTAGATAGATTAGTTTACTAGGAGGCTTTGTCGTATCTATTTGAGTCTTAAATTTTGTCACAATATAGAAAATTGAGCTAGCATAACGTGGGCATTGGATTCATTTTCTGAGCTCTAAATCAAAAGTTATGGATGATTTAGTGCGGGCATGTTAGGTTCAGTAGTCATTTCAAATGATCATGCTAAGCTGATCACTGGTGCTCATCTAGTAAAGGCTTATAAGCAAAGCATAATGCATGACATCAAGCTGTTCTGGGATATATTGGATTACTTGGAGGCTTTGTTGTATCTATTTGAGTCAGAAATTTTGTCACAATATAGAAATTTGCGCTAGCATAACGTTGGCGTTGGATTCATGTCATTCTGAGCACTAAATCAAAAGTTACTGACGATTTAGTGCGGACATGTCAAGTTGATTGGTCAGTTCAAATGATCATTCTAAGCTGATCATTGGTGCTTATTGAGTAACGGCTTATACGTGAAGCATAATGCATTGCATAACGCAGTTTTAGATAGATTGGTTTACTAGGAGGCTTTGTCGTAACTATTTGAGTCTAAAATTTTGTCACAATATAGAAAATTGAGCTAGCATAACGTGGGCGTTGGATTCATGTCATTCTGAACACTAAATAAAAAGTTACTGGCGATTTAGTGTGGAGTTGTCAAGTTGATTGCTCAGTTCAAATGATCATTCTAAGGTGATCATTGGTGCTTATTGAGTAATGGCTTATAAGTTAACCATAATGCTTGGCATCACGCAGTTTTGGATAGATTGGTTTACTTGGAGGCTTTGTTGTATCTATTTGAGTCAGAAATTTTGTCACAATATAGAAAATTGCGCGACCATAACGTGGGCGTTGGATTCATGTCATTCTGAGCACTAAATCAAAAGTTATAGACGATTTAGTGTGGACATGTCAAGTAGATTGGTCAGTTCAAATGATCATTCTAAGCTGATCATTGGTGCTTATTGATTAACGGCTTATAAGTTAACCATAATGCATAGCATCATGCAGTTTTGGATAGATTGGATTACTTGGAGGCTTTGTCAAATATATTTTTGTTTCAAATTTTGTCACAATATAGAAAATTGTGCTAGCTTAATGTGTGATTTGGATTTGTGTCTTTCTGAGCTTATACAATGATTTATAGCTCCGAATGACATGAATCTAGTGCCCACGTTAAGTTAGCTCAATTTTCTATATTATGTAAAAATTCGAGCCATTAAAAGATTCAAAAAAGCGTCAAAGTAATCCAATCTATCCAAATTGCGTCATGCCATGCATTGTGCTTCATTTATAAACCTTTACTCAATGGGCATCAATGATCAGTTTAGAATGATAATTTTAACTGGGCGATCAACTTGACATGTCGCCACTAAATTGTCCGTAGCCTTTTATTTATAGCTCAGAAAGACACAAATCCAAATCACACATTAAGCTAGCACAATTTTCTATATTGTGACAAAATTTGAAACAAAAATATATTTGACAAAGCATCCAAGTAATCCAATCTATCCAAAACTGCGTCATGCCATGCATTGTGCTTTATTTATAAGCCTTTACTCAATGAGCATCAATGATCAGTTTAGAATTATCATTTTAACTGGCCAATCAACAATCAACTTAAGACGTCCGCACTAAATCGTCCATAACTTTGGATTTAGATCTTCGAATGGCATAAATCCAAAGCCCACGTTAACCTAGCTCAATATTTCTATATTGTGACAAAATTTGAGACAGAAATAGATACGACAAAGCGTCCAAGTTATCCAATCAATACAAAACTTCGTCATGCCATGTATTGTGCTTCATTTATAAGCCTCTAATCAATGAGCACCAATGATCAGTTAAGAATGATCATTTTAACTGGCCGATAAACTTGACATGTCAGCGCTAAATCGTCAATAACATTAGATTTAGAGCTCAGAATGACACAAATGCAAAACCAATGTTAAGCTAGCTCAATTGTATATGTTGTTACAAAATTTGAGACCGAAATAGATATGACAAAGCGTTCAAGTAATCCAATCTATCCAAAACAGCGTCATGCCTTGCATTGGGCTTCATTTATAAACCTTTACTCAATGAGCATCAATGGTCAGCTTAGAATGATCATTTTAACTGGCAGATCAAGTTGACATGTCCGCACTAAATCGTCCAGCAATTTTGTTTTAGAGCTCAGAATGAGACAAATCCAAAGCCCACGTTAAACTAGCTCAATTTTCTATATTGTGACAAAATTTGAGGCAGAAATAGATACGACAAATCGTCCAAGTTATCCAATCTATCCAAAACTTTTCCATGCCATGGATTGTGCTTCATTTATAAGCCTCTACTCAATGAGCACCAATGATCGTTAAGAATGATCATTTTAACTAGCCGATCAACCTGACATGTCCGCACTAAATCATCCGTAAATTTTGATTTGTAGCTCAGAATGACACAAATCCAATGCCCAGGTTAAGCTAGCTCAATTTTCTATATTCTGACAAAACTTGACACCGAAATAGACTCGAAAAATCGTCCAAGTAAACCAATCTGTCCAAAACTGCGTCATACCTTGCATTGTGCTTCATTTAAAATCCATTACTCAATGAGCATCAATGATCAATTTAGAATGATTATTTTAACTAGCCGATTAACTTGACATGTCTGCACTAGATCGTCCATCACTTTTGATTAAAAGCTCAGAATGAGACAAATCCAAAGCCCACGTTAAGCTATCTAAATTTTCTATATTGTGACAAACTTTGACACAGAAATAGATAAGACAAAGCGTCCAAGTTATCCAATCTATCCAAAACTTTGCCATGCCATGCATTGTGCTTCATTTATAAGCCTCTACTCAATGAGCGCCAATGATCAGTTAAAAATGATCATTTTAACTGAAGGGTCAACTAGACATGTCTGCACTAAATCGTCTGTAACTTTTGATTTATAGCTCAGAATGACACGAATCCAATGCCCACGATAAGCTAGCTCAATATTCTTTATTGTGCCATATATTGAGACCAAAATAGATACGAAAAAGTAACCAAGTAATCCAATCTAACCCAAAATACGGGATGCCATGCATTACGTTTCATTTATAAGTCTTTACTCAATGAGCACCAATGATCAGTTTAGAATGACCATAATAACTTGCCGATCAACTTGACATGTCTATATTGTGACAAAAATTACGAACAATAAGGATACAACAAAGCCTCCAAAAAATCCAATCTATCCCAAACTCCGTGATGCCATGCATTATGCTTCACTTATGAGGTTTTAATCAATGAACACCAATGATCAGTTTAGAATGATCATTTTAACTTGCCGATCAACTTGACATGTCCGCATTAAATCGTCCATAACTTTTGCTTTAGAGCTCAGAATGACATGAATCCAACACCCACATTATGCTAGCTCAATTTTCTATATTGGGAAAAAATTTAAGACTCAAATATATATGGGAAAGCCTCTAAGTAATCCAATCTATCCCAAACTGTGTGATGCATGCATTTTGCTTCACTTATAAGCCTTTACTCAATGAGCACCAATGTTCAGCTTAGAATTATCATTTGAACTGGCCAATCAACTTGACAGGTCGCACTAAATCGTCCGTAACTTTTTATTTGGAGCTTCGAATGATATGAATCCAATGCCCACGTTATGCTAGCTCAATTTTCTATACTATGACAAAATTTCAGACTCAAATAGATAAGACAAAGCTCCCAAGTAATCCAATATATCACAAACTACGTGATGTCATGCATTATAATTCATCTATTAGCCTTTATTCAATGAGAACCATCGATTCATTTAGAACGATCATTTTAGCTAGACGATCAACTTGACATGTCAACACAAAATCCTACGTCAATTTAGATTTAGAGCTCAGAATGACATGAATCCAACACCCATGTTAAACTAGCTCAATTTTCTATATTGTGAGAAAATTTAGGAATGAAATAGGTATAACAAAGCCTCGAAGCAATCCAATCGCTCCCAAACTGCGTGTTGCCATGCATTATATTTCATTTATTAGCCTTTACTCATTGATAACCAATGATCCAATTGGAATGATCAATTTATATAGCGGATCAACTTGACATGTCAACACTAAATCATCTGTCAATTTCGATTTAGAGCTCAGAATGACACGAATCCAACGCCCATGTTAAGCTAGCTAAATTTTCTAAATTGTGATAAAATTTAGGAATGAAATAGATACGTCAAAGCCTCCAACTAATCCAATCTATCCCAAACTGGGTGATGCCATGCATTATGCTTCACTTATGAGGTTTTAATCAATGAGCACCAATGATCAGTTTAGAATGATCATTTTAACTGCCCGATCAACTTGACATGTCCGCACTAAATCGTTCATAACTTTTTATTTAGAGCTCATAATGAGATAAATTCAACGCCCACGTTATGCTAGCTCAATTTTCTATATTGTGACTAAAATTTAGAATCAAATAGATACGATGAAGCATCCAAGTAATCCAATCTAACCCAAACTGCTGGATGACATGCATTATACTTCTCTTATAAGCCTTTAATCAATGAGCACCAATGATCAGCTTAGAATGATCATTTGAACTGGTCAATCAACTTGACATATGCGCACTAAATCGTCCGTAACTTTTGATTTGGAGCTCAGAATGACATGAATCCAAACGCCCACATTACGCTAGCTCAATTTTCTATACTATGAAAAAATTTTAGACTCATGTAGATACGACAAAGCTTCCAAGTAGTTCAATATATCCCAAACTGTGTGATGTCATGCATTATAATTCATTTATTAGCTTTAACTCAATGAGAACCATCAATCTGTTTAGAATGATAATTTTAGCTAGCCGATCAACTTGACATGTCACCACTAAATCGTCAGTCAATTTAGATTTAGAACTCTGAATGACACGAATCCGACATCCATGTTAAGCTAGCTCAATTTTCCATATTGTGACAAAATTTTGGAATGAAATAGATACGACCAAGCCTCCAAGTAATCCAATGTATCCCAAACTGAATAATGCGATGCATTATAATTCATTTATTAGCATTTACTCAATGAGAACCATTGATCAGTTTAGAATGATCGGTTTAGCTAGCCGATCAACTTGACATGCAATGCACTAAATCCAACGCCCATGTTAAGCTATCTCAATTTTCAATATTGTGACAAAATTTAGGAATGAAATAGATACAACAAAGCATCCAAGTAATCCAATCTATCCCAGACTGCGTGATGCCATGCATTATGCTTCACTTATGAGGTTTTAATCAATGAGCACCAGTGATCAGTTTAGAATGATCATTTTAACTGGCCAATCAACTTGACATGTCTGCACTAAATCATCTATAACTTTTGATTTAGAATTCAGAATGACATGAATGCAATGCCCACATTATGCTAGCTTAATTTTCTTCATTGTGATAAAATTTCAGACTGAAATAGATATGACAATGCCTCTAGGTAATCTAGTCTATCCCAAACTTCCTGATGCCATGCATTATTTTTCACTTATGAGGTTTTAATCAATGAGCACCAATGATCAGTATAGAATGATCCTTTTATCTGGCAGATCAACTTGACATGTCCGCACTTAATTGTCCATAACTTTTGATTTTGAGCTCAGAATGACATGAATCCAACGCCCACGTTATGCTAGCTCAATTTTATACATTTTGACAAAATTTCAGACTCAAATAGATAAGACAAAGCACCCAAGTAATACAATCTATCCCAAACTGCGTGATGCCATGCATTATAATTCATTTGTTAGGCTTTACTCAATGAGAACCATTGATCCGTTTATAATGATCATTTTATCTAGCCAATCAACTTGACATGTCAACACTAAATCCTCCATCACTTTAGATTTAGAGCTCAGAATGACACGAATCCAATGTCCACGTTAAGCTAGCTCAATTTTCTATATTGTCACAAAATGTAGGAATGAAATAGATACGACAAAGTCTCCAAGTAATCCAATCTATCCTAAACTTCTGGATGCCATGCATTATGCTTCACTTGTGAGGTTTTAATAAATGAGCACCAATGGTCAGTTTAAAATGATCATTTTAACTGGCCGATCAACTTGACATGTCCGCACTAAATCGTCCATAACTTTTTATTTAGATCTCAGAATGACATGAATCCAACACCCACATTATGCTAGCTCAATTTTCTATATTGTGACAAACATTTAGACTCAAATAGATAGACAAAATCACCAAGTAATCCAATCTACCCCAAACTGCGGGATGACATGCATTATACTTCTCCTATAAGCCTTTAATCAATGAGCACCAATGATCAGCTTAGAATTATCATTTAAACTAGCCAATCAACTTGACATGTGCGCCATAAATCTTCCGTAACTTTTGATTTGGAGCTCGGAATGACATGAATCTAACGCCCACGTTATGCTAGCTCAATTTTCTATACTATGAAAAAATTTCAAACTCAAGTATATACGACAAAGCTTCCAATTAGTTCAATATATCCCAAACTGCGTGATGTCATGCATTATAATTCATTTATTAGCTTTTACTCAATGAGAACCATCAATCTGTTTAGAATTATAAGTTTAGCTAGCCGATCAACTTGACATGTCACCACTAAATCGTCCATCAATTTAGATTTAGAACTCTGAATGACACGAATCCGACAACCATGTTAAGCTATCTCAATTTTCCATATTGTGACAAATTTTGGGAATGAAATAGATACGACCAATCCTCCAAGTAATCCAATGTATCCCACACTGAATAATGCGATGCATTATAATTCATTTATTAGCGTTTACTCAATAAGAACCATTGATCAGTTTAGAATGATCGGTTTAGCTAGCCGATCAACTTGACATGCAATGCACTAAATCCAACGCCTGTGTTAAGCTATCTCAATTTTCAATATTGTGACAAAATTTAGGAATGAAATAGATACGACAAAGCATCCAAGTAATCCAATCTATCCCGGACTGCGTGATGCCATGCATTATGCTTCACTTATGAGGTTTTAATCAATGAGCACCAATGATCAGTTTCGAATGATCATTTTATCTGGCCAATCAACTTGACATGTCCGCACTAAATCGTCCGTAACTTTTGATTTAAAGTCCTAATGACATGAACCCATTGCCAACATTATGCTAGCTCAATTTTCTATACTATGTCAAAATTTCAGACTCAAATAGATATGAAAAAGCTTTCAAGTAATCCAATCTAACCCAACTTGCATGATGCCATGCATTATAATTCATTTTTTAGCCTTTACTTAATGAGAACCAATTATCCTTTTAGAATGATCATTTTATCTAGCCAATCAATTTGACATGTCAACACTAAATCATACGTCAATTTAGATTTAGAGCTCAGAATGACACGAATCCAACGCTCATGTTAAGCTAGCTCAATTTTTGATATTGTGACAAAATTTAGTTACAAAATATATACGACAGAGCTCCAAGTAATCCAATCTATCCCAAACTGTGTGATGCCATGCATTATAATTTATTTATTACCCTTTGCTCAATGAAAACCATTGATCCACTTAGAATGATCATTTTCTCTAGCCGATCAACTTGACATGTCAACTCTAAATCGTCCGTCAATTTAGATTTAGTGCTCAAAAAGACACGAATGCAACGCCCATGTTAAGCTAGCTCAATTTTCTATATTGTGGTAAAATTTAGAAATAAAATAGATACGACAAAGCCTCATAGTAATCTAATCTATCCCAAAGCCTTTACTCAATAAGCACCAATGATCAGCATAGAATGATCATTTGAACAGCCCAATAAACTTAACATGTCCGCAATAAATCGTTCGTAACTATCGATTTAGAGCTCAAAATGACATGAATCCAACGCCTACGTTATGCTAGCTCAAGTTTCTATACTATGACAAATTTTCAGACTCAAATAGATACGAAAAAGCTTTCAAGTAATCAATTCTATCCCAAACTGCGTGATGCCATCCATTATAATTCATTTATTGGCCTTTACTCAATGAGAACCATCGATCCATTTAGAATGATCATTTCAGCTAGCCGCTCAACTTGACATGTCAACACTAAATCGTCCGTCACTTTACATTTAGAGCTTAGAATGACACGTATCCAAAGCCCATGTTAAGCTAGCTGAATTTTCTATATTGTGACAAAAATTAGGAATGAAATAGATACAACAAAGCCTACAAGTATTCCCATCTATCCCAAACTGCGTGACGTCATGCATTGTGCTTCACTTATGAGGTTTTAATCAATGAGCACCAATGATCAGTTTAGAATGATCATTTTAACTGGCCAATCAACTTGACATGTCCGCACTAAATCGTCCATAACTTTTAATTTAGAGCTCAGAATCATATTAATCAAACGCCCATATTATGCTAGCTCAATTTTCTATATTGTGATTAAATTTTAGCCTCAAATATATACGACAAAGCCTCCAAGTAATCCAATCTATCCCAAACTGTGTGATGACATGCATTATGATTCACTTATAAGCCTTTACTCAATGAGCACCAATGATTAGCTTAGAATTATCATTTGAACTGGCCAATCCACTTGACAAGTCGCACTAAATCATCCGTAACTTTTTATTTGGAGCTTCGAATTACATGAATCCAATGCCCACGTTATGCTAGCTCAATATTCTATACTATGACAAAATTTCAGACACAAATAGATACGACAAAGCTCCCAAGTAATCCAATATATCCCAAACTGTGTGATGTCATGCATTATAATTCATGTATTAGCCTTTACTAAATGAGAACCATCGATTCAATTAGAATGATCATTTTAGCTAGCCGATCAACTTGACATGTCAACACTAAATCCTCCGTAAATTTAGATTTAGAGCTCAGAATGACATGAATCCAACGCCCATGTTAAACTAACTGAATTTTCTATATTGTGATAAAATTTAGGAATGAAATAGATATAACAAAGCCTCGAAGTAATCCAATCTATCCCAAACTGCGTGATGCCATGCATTATAATTCATTTATTAGCCTTTACTCAATGATTACCATTGATCCAATTAGAATGATCATTTTATCTAGCCGATCAACTTGACATGTCAACACTAAATCGTCTGTCAATTTAGATTTAGAGCTCAGAATGACACAAATCCAACGCCCATGTTAAGCAAGCTAAATTTTCTATATTGTGATAAAATTCAGGAATGAAATAGATACGTCAAAGCCTCCAAGTAATCCAATCTATCCCAAACTGCGTGATGCCATGCATTATGATTCACTAATGAGGTTTTGATCAATGAGCACCAATGATCAGTTTAGAATGATCATTTTAACTGGCCGATCAACTTGACATGTCCGCACGAAATCTTCCATAACTTTTTATTTACAGCTCAAAATGACATGTATCCAACGCCCACGTTATGCTAACTCAATTTTCTATATTGTGATGAAATTTCAGACTCAAATACACACGACAAAGCCTCCAAGAAAACCAATCTATCCCAAACTGCGTGATACCATGCATTATGCTTCACTTATAAGGCTTTACTCAATGAGCACCAAGGATAAGCTTAGAATTATCATTTGAACTAGCCAATAAACTTGACATGTACGCACTAAACCGTCCGTAACTTTTGATTTAGAGCTCAAAATGACATGAATCCAACGCCCACGTTATGCTAGCTCAATTTTCAATACTCTGAAAAATTTTCGGACTCAAATAGATACGACAAAGCTTCCAAGTAATCCAATCTATCCCAACCTGCGTGAAGCCATGCATTATAATTCATTTATTAGCTTTTACTCAATGAGAACCATCAATCAGTTTAGAATGATAATTTTAGCTAGCCGATCAACTTGACATGTCAACACTAAATCGTCCGTCAATTTAGATTTAGAACTCAGAATGACACGAATCAAATGCTCATGTTAAGCTAGCTCAATTTGCTATATTGTGAAAAAAAATTTGGAATGAAATAGATACGACAAAATCTTCAAGTAATCCAATCAATCCCAAGCTGCGTGATGCCATGCATTATGCTTCACATATGAGGTTTTAATCAATGAGCACCAATGATCAGTTTAGAATGATCATTTTAACTATCCAATCAACTTGACATGTCCCCACTAAATCGTCAATAACTTTTTATTAGAGCTCAGAATGACATGAATCCAACGCACACGTTATGCTAACTCAATTTTCTATATTGTGACAAAATTTTGGACTCAAATAGAAACGATAAAGCTTCCAAGTAATCCAATCAATCCCAGACTAAGTGATGCCATGTATTATGCTTCACTTATGAGCCTTTACTCAGTGAGCACCAATGATTAGCTTAGAATGATCATTTGAACTGGCCAATCAACTTGACATGTCCGCACTAAATCGTCCGTAACTTTTGATTTAGAGCTCAGAATGACATCAATCCAACACCCACGTTATGCTAGATCAATTTTCTATACTATGACAAAATTTCAGACTAAAATAGATACGACAAAGCTTCCAAGTAATCCAATATATCCCAAACTACGTGATGCCATGCATTATAATTCATTTATTAGCTTTTACTCAATGAGCACCAATGATCAGCTTAGAGTGATCATTTTAGCTAGCCGATCAACTTGACATGTCAACACTAAATCCTCCGTCACATTAGATTTAGAGCTCAGAATGACGCGAATCAAATGCCTACATTAAGCTATCTCAATTTTTAATATCGTTACAAAATTTACGAATGAAATAGATACGACAAAATCTCCAAGTAATCCAACGTATCCCAATCTGCGTGATGCCATGCATTATGACAAAGCCTCCAAGTAGTCCAATCTATCCCAAACGGGGTGATGCCATGCATTATAATTCATTTATCAGCATAGAATGATCATTTGAACTGGCCAATCAACTTGACATGTCCGCACTAAATTGTTTGTAACTTTTGATTCGGAGCTCAGAATGACATGAATCCGACGCCCACGTTATGCTAGCTCAATTTTCAATATTATTAAAAAATTTCAGACACAAGTAGATACGACAAAGCTTCCAAGTAATCCAATATATCCCAAACTGCGTGATGTCATGCATTATAATTCATTTATTAGTTTTTACTCAATGAGAACCATAGATGTGTTTAGAATGATTATTTTAGCTAGCCGATCAGCTTGACATGTCAACACTAAATTATCCGTGAATTTAGATTTAGAACTCCGAATGACATGAATCCAATGCCCATGTTAAGGTAGCTCAATTTTCTATATTGTGACAAAATTTTGGAATGAAATAGATTCGACAAAATATCCAAGTAATCCAATCTATCCTAAACTGTGTGATGCCATGCATTATAATTCATTTATTAGCCTTTACTCAATGAGAACCATTTATCAGGTTAGAATGATCATTTTAGCTAGCCGATCACCTTGATATGTCAACACTAAATCCTCCGTCACTTTAGATTTAGAGCTCCGAATGACCCGAATCCAACGCCCACGTTAACCTATCTCAATTTTCTATATTTTGACAAAATTTAGGAATGAAATAGATACAACAAAGCCTCCAAGTATTCCAATCTATCCCAAACGGCGTGATGTCAAGCATTATAATTCATTTATCAGCTTAGAATTATCATTTGAACTGGCCAATCAACTTGACATGTTTGCACTAAATTGTCCGTAACTTTTGATTTAGAGCTACGAATGACATGAATGCAACGCTCAGGTTATCCTAGCTAAATTTTCAATACTATGACAAAATTTCAGAGTCAAATAGATATGACAAAGCTTCCAAGTAATACAATCTATCCCAAACTGCGTGATGCCATGCATTATAATTCTTTTATTAGCCTTTACTCATTTAGAACCATCGATCCATTTAGAATGGTCATTTTATCTAGCCGATCAGCTTGACATGTCCATACTAATTCGTCCGTATCTTTTCATTTAGAGTTTAGAATGACATGAATCCAACGCCCATGTTAAGATATCTCAATTTTCTATACTATGACAAAATTTCAAAATCAAATAGATATGAAAAAGCTTCCAAGTAATCCAATCTATCCCAAATTGCGTGATACCATGCAGTATAATTCATTTATTAGCCTTTACTCCATGAGAACCATTGATCCGTTTAGAATGATCATTTTAGCTAGCTGATCAACTTGACATGTCAACACTAAATTGTCCGTCACTTTAGATTTAGAGCTTAGAATGACACGTATCCAAAGCCCATGTTAAGGTAGTTCAATTTTCTATATTGTGAAAGAAATTAGGAATGAAATAGATACAACAAAGCCTCCAAGTATTCTCATCTATCCCCAACTGTTTGATGCCATGTATTATCCTTCACTTATAAGCCATTACTCAATGAGCACCAAGGATTAGCTTACAATGATCATTTGAACTGGCCAATCAACTTGACATGACCGCACTAAATCGTCCGTAACTTTTTATTTAGAGGTCAGAATGACATGAATACAACGCCCACGTTATGCTAGCTCAATTTTCTATAATATGACAAAATTTAAGACTCAAATAGATACGACAGCCTACAAGTAATCCAATCTATCCCAAACTACGTGATGCCATGCATTTTGCTTCACTTATAAGCCTTTACTCAATGAGCACCAATGATCAGCTTTGATCTGAGAATGACATGAATCCAACTCCCTTGTTATGCTAGCTCAATTTCCTATATTATGAAAAAATTTCAGACTCAAATAGATACGACAAAACTTCCAAGTAATCCAATATATCCCAAACTGCGTGATGCCATGCATTATAATTCATTTATTAGCTTTTACTCAATGAGCACCAATGATCAGCTTAGAATGATCATTTTAGCTAGCCGATCAACTTGACATGTCAACACTAAATCCTCCCGTCACTTTAGATTTAGAGCTCAGAATGACGCGAATCAAATGCCTAGGTTAAGCTATCTCAATTTTTAATATCCTTACAAAATTTAGGAATGAAATAGATACGACAAAATCTCCAAGTAATCCAATGTATCCCAATCTGCGTGATGCCATGCATTATGACAAAGCCTCCAAGTAGTCCAATCTATCCCAAACGGGGTGATGCCATGCATTATAATTCATTTATCAGCTTAGAATGATCATTTGAACTGGCCAATCAACTTGACATGTCTGCACTAAATCGTCTGTAACTTTTGATTTGGAGCTCCGAATGACATGAATCCAACGCCCACGTTATGCTAGCTCAATTTTCTAAATTATTAAAAAATTTCAGACACAAGCAGATACGACAAAGCTTCCAAGTAATGAAATATATCCCAAACTGCGTGATGTCATGCATTATAATTCATTTATTAGTTTTTACTCAATGAGAACCATCGATGTGTTTAGAATGATTATTTTAGCTAGCCGATCAGCTTGACATGTCAACACTAAATCATCCGTGAATTTAGATTTAGAACTCCGAATGACATGAATCCAATGCCCATGTTAAGGTAGCACAATTTTCTATTTAAGCCTTTACCAATTGAGCACCAAGGACTAGCTTACAATGATCATTTGAACTGGCCAATCAACTTCACATGACCGCACTAAATCGTCCGTAACTTTTGATTTAGAGTTCCGAATGACATGAATACAACGCCCACGTTATGCTAGCTCAATTTTCTATAATATGACAAAATTTCAGACTCAAATAGATACGACAAGCCTCCAAGTAATCCAATCTATCCCAAACTACGTGATGCCATGCATTTTGCTTCACTTATAAGCCTTTACTCAATGAGCACCAATGATCAGCTTTGAATGATGATGTGAACTGGCCAATAAACTTGACATGTCCGTACTAAATCATGTATAACTTTTGATTTAGAATTCAGAATGACATGAACGCAACACCCATATTATGCTAGCTTAATTTTCTTCATTGTGATAAAATTTCAGACTGAAATAGATATGACAATGCCTCCAGGTAATCCAATCTATCCCAAACTTCCTGATGCCATGCATTATTCTTCACTTATGAGGTTTTAATCAATGAGCACCAATGATCAGTATAGAATGATCCTTTTATCTGGCAGATCAACTTGACATGTCTGCACTTAATTGTCCATAACTTTTGATTTTGAGCTCAGAATGACATGAATCCAACGCCCACGTTATGCTAGCTCAAATTTATACATTTTGACAAAATTTCAGATTCAAATAGATAAGACAAAGCACCCAAGTAATACAATCTATCCCAAACTGCGTGATGCCATGCATTATAATTCATTTGTTAGGCTTTACTCAATGAGAACCATTGATCCGTTTATAATGATCATTTTATCTAGCCAATCAACTTGACATGTCAACACTAAATCCTCCATCACTTTAGATTTAGAGCTCAGAATGACACGAATCCAATGTCCACGTTAAGCTAGCTCAATTTTCTATATTGTGACAAAATGTAGGAATGAAATAGATACGACAAAGTCTCCAAGTAATCCAATCTATCTTAAACTGCGTGATGCCATGCATTATGCTTCACTTATGAGGTTTTAATCAATGAGCACCAATGGTCAGTTTAAAATGATCATTTTAACTGGCCGATCAACTTGACATGTCCGCACTAAATCGTCCATAACTTTTTATTTAGATCTCAGAATGACATGAATCTAACACCCACGTTATGCTAGCTCAATTTTCTATATTGTGACAAACATTTAGACTCCAATAGATAGACAAAATCACCAAGTAATCCAATCTACCCCAAACTGCGGGATGACATGCATTATACTTCTCCTATAAGCCTTTAATCAATGAGCGCCAATGATCAGCTTAGAATTATCATTTGAACTAGCCAATCAACTTGACATGTGCGTAATAAATCTTCGATAACTTTTGATTTGGAGCTCGGAATGACATGAATCTAACGCCCACGTTATGCTAGCTCAATTTTCTATACTATGAAAAAATTTCAAACTCAAGTAGATACGACAAAGCTTCCAAGTAGTTCAATATATCCCAAACTACGTGATGTCATGCATTATAATTCATTTATTAGCTTTTACTCAATGAGAACCATCAATCTGTTTAGAATTATAAGTTTAGCTAGCCAATCAACTTGACATGTCACAACTAAATCGTCCGTCAATTTAGATTTAGAACTCTGAATGACACGAATCCGACAACCATGTTAAGCTATCTCAATTTTCCATATTGTGACAAATTTTTGGAATGAAATAGATACTACCAATCCTACAAGTAATCCAATGTATCCCAAACTGAATAATGCGATGCATTATAATTCATTTATTAGCGTTTACTCAATGAGAACCATTGATCAGTTTTAATGATCGGTTTCAATCAACTTGACATGCAATGCACTAAATCCAACGCCCATGTTAAGCTATCTCAATTTTCTTCATTGTGTTAAAATTTCAGACTGAAATAGATATGAAAATGCCTCCAGGTAATCCAATGGGCACCAGTGATGAGTTTAGATTGATCATTTTAACTGGCCGATCAACTTGACATGTCCGCACTAAATCATCTATAACTTTTGATTTATAATTCAAAATGACATGAATGCAACGCCCACGTTATGCTGGCTTAATTTTCTTCATTGTGTTAAAATTTCAGACTGAAATAGATATGAAAATGCCTCCAGGTAATCCAATCTATCCCAAACTTCGTTATGCCATGCATTATTCTTCACTTAT
>CM032157.1:17409679-17425029 GCA_018901935.1 Pugionium cornutum
AAAAAGGTTGTCGAACTACAATGCTGGAAGGAGCCTTATTAATATGCTCGACAGCTTGACCTTCTAGGGTCGACTCAAATAAGAAAAAGGAAAGTTTACAAAAGTGCACAAAAGGAAAAAATACAAAAGTGTATAACCGAAAAAGGACCTATTCCTAAAATGTTCTTGACGCAAAAATGTAAAGCAACTAGATCCTACCCTGCAAAACAGAAAGAGGCATATATTCGAATGTAAACTTACCTTAACTCACCTCACGGCCAAGAAATGGAAGGTGGCCGTCCTTGTGGCATGCACGCGCCTTGCTCCTAGTCTTTGACTTGGAGTAGGGTTAAAAATCTTTGGGCCCTGACCTCTCTTGCCACTAAAGCCCAAGTCTCTAATGTTCCTTGTGTTGTTGAGAAGCCTTTGGACTTTACTTTGCTCTTCTGGCCCATTTTCCTTAGCTGATCTTCCTCTAGGAGCTTGTCGACCCATAAGCTGAATTTGTGGAAGAGTGCCCTTGATCTGCTTCTTGTCATTGCTCCTTGAGGTACCACTGGTGTAGATACTTCTTCTAGGTGCATGTCCTGGAGCTGGTAGCTCATTTGGACCGAGTCCTCTTGTGTGGAAGTGGAAATGCGTGTGTACTCGGCTGGATCGGCTGTACCGGCTGGATTGTGCGCGGTACTGGCCGGGATGCCTTCAGGACCGCCAAGTTGATCCCGGAGTTGGCGGCACCACCAGAGGGACCGGTGGTGTCATCCACATCCCCACCAAGTGTGCCGGAAGCTTGGGCCTCTCCGCTGGCGATGCTGACCGGTCTGGTCCTATAGGTCGAGGGTCCGGCGGTACTGCCCGGTCCGGCAGACGTGCCAGATGGTCCTGCTGTCTCGGGCAAGCTTCCTGGTCGGCCAGTCTGGTCTCCTGGCTGGATGTACGACCTGATGTCCTCATCATTCCCTCCCTCTTCAGTAGGTTTTGTCCTCAAACTGGTTCATCTGCATGGAAAGGGGCTAAGTCAGTAACATTGAACGTATTGGACACATTAAACTCACCTGGGAGCTCGATCCGTAGGCGTTGTTGTTGATCCTCTCGAGCACTCTGAATGGTCCATCTCCTCTTGGTGCTAGCTTGGAACTCCTTAGGTTTGGGAACCTCTCCTGCCGTAGGTGTAGCCACACCCAATCGCCTGGTTGAAAGATCACCTCCTTTCTTCCTTGTTGGCATGAGTCACGTACTGTCCAGTCCTCTTCTCCAAGTTTTCTGCTACCTTCTGGTGTAATCTCCTTATGAACTCTGCCTTGGATGCTGCTGAGGTTGGTCATTTCTGCTGGTGGCAGTGGTGTTTGCTCCAATGGGGTGAGAGGGTTGAAGCCGTATACTTCTTCAAATGGTGTCTTCTTGGTTGCTGAGTGCACGGCTCGGTTGTAGGCGAACTCTATGAATGGCAGGCACTCCACCCAAGTCTTTAGGTTCTTCCCTAGTGTAGTTCTGAGAAGAGTTGATAGTGTCCTGTTGACAACTTCAGTTTGGCCATCGGTTTGAGGATGGCAGGTGGTTGAGAAGAGTAGCTTCGTGCCTAGCTTTCTCCAAAGGGTCCTCCAGAAATGGCTGAGGAACTTGGTGTCCCTGTCTGATACGATGGTCCTTGGCACTCCATGAAGCCGTATTATCTCCCTGAAGAACAGCTCAGCTATTTGCGTGGCATCATTGACATTGGCACATGGGATGAAGTGTGCCATATTGGAGAATCTGTCCACCACTACAAAGATTGCATCTTTGTGGTTGATCTTGGGCAGACCTAGAACAAAATCCATCGAGATGTCCACCCATGGATGTGTTGGTATGGGCAGTGGGAGATACAACCCGTGAGGTTGCACTCGGACTTTGCCTTCTTGCAAGTAATGCATCTTGCACAATGTGCTTCTACTGTCCTCTTGATGTGTGGCCAGTAGAAGTGCTCCTTGACCACTGCTAGAGTCTTGTCGACACCAAAGTGGCCCATGAGTCCTCCTCCATGAGCTTCTCGGATGATAAGCTTCCTTAGTGATCCTTGTGGTATGCACAGCCTTCTTTCTCGGAACAAGAATCCTCATGGATGTAGGATTTGCCATGACTCCCTGTGCTACACTCCTTGTAGCTCTCAGCAAGGTCAGGATCATCCTTGTATAGATCCTTGATGTGCTCGAATCCTAGGACCTTTGCCTCCATGGTTGATATCAAGGCAAACCTCCTTGATAGTGCATCGGCTACCACATTATCTTTGCCCTTCTTGTACTTGATGATGTACGGGAAGGTCTCTATGAACTCCATCCACCTGGCATGTCTCCTCTTGAGATTGGTTTGCCCTCTGAGGTGTTTGAGAGTCTCGTGATCAGTGTGGATCACAAACTCCTTGGACAGCAAGTAATGCTGCCAAGTCTCCAATGCTCGGACAAGGGCATAAGCTCCTTGTCATAAGTGGGGTAGTTCAGTGAGGCACCACCTAGCTTCTCACTGAAGTATGCCACTGGTCTCCCTCCTTGGGTTAGCACTGCTCCTATGCCTATTCCAGAGGCATCACACTCCACTTCAAACGTCTTGTTGAAGTCGGGCAGGACTAGCACTGGTGCATGTGTAAGGCTGTCCTTCAAGGCCTGGAATGCCTTCTCCTGAGCTTCTCCCCAGCTGAATCCCACGTTCTTCTTCACTACTGCCGTCAGTGGTGAGGCAATACTGCTGAAGTTGGGCACGAATCTCCTATAGAAGCTGGCCAGTCCGTGGAAGCTCCTCACTTGGCTGATGTTTCCTGGTGTTGGCCATTCTTGTATGGCTCGAATCTTCCTTCATCAACCTGTAGGCCCTGTGAACTTACAACAAAACCTAAAAAGACAAGTTTATCAGTAAAAAGGTGCACTTCTTGAGATTGGCATAAAGCTCTTCTTGTCGAAGGGTTTTAAGTACCATCTCAAGATGTGTGAGGTGTTCCCGTAGGCACTTACTATAAACCAATATATCATCAAAGTAAACTACTACAAACTTACTGATGTACGCCCTAAGAACTTGGTTCATAAGGCGCATGAACGTGCTTGGGGCATTAGTCAAGCCAAATGGCATGACTGTCCACTCATAGAGTCCTTGCTTTGTCTTGAAAGCGGTTTTCCACTCATCACCTTCCTTCATTCTTACCTGGTGGTATCCACTTTGAGGTCTATCTTGGAGAAGATCGTGGCTCCACTCAGCTCATCTAGCATGTCATCCAGTCGTGGTATTGGATGCCTATACTTGACTGTGATGTTGTTGATTGCTCGGCAGTCCACGCACATGCGCCAAGTTCCATCCTTCTTGGGCACTAGTAGCACTGGTACAGCACATGGACTGAGGCTCTCTCGAACATATCCTTTCTCCAGGAGCTCCTTGACTTGCTTCTCAAGCTCCTTGGACTCCTCTGGACTCATCCGGTAGGCTGGCCGGTTGGGCAGGGCTGCTCCGGGCACTAGATCAATCTGGTGTTCTATGCCACGTAAAGGAGGCAAGCCTGCTGGTATCTCCTCTGGAAATACATCCTGGAATTTGTTGAGGAGTGTTGCTACTTCATGAGGTAGCTCTACCTGTCCCTGTTCTATACTCAACACTTCTTTGAAAACCATTAGTAACATTAAGTCCTTCGAGGCTAAAGCTCTCCGGACATGACTAGGTTGAATAAGAAAGTTAGACTTGACAAGTTTCTTTTCCTTACTCATTTGGAGTTGTAGCTCATGTACTTGGGCAGGTGTAAGAGGAGCTAGGCTGACCTTTCTCTTGTCATGCACGAAGGTGTAGAGATTGGTTCTGCCATCATGCCTGGTCTCTTTGTCAAACTGCCATGGTCTTCCTAGTAGAAGATGGCCAGCTTGCATGGGCACCACGTCGCACACGACCTGGTCTTGGTACTTGCCCACACTGAATGGCACAGTGACTTGCTCATGAATCTTGAGCTCCACTTTGTCATCAAGCCATCTCAGTCTATATGGTCGAGGATGCCGTGTCCTTTCTAGACCTAGCTTATCAACCATATACGCACTAGCAACGTTAGTGCAAGAACCACCATCTATGATGAGGTTACATACCTTTCCCTTGATGGTGCAACGGCTGTGGAAGATGTTCTCCTTTGGATGGTCTCTGAAGGATCCACCATTGCACTGAGGATACGTCTAGTGACCAGCACTTCCCCCACATCAGGGTACTCAATGTCACCGTATTCTCCTTCTGGTTCATAGTCCTCTTCATCTTGGGACTCATATTCTCCTGCCTCCGTAATCAGCATGACTCGGTTGTTTGGGCACTCCCTTGAGATGTGTCCACGTCCCCTACACTTGAAACAAGTTATGTCACGTGATCTTTGAGGGTTAGAAGACTTACCAGGCTCTCTGTGGTCACGGGTGGGTTCAGGAGGCTTGCTCTTGAACCTTGACTCGATCTCTACGCTTTTGCCTTTGTCTATGGTCTTAGGCATGTTGCTTGGTGCCCAAGGTGTCTTAGGCTTGCTCTGGATGTCTTGGCTCTTACGTTTGATGTGCTGTTCAGCTTGAACAGATAGGTGGAACAAGTCCTTGAAGTCGTTGTAGATTTGCCTTTCCACCTTGCAGCTGATCCTTTCTTGGAGTCCATCCAAGAATTGTGCCATCAATGCTTCTTCATCATCATTGAGCTCCAATCTGTTCCTTAACCTCTAAAACTCTTCATAGTACTCCTCTACTGATCTGGTACCCTGCTTAAGAGTACGAAAACGTCGTTGCAAATCCCTATGAAAGTAAGGTGGAACATACCTTTGTCGCATGAGGTCTTTCATGTCAACCCATGAGTCTACGGTCTCATTCTCTTCCTCCTTCTGTCAGATACCTCACGATCCCACCAGATGAGGGCATTGTCCGTGAGTTGTGCTACTGCCATTGAGACTCTCCTAGGTCCTGGTTGGTTGTAGTGATCAAAGATATGATCCATTCGCTTCTCCCAATCTAGGTAAGCCTCGGGGTCTACTTTTCCTGCAAAAGTTGGAGGAGTTAGTTTAACATCAGGATGAATTACCCGGTTATAGGTGTGTTCATCTCCATCCTCATGACGTCTAGGAGGCATTCTTGGTCTCTGGTGAAGACCATATGGCTCAAAGCCATCATCTTCTGCCTCTGGTTACCGTGGAGGTCCTCTCGGCCTATGGTGATAGTTATGAGGTTGCGTGTCCTCATCTCCATCTGGCTGGGGTTCCTCCTGTTCGTGCCGTGTCCTAAGGTACTCAGGACCCTCAGGACAATCTAGCTCAGCTCTCACGTGCCTTATGGCCTGGAATCTTACTGGTCTCTCCACGCGCTCCAACCTCTCGCCTATGGATGCGAGTTGTGTTTGGAACATGGCCATCGTGGCTTCAGCTGCGTCTCTATTCTCTTCTCCCATGTGTGCTACAAAGAAAGAAGACAATTAGGGTGCTCCTAAATTATTAGGAGAGTTTTCTTTTTATATGTGGTTTGAAAAAATGCAAAAAGGAAAAATTCTAAAGAAAGGAAATTCGAAAAAAAGGAAACTTCCTAGACAACTTGTGCTAGCTATCCAATTCGAATTCTTTTAGTATCTTTTCTATTTTCTTTTTCTTTTCTTTTTAATTAAACTTAAAAATAAAGGAAATATGACTTAAACAAAAAAGGAAAACGTGAATGATAATGCAAAAGTGAACCTAAACCCTAGTGATACACGTAGGAGGCTAGATGCACTCGGTTTGGAGTTTGATGTTGTTTTTTTGATTTTTCTTGAATACGACTTAAACTAATGCAAGAACTAGAAATAAGACAAGAAAAAGGATAGAAACAACCTGGTTTAGGAGCTTTAAGCTCTGATACCAAAATGATACAAGCCTTGATTCAAGGATGTATGCGCGTGGGCTGTTTGTAGAAGATTAGGTGAGAAACTCAACCTTAGGCTTCTGGATAGGGGTTTTCTGGTTGGTAAACGATGGAAGGGTGAGGTGAACCACACGAGGGGTGATGAACCTCGTGATAAATCACAAACTTAGAGCTAGGAGGGCTGGTCTCAACTAGGTTCTAAGCGCACAAGTCTCTCTTGAGAGAAAGCTCGTAGGGAAAAAGTTCTACTTTATTAATAATCAAAAAGGTTGTCGAACTACAATGCTGGAAGGAGCCTTATTAATATGCTCGACAGCTTGACCTTCTAGGGTCGACTCAAATAAGAAAAAGGAAAGTTTACAAAAGTGCACAAAAGGAAAAAATACAAAAGTGTATAACCGAAAAAGGACCTATTCCTAAAATGTTCTTGACGCAAAAATGTAAAGCAACTAGATCCTACCCTGCAAAACAGAAAGAGGCATATATTCGAATGTAAACTTACCTTAACTCACCTCACGGCCAAGAAATGGAAGGTGGCCGTCCTTGTGGCATGCACGCGCCTTGCTCCTAGTCTTCGACTTGGAGTAGGGTTAAATATCTTTGGGCCCTGACCTCTCTTGTCACTAAAGCCCAAGTCTCTGATGTTCCTTGTGTTGTTGAGAAGCCTTTGGACTCTAATTTGCTCTTCTGGCCCATTGTCCTTAGCTGCTCTTCCTCTAGAAGCTTGTCGACCCATAAGCTGAATTTGTGGAAGAGTGCTCTTGATCTGCTTCTTGTCATTGCTCCTGGAGGTACCACTGGTGTAGATACTTCCTCTAAGTGCATGTCCTGGAGCTGGTAGCTTATTTGGTCCGAGTCCTCTTGTGTAGAAGTGGAAGTGTGCGTGTACTCGGCTGGATAGCCCGTACCGGCTGGATTGTGCGTGGTACTGGCCGGAATGACTTCAGGACCGGCCAAGTTGATCCCTGAGTTGGCGGTGTCATCAGGGGGACCGGCGGTGTCATTCACGTCCCCACCAAGTGTGCCGGAAGCTTGGGCCTCTCCGCCGGCGATGTTGACCGGTCTGGTCCTATAGGTCGAAGGTCCGGCGGTACTGTCTGGTCCGGCAGGCGCGCCAGATGGTCCTGCTGTCTCGGGCAAGCTTCCTGGTCGGCCAGTCTGGTCACCTGGCTGAATGTACGACCTGATGTCCTCATCAGATACTCAATAAGCACAATTGATCAGCTTAGAATGATCATTTGAAATGACTAATCAACCTGACATGCCCGCACTAAATCCTCCATAACTTTTGATTTAGAGCTCAAAATGACATGAATCCAATGCCAACGTTATGCTAGTTCAATTTTCTATATTGTGACAAAAATTTAGACTCAAATAGTTACGACAAAGCCACCTAGTAAACCAATCTATCTAAAATTGCGTTATGCAATGCATTATGCTTCACGTATAAGCCGTTACTCAATAAGCACCAATGATCAGCTTAGAATGATCATTTGAAATGACTAATAACCATGACTTGCCCGCACTAAATCGTCAGTAACTTTTGAATTAGAGCTCAGAATGACATGAATCCAACGCCCACTTTATGCTTGCTCAATTTTCTATATTGTGACAAAATTTTAGACTCAAATAGTTACGACAAAGCCTTCAAGTAAACCAATCTATCTAAAACTGCGTTATGCAATGCATTATGCTTCACGTATAAGCCTTTACTCAATAAGCACCAATGATCAGCTTAGAATGATCATTTGAACTGACCAATCAACTTGACATGTCCGCACTACATCATCAGTAACTTCTGATTTAGTGCTCAGAATGACATGAATCCAACGCCCACGTTATCCTAGCTCAATTTTCTATATTGTGACAAAATTTCAGAGTCAAATAGATACGAAAAAGCCTCCATGTAAACCAACTTATCCCAAACTGCGTGAAGCCTTGCATTATGCTTCACTTATAAGCCTTTACTCAATGAGCACCAATGATCAGCTTAGAATGATCATTTGAACTGACAAATTAACTTGACATGAACGCTCTAAATCGTCTGTACCTTCTTATTTAGACCTCATAATGACATGAATCCAACACCCACGTTATGGTAGCTCAATTTTTTATACTATGACAAATTTTCAGACTCAAATAGATACGACGAAGCCTCCAAGTAATCCAATATATCCCACACTGCGATATGTCATGCATTATGCTTTGCTTATAAGCCTTTAGTCAATGAGCACCAATGATCAGCTTAGAATGATCATTTGAAATGACTAACCAACTTGACAAGTCCGCACTAAATCGCGAGTAACTTTTTATTTAGTGCTCAGAATGACATAAATCCAACGCCCACGTTATGCTAGCTCAATTTTCTATATTGTGACATAATTTCAGACTCAAATAGATGCGACAAACCCTCCAAGTAATCCAATATATCCCACACTACGATATATCATGCATTATGCTTTGCTTATAAGCCTTTAGTCAATGAGCACCAATGATCAGCTTAGAATAGTCATTTGAAATGATTAATCAACCTCACATGCCCGCACTAAATCATCCATAACTTTTGATTTAGAGCGCAGAATGACATGAATCCAACGCCACGTTATGCTAGCTCAATTTTCTATATTGTGACAAAATTTCTGACCCAAATAGATACGACAAAGCCTCCAAGTAAACCAATCTATCCAAAACTGCGTGATGCCATGCATTGTGGTTAACTTATAAGTCGTTACTCAATAAGCACCAATGATCAGCTTAGAATGATCATTTGAACTGAGCAATCAACTTGACAAGTCCGCACTAAATCGCCATTAACTTTTTATTTAGTGCTCAGAATGACATGAATCCAACGCCCGCGTTATGGTAGCTCAATTTTCTATATTGTGACAAAATTTCATACTCAAATAGATACGACAAAGCCTCCAAGTAATCCAATATATCCCACATTGCGATATGTCATGCATTATGCTTTGCTTATAAGCCTTTAGTCAATAAGCACCAATGATCAGCTTAGAATGATCATTTGAAATGACTAATCAACCTGACATGCCCGCACTAAATCATCCATAACTTTTGATTTAGAGCTCAGAATGACATGAATCCAACGCCCACGTTATGCTAGCTCAATTTTCTATATTGTGACAAAATTTTAGACTCAAATAGTTACGACAAAGCCTCCTAGTAAACCAATCTATCTAAAACTGCGTTATGCAATGCATTATGCTTCACGTATAAGCCGTTACTCAATAAGCACCAATGATCAGCTTAGAATGATCATTTGAACTGACCAATCAACTTGACATGTCCGCACTAAATCGTCAGTAACTTTTGATTTAGTGCTCAGAATGACATGAATCCTACGCCCACGTTATGCTAGCTCAATTTTCTATATTGTGACAAAATTTCAGACTCAAATAGATTCGACAAAGCCTTCAAGTAAACCAATCTATCCAAAACTGCGTGATGCCATGCATTATGCTCACTTATAAGCCGTTACTCAATAAGCACCAATGATCAGCTTAGAATGATCATTTGAACTGCCCAATCAACTTGACAAATCCGCACTAAATGGCCTCTAACTTTTTGATTTAGAGATCAAAATGATATGAATCTAACGCCAACATTATGCTAGCTCAATTTTCTATATTGTGACAAAATTTCAGAGTCAAATAGATACGAAAAAGCCTCCATGTAAACCAACTTATCCCAAACTGCGTGAAGCCTTGCATTATGCTTCACTTATAAGGCTTTACTCAATGAGCACCAATGATCAGCTTAGAATGATCATTTGAACTGACAAATTAACTTGACGTGAACGCTCTAAATCGTCTGTACCTTCTTATTTCGACCTCATAAAGACATGAATCCAACACCCACGTTATGGTAGCTCAATTTTTTATACTATGACAATTTTTCAGACTCAAATAGATACGACGAAGCCTCCAAGTAATCCAATATATCCCACACTACGATATATCATGCATTATGCTTTGCTTATAAGCCTTTAGTCAATGAGAACCAATGATCAGCTTAGAATGATCATTTGAAATGACTAACCAACTTGACAAGTCCGCACTAAATCGCGAGTAACTTTTTATTTAGTGCTCAGAATGACATAAATCCAACGCCCACGTCATGCTATCTCAATTTTCTATATTGTGACATAATTTCAGACTCAAATAGATGCGACAAACCCTCCAAGTAATCCAATATATCCCACACTACGATATATCATGCATTATGCTTTGCTTATAAGCCTTTAGTCAATGAGCACCAATGATCAGCTTAGAATAGTCATTTGAAATGATTAATCAACCTCACATACCCGCACTAAATCATCCATAACTTTTGATTTAGATCGCAGAATGACATGAATCCAACGCCACGTTATGCTAGCTCAATTTTCTATATTGTGACAAAATTTGTGACCGAGATAGATACGACAAAGCCTCCAAGTAAACAATTCTATCCAAAACTGCATGATGCCATGCATTGGGGTTAACTTATAAGTCGTTAATCAATAAGCACCAATGATCAGCATAGAATGATCATTTGAACTGAGCAATCAACTTGACAAGTCCGCACTAAATCGCCATTAACTTTTTATTTAGTGCTCAGAATGACATGAATCCAACGCCCGCGTTATGGTAGCTCAATTTTCTATATTGTGACAAAATTTCATACTCAAATAGATACGACAAAGCCTCCAAGTAATCCAATATATCCCACATTGCGATATGTCATGCATTATGCTTTGCTTATAATCCTTTAGTCAATAAGCACCAATGATCAGCTTAGAATGATCATTTGATATGACTAATAACCATGACATGCCCGCACTAAATCATCCATAACTTTTGAATTAGAGCTCAGAATGACATGAATCCAACGCCCACTTTATGCTTGCTCAATTTTCTATATTGTGACAAAATTTTAGACTCAAATAGTTACGACAAAGCCTCCTAGTAAACCAATCTATCTAAAACTGCGTTATGCAATGCATTATGCTTCACGTATAAGCCTTTACTCAATAAGCACCAATGATCAGCTTAGAATGATCATTTGAACTGACCAATCAACTTGACATGTCCGCACTAAATCGTCAGTAACTTCTGATTTAGTGCTCAGAATGACATGAATCCAATGCCCACGTTATGCTAGCTCAATTTTCTATATTGTGACAAAATTTCATACTCAAATAGATACGACAAAGCCTCCATGTAAACCAATTTATCCCTAACTGCGTGGTTCCATGCATTATGCTTCACTTATAAGCCTTTACTCAATGAGCACCAATGATCAGCTTAGAATGATCATTTGAACTGACCAATCAACTTGACCTGTCCGGACTAAATCGTCTGTACCTTCTGATTTAGAGCTCATAATGACATAAATCCAACGCCCACGTCATACTAGCTCAATTTTCTATACTATAACCATTTATCATACTCAAATATATAGGACAAAGCCTCCAAGTAAACCAATCTATCTAAAACTGCGTGATTCCATGCATTATGCTTCACTTATAAGCCGATACTCAATAAGCACCAATGATCAGCTTAGAATGATCATTTGAAATGACTAATCAACCTGACATGCCCGCACTAAATCTTCCATAACTTTTGATTTAGAGCTCAGAATGACATGAATCCAACGTCCACGTGATGCCAGCTAAGTTTTCTATATTGTGACAAAATTTTAGACTCAAATAGTTACGACAAAGCCTCCTAGTAAACCAATCTATCTAAAACTGTGTTATGCAATGCATTATGCTTCACGTATAAGCCGTTACTCAATAAGCACCAATGATCAGCTTAGAATGATCATTTGAACTGACCAATCAACTTGACATGTCCGCACTAAATTGTCAGTAACTTTTGATTTAGTGCTCAGAATGACATGAATCCTACGCCCACGTTATGCTAGCTCAATTTTCTATATTGTGACAAAATTTCAGACTAAAATAGATTAGATAAAGCCTTCAAGTAAACCAATCTATCCAAAACTGTGTGATGCCATGCATTATGCTCACTTATAAGCCGTTACTCAATAAGCACCAATTATCAGCTTAGAATGATCATTTGAACTGACCAATCAACTTGACATGTCCGCACCAAATCGTAAGTAACTTTTGATTTAGTGCTCAGAATGACATGAATCCAACGCCCACGTTATGCTAGCTCAATTTTCTATATTGTGACAAAATTTCATACTCAAATAGATACGACAAAGCCTCCATGTAAACCAATTTATCCCTAATTGCGTGATGCCATGCATTATGGTTAACTTATAACCCTTTACTCAATGAGCACCAATGATCAGTTTTGAAAGATCATTTGAACTGACCAATCGACTTGACCTGTCTGCACTAAATCGTCTGTAACTTCTGATTTAGAGCTCAGAATGACATAAATCCAACGTCCACGTTATACTAGCTCAATTTTCTATACTATAACAATTTATCAGACTCAAATAGATAGGACAAAGCCTCCAAGTAAACCAATCTATCTAAAATGCGTGAATCCATGCATTATGCTTCACTTATAAGCCGATACTCAATAAGCACCAATGATCAGCTTAGAATGATCATTTGAACTGACTAATCAACCTGACATGCCTGCACTAAATCCTCCATAACTTTTGATTTAGAGCTCAGAATGACATGAATCCAACGCCCACGTTATGCTAGTTCAATTTTCTATATTGTGACATAATTTTAGACTCAAATAGTTACGAAAAAGCCTCCTAGTAAACCAATCTATCTAAAACTGCGTTATGCAATGCATTATGCTTCATGTATAAGCCGTTACTCAATAAGCACCAGTGATAAGCTTAGAATGATCATTTGAACTGACCAATCAACTTGATATGTCCGCACTAAATCGTTAGTAACTTTTGATTTAGTGCTCAGAATGACATGAATCCTACGCCCACGTTATGCTAGCTCAATTTTCTATATTGTGACAACATTTTAGACTCAAATAGTTACGACAAAGCCTCCTAGTAAACCATTCTATCTAAAACTGCGTTATGCAATGCATTATGCTTCACGTATAAGCCGTTACTCAATAAGCACCAATGATTAGTTTAGAATGATCATTTGAACTGACCAATCAACTTGACATGTCGGCACTAAATCGTCAGTAACTTTGATTTAGTGCTCAGAATGACATGAATCCTACGCCCACGTTATGCTAGCTCAATTTTCTATATTGTGACAAAATTTCAGACTCAAATAGATTCGGCAAAGCCTTCAAGTAAACCAATCTATCTAAAACTGCGTGATGCCATGCATTATGCTCACATAAAAGCCGTTACTCAATAAGCACCAATGATCAGCTTAGATTGATCATTTGAACTGCCCAATCAACTTGACAAATCCGCACTAAATCGCCTCTAACTTTTTGATTTAGAGTTCAGAATGACATGAATCCAATGCCAACATTTTGCTAGCTCAATTTTCTATATTGTGACAAAATTTCAAACCCAAATAGATACGACAAAGCCTCCATGTAAACCAACTTATCCCAAACTGCATGAAGCCTTGCATTATGCTTCACTTATAAGCCTTTACTCAATGAGCACCAATGATCAGCTTAGAATGATCATTTGAACTGACAAATTAACTTGACATGAACGCTCTAAATCGTCTGTACCTTCTTATTTAGACCTCATAAAGACATGAATCCAACACCCACGTTATGGTAGCTCAATTTTTTATACTATGACAATTTTTCAGACTCAAATAGATACGACGAAGCCTCCAAGTAATCCAATATATCCCACACTGCGATATATCATGCATTATGCTTTGCTTATAAGCCTTTACTCAATGAGCACCAATGATCAGCTTAGAATGATCATTTGAAATGACTAATCAACTTGACAAGTCCGCACTAAATCGCGAGTAACTTTTTATTTAGTGCTCAGAATGACATAAATCCAACGCCCACGTTATGCTAGCTCAATTTTCTATATTGTGACAAAATTTCAGACTCAAATAGATGCGACAAACCCTCCAAGTAATCCAATATATCCCACACTACGATATATCATGCATTATGCTTTGCTTATAAGCCTTTAGTCAATGAGCACCAATGATCAGCTTAGAATAGTCATTTGAAATGATTAATCAACCTCACATGCCCGCACTAAATCATCCATAACTTTTGATTTAGAGCGCAGAATGACATGAATCCAACGCCACGTTATGCTAGCTCAATTTTCTATATTGTGACAAAATTTCTGACCCAGATAGATACGACAAAGCCTCCAAGTAAACCAATCTATCCAAAACTGCGTGATGCCATGCATTGGGGTTAACTTATAAGTCGTTACTCAATAAGCACCAATGATCATCTTAGAATGATCATTTGAACTGAACAATCAACTTGACAAGTCCGCACTAAATCGCCATTAACTTTTTATTTAGTGCTCAGAATGACATGAATCCAACGCCCGCGTTATGGTACCTCAATTTTCTATATTGTGACAAAATTTCATACTCAAATAGATACGACAAAGCCTCCAAGTAATCCAATATATCCCACATTGCGATATGTCATGCATTATGCTTTGCTTATAATCCTTTAGTCAATAAGCACCAATGATCAGCTTAGAATGATCATTTGATATGACTAATAACCATGACATGCCCGCACTAAATCATCCATAACTTTTGAATTAGAGCTCAGAATGACATGAATCCAACGCCCACTTTATGCTTGCTCAATTTTCTATATTGTGACAAAATTTTAGACTCAAATAGTTACGACAAAGCCTCCTAGTAAACCAATCTATCTAAAACTGCGTTATGCAATGCATTATGCTTCACGTATAAGCCTTTACTCAATAAGCACCAATGATCAGCTTAGAATGATCATTTGAACTGACCAATCAACTTGACATGTCCGCACTAAATCGTCAGTAACTTCTGATTTAGTGCTCAGAATGACATGAATCCAATGCCCACGTTATGCTAGCTCAATTTTCTATATTGTGACAAAATTTCAGACTCAAATAGATTCGACAAAGCCTTCAAGTAAACCAATCTATCCAAAACTGCGTGATGCCATGCATTGGGGTTAACTTATAAGTCGTTACTCAATAAGCACCAATGATCATCTTAGAATGATCATTTGAACTGAACAATCAACTTGACAAGTCCGCACTCAATCGGCATTAACTTTTTATTTAGTGCTCAGAATGACATGAATCCAACGCCCGCGTTATGGTAGCTCAATTTTCTATATTGTGACAAAATTTCATACTCAAATAGATACGACAAAGCCTCCAAGTAATCCAATATATCCCACATTGCGATATGTCATGCATTATGCTTTGCTTATAAGCCTTTAGTCAATGAGCACCAATGATCAGCTTAGAATGATCATTTGAAATGACTAATCAACCTGACATGCCCGCACTAAATAATCCATAACTTTTGATTTAGAGCTCAGAATGACATGAATCCAATGCCCACGTTATGCTAGCTCAAAACTTTCTATATTGTGACAAAAT
>CM032157.1:17425529-17447875 GCA_018901935.1 Pugionium cornutum
AATTTTGTCACAATATTGAAAATTGAGCAAGCATAAAGTGGGCGTTGGATTCATGTCATTATGAGCTCTAATTCAAAAGTTATGGATGATTTAGTGCGGGCATGTCATGGTTATTAGTCATATCAAATGATCATTCTAAGCTGATCATTGGTGCTTATTGACTAAAGGATTATAAGCAAAGCATAATGCATGACATATCGCAATGTGGGATATATTGGATTACTTGGAGGCTTTGTCGTATCTATTTGAGTATGAAATTTTGTCACAATATAGAAAATTGAGCTACCATAACGCAGGCGTTGGATTCATGTCATTCTGAGCACTAAATAAAAAGTTAATGGCGATTTAGTGCGGACTTGTCAAGTTGATTGCTCAGTTCAAATGATCATTCTATGCTGATCATTGGTGCTTATTGAGTAACGACTTATAAGTTAACCCCAATGCATGGCATCAAGCAGTTTTGGATAGATTGGTTTACTCTGAGGCTTTTTCGTATCTATCTGGGTCAGAAATTTTGTCACAATATAGAAAATTGAGCTAGCATAACGTGGCGTTGGATTCATGTCATTCTGCGCTCTAAATCAAAAGTTATGGATGATTTAGTGCGGGCATGTGAGGTTGATTAATCATTTCAAATGACTATTCTAAGCTGATCATTGGTGCTCATTGACTAAAGGCTTATAAGCAAAGCATAATGCATGACATATCGCAGTGTGGGATATATTGGATTACTTGGAGGCTTCGTCGTATCTATTTGAGTCTGAAAAATTGTCATAGTATAAAAAATTGAGCTACCATAACGTGGGTGTTGGATTCATGTCAATATGAGGTCTAAATAAGAAGGTACAGACGATTTAGAGCGTTCATGTCAAGTTAATTTGTCAGTTCAAATGATCATTCTAAGCTGATCATTGGTGCTCATTGAGTAAAGGCTTATAAGTGAAGCATAATGCAAGGCTTCACGCAGTTTGGGATAAGTTGGTTTACATGGAGGCTTTTTCGTATCTATTTGAGTCTGAAATTTTGTCACAATATAGAAAATTGAGCTAGCATAATGTTGGCGTTGGATTCATGTCATTTTGATCTCTAAATCAAAAAGTTAGAGGTCATTTAGTGCGGATTTGTCAAGTTGATTAGGCAGTTCAATTGATCATTCTAAGCTGATCATTGGTGCTTATTGAGTAACGGCTTATAAGTGAGCATAATGCATGGCATCACGCAGTATTGGATAGATTGGTTTACTTGAAGGATTTGTCGAATCTATTTGAGTCTGGAATTTTTTCACAATAAAGAAAATTGAGCTAGCATAACGTGGGCGTTGGATTCATGTCATTTTGAGCACTAAATCAAAAGATACTGACGATTTAGTGCGGACATGTCAAGTTGATTGGTCAGTTCAAATGATCATTCTAAGCTGATAATTGGTGCTTATTGAGTAACGGCTTACAAGTGAGCATAATGCATGGCATCACGCAGTTTTGGATAGATTGTTTACTTGAAGGCTTTATCGAATCTATTTGAGTCTGAAGTTTTGTCACAATATAGAAAATTGAGCTAGCATAACGTGGGTGTAGGATTCATGTCATTCTGAGCACTAAATCAAAAGTTACTGACGATTTAGTGCGGACATGTCAAGTTTATTGGTCAGTTCAAGTGATCATTCTAAGCTGATCATTGAAGCTTATTGAGTAACGGCTTATACGTGAAGCATAATGCATTGCATAACGCAGTTTTAGATAGATTGGTTTACTAGGAGGCTTTGTCGTAACTATTTGAGTCTAAAATTTTGTCACAATATAGAAAATTGAACTAGCATAACGTGGGCGTTGGATTCATGTCATTCTGAGCTCTAAATCAAAAGTTATGGAGGATTTAGTGCGGGCATGTCAGGTTGATTAGTCATTTCAAATGATCATTCTAAGCTGATCATTGGTGCTTATTGAGTATCGGCTTATAAGTGAAGCATAATGCATGGAATCACGCAGTTTTAGATAGATTGGTTTACTTGGAGGCTTTGTCCTATCTATTTGAGTCTGATAAATTGTTATAGTATAGAAAATTGAGCTAGTATAACGTGGGCGTTGGATTTATGTCATTCTGAGCTCTAAATCAAAAGTTACAGACGATTTAGTGCAGACATGTCAAGTTGATTGGTCAGTTCAAATGATCATTCTAAGCTGATCATTGGTGCTCATTGAGTAAAGGCTTATAAGTGAAGCATAATGCATGGCATCACGCAGTTAGGGATAAATTGGTTTACATGGAGGTTTTGTCGTATCTATTTGAGTATGAAATTTTGTCACAATATAGAAAAATGAGCTAGGATAACGTGGGCGTTGGATTCATGTCATTCTGAGCACTAAATCAGAAGTTACTGACGATGTAGTGCGGACATGTCAAGTTGATTGGTCAGTTCAAATGATCATTCTAAGCTGATAATTGGTGCTTAGTGAGTAAAGGCTTATACGTGAAGCATAATGCATTGCATAACGCAGTTTTAGATTGATTGGTTTACTTGAAGGCTTTGTCGTAACTATTTGAGTCTAAAATTTTGTCACAATATAGAA
Organism: Pugionium cornutum; assembly: GCA_018901935.1. NCBI lineage: Eukaryota > Viridiplantae > Streptophyta > Magnoliopsida > Brassicales > Brassicaceae > Pugionium > Pugionium cornutum. The sequence continues at coordinate 17,428,097 of CM032157.1, forward strand.
AATTGAGCAAGCATAAAGTGGGCGTTGGATTCATGTCATTCTGAGCTCTAATTCAAAAGTTACTGACGATTTAGTGCGGGCATGTCATGGTTATTAGTCATTTCAAATAATCATTCTAAGCTGATCGTTGGTGCTTATTGAGTAACGGCTTATACGTGAAGCATAATGCATTGCATAACGCAGTTTTAGATAGATTGCTTTACTAGGTGGCTTTGTCGTAACTATTTGAGTTTAAATTTTTGTCACAATATAGAAAATTGAACTAGCATAACGTTGGCATTGGATTCATGTCATTCTGAGCTCTAAATCAAAAGTTATGGAGGATTTAGTGCGGGCATGTCAGGTTGATTAGTCATTTCAAATGATCATTCTAAGCTGATCAAATGTGCTTATTGAGTATCGGCTTATAAGTGAAGCATAATGCATGGAATCGCGCAGTTTTAGATAGATTGGTTTACTTGGAGGCTTTGTCCTATCTATTTGAGTCTGTTAAATTGTTATAGTAGAGAAAATTGAGCTAGTATAACGTGGGCGTTGGATTTATGTCATTCTGAGCTCTAAATCAAAAGTTATGATGATTTAGTGCGGACAGGTCAAGTTGATTGGTCATTTCAAATGATCATTCTAAGCTGATCATTGGTGCTCATTGAGTAAAGGCTTATAAGTGAAGCATAATGCATGGCATCACGCAGTTTAGGATAAATTGGTTTACATGGAGGCTTTGTCATATCTATTTGAGTCTGAAATTTTGTCACAAAATAGAAAATTGAGCTAGCATAACGTGGGCGTTGGATTCATGTCATTCTGAGCTCTAAATCAAAAGTTACAGGTGATTTAGTGCGGACTTATCAAGTTGATTGGACAGTTCAAATGATCATTCTAAGCTGATCATTGGTGCTTATTAAGTAACAGCTTATAAGTGAGCAGAATGCATGGCATCACGCAGTTTTGGATAGATTGGTTTACTTGAAGGCTTTGTCGTATCTATTTGAGTCTAAATTTTTTTCACAATATAGAAAATTGAGCTAGCATAACGTGGGCGTTGGATTCATGTCATTCTGAGCTCTAAATCAAAAGTTACAGACAATTTAGTACGGACAGGTCAAGTTGATTGGTTAGTTCAAATGATCATTCTAAGCTGATCATTGGTGCTCATTGAGTAAAGGCTTATAAGTGAAGTATAATGCATGGCATCGCAGTTTGGATAATTTGGTTTACATGGAGGCTTTGTCGTATCTATTTGAGTCTGAAATTATTGTCACAATATAGAAAATTGAGCTAGCATAACGTGGGCGTTGGATTATGTCATTCTTAGCTCTAAATCAAAAGTTCGACGATTTAGTGGTTGATTGGTCAGTTCAAATGATCATTCTAAGCTGATCATTGGTGCTCATTGAGTAAAGGCTTATAAGTGAAGCATAATGCATGGCATCACGCAGTTTTAGGATAAATTGGTTTACATGGAGGCTTTGTCGTATCTATTTGAGTATGAAATTTTGTCACCAAATAGAAAATTGAGCTAGCATAACGTGGCGTTGGATTCATGTCATTCGAGCACTAAATCAAAAGTTTTGATTTAAGGATTTAGTGCGGACATGTCAAGTTGATTGGTCAGTTCAAATGATCATTCTAAGCTGATCATTGGTGCTTATTGAGTAAAGGCTTATACGTGAAGCATAATGCATTGCATAATGCAGTTTTAGATAGATTGGTTTACTTGAAGGCTTTGTCGTAACTATTTGAGTCTAAAATTTTGTCACAATATAGAAAATTGAGCAAGCATAAAGTGGGCGTTGGATTCATGTCATTCTGAGCTCTAAATCAAAAGTTATGGAGGATTTAGTGCGGGCATGTCAGGTTGATTAGTCATTTCAAATGATCATTCTAAGCTGATCAAATGTGCTTATTGAGTATCGGCTTATAAGTGAAGCATAATGCATGGAATCGCGCAGTTTTAGATAGATTGGTTTACTTGGAGGCTTTGTCCTATCTATTTGAGTCTGTTAAATTGTTATAGTAGAGAAAATTGAGCTAGTATAACGTGGGCGTTGGATTTATGTCATTCTAAGCTCTAAATCAAAAGTTACAGACAATTTAGTGCAGACAGGTCAAGTTGATTGGTTAGTTCAAATGATCATTCTAAGCTGATCGTTGGTGCTCATTGAGTAAAGGCTTATAAGTGAAGCATAGTGCATGGCATCACGCAGTTAGGGATAAATTGGTTTACTTGGAGGCTTTGTCGTATCTATTTGAGTATGAAATTTTGTCACAATATAGAAAAATGAGCTAGCATAACGTGGGCGTTGGATTCATGTCATTCTGAGCACTAAATCAAAAGTTACCGGCGATTTAGTGCGGACTTGTCAAGTTGATTGGTCAGTTCAAATGATCATTCTAAGCTGATCATTGGTGCTTATTGAGTAACGACTTATAAGTTAAGCATAATGCATGGCATCACGCAGTTTTGGATAGATTGGTTTACTTGGAGGCTTTGTCGTATCTATCTGGGTCAGAAATTTTGTCACAATATAGAAAATTGAGCTAGCATAACGTGGTGTTGGATTCATGTCATTCTGAGCTCTAAATCAAAAGTTATGGATGATTTAGTGCGGGCATGTGAGGTTGATTAGTCATTTCAAATGACTATTCTAAGCTGATTATTGGTGCTCATTGACTAAAGGCTTATAAGCAAACCATAATGCATGATATATCGTAGTATTGGATTACTTGGAGGGTTTGTCGCATCTATTTGAGTCTGAAATTATTTCACAATATAGAAAATTGAGCTAGCATAACGTGGGCGTTGGATTTATGTCATTCTTAGCTCTAAATCAAAAGTTACAGACGATTTAGAGTAGACATGTCAAGTTGATTGGTCAGTTCAAATGATCATTCTAAGCTGATCATTGGTGCTCATTGAGTAAAGGCTTATAAGTGAAGCATAATGCATGGCATCACGCAGTTAGGGATAAATTGGTTTACATGGAGGCTTTGTTGTATCTATTTGGGTATGAAATTTTGTCACAATATAGAAAAATGAGCTAGCATAACGTGGACGTTGGATTCATGTCATTCTGAGCACTAAATCAGAAGTTTCTGACGATGTAGTGCGGACATGTCAAGTTGATTGGTCAGTTCAAATGATCATTCTAAGCTGATCATTGGTGCTTATTGAGTAAAGGCTTATACGTGAAGCATAATGCATTGCATAATGCAGTTTTAGATAGATTGGTTTACTTGAAGGCTTTGTCGTAACTATTTGAGTCTAAAATTTTGTCACAATATAGAAAATTGAGCAAGCATAAAGTGGGCGTTGGATTCATGTCATTCTGAGCTCTAATTCAAAAGTTACTGACGATTTAGTGCGGGCAAGTCATGGTTATTAGTCATTTCAAATGATCATTCTAAGCTGATCATTGGTGCTTATTGAGTAACGGCTTATACGTGAAGCATAATGCATTGCATAACGCAATTTTTGATAGATTGGTTTACTAGGTGGCTTTGTCGTAACTATTTGAGTCTAAATTTTTGTCACAATATAGAAAATTGAACTAGCATAACGTTGGCATTGGATTCATGTCATTTTGAGCTCTAAATCAAAAGTTATGGAGGATTTAGTGCGGGCATGTCAGGTTGATTAGTCATTTCAAATGATCATTCTAAGCTGATCAATTGTGCTTATTGAGTATCTGATGACGACATCAGGTCGTACATCCAGCCAGGTGACCAGACTGGCCGACCAGGAAGCTTGCCCGAGACAGCAGGACCATCTGGCGCACCTGCCGGACCAGACAGTACCGCCGGACCTTCGACCTATAGGACCAGACCGGTCAACATCGCCGGCGGAGAGGCCCAAGCTTCCGGCACACTTGGTGGGGACGTGAATGACACCGCCGGTCCCCCTGATGACACCGCCGACTCCGGGATCAACTTGGCCGGTCCTGAAGTCATTCCGGCCAGTACCACGCACAATCCAGCCGGTACAGGCCATCTAGCCGAGTACACGCACACTTCCACTTCTACACAAGAGGACTCATACCAAATGAGCTACCAGCTCCAGGACATGCACTTAGAGGAAGTATCTACACCAGTGGTACCTCCAGGAGCAATGACAAGAAACAGATCAAGAGCACTCTTCCACAAATTCAGCTTATGGGTCGACAAGCTTCTAGAGGAAGAGCAGCTAAGGACAATGGGCCAGAAGAGCAAATTAGAGTCCAAAGGCTTCTCAACAACACAAGGAACATCAGAGACTTGGGCTTTAGTGACAAGAGAGGTCAGGGCCCAAAGATATTTAACCCTACTCCAAGTCGAAGACTAGGAGCAAGGCGCGTGCATGCCACAAGGACGGCCACCTTCCATTTCTTGGCCGTGAGGTGAGTTAAGGTAAGTTTACATTCGAATATATGCCTCTTTCTGTTTTGCAGGGTAGGATCTAGTTGCTTTACATTTTTGCGTCAAGAACATTTTAGGAATAGGTCCTTTTTCGGTTATACACTTTTGTATTTTTTCCTTTTGTGCACTTTTGTAAACTTTCCTTTTTCTTATTTGAGTCGACCCTAGAAGGTCAAGCTGTCGAGCATATTAATAAGGCTCCTTCCAGCATTGTAGTTCGACAACCTTTTTGATTATTAATAAAGTAGAACTTTTTCCCTACGAGCTTTCTCTCAAGAGAGACTTGTGCGCTTAGAACCTAGTTGAGACCAGCCCTCCTAGCTCTAAGTTTGTGATTTATCACGAGGTTCATCACCCCTCGTGTGGTTCACCTCACCCTTCCATCGTTTACCAACCAGAAAACCCCTATCCAGAAGCCTAAGGTTGAGTTTCTCACCTAATCTTCTACAAACAGCCCACGTGCATACATCCTTGAATCAAGGCTTGTATCATTTTGGTATCAGAGCTTAAAGCTCCTAAACCAGGTTGTTTCTATCCTTTTTCTTGTCTTATTTCTAGTTCTTGCATTAGTTTAAGTCGTATTCAAGAAAAATCAAAAAAACAACATCAAACTCCAAACCGAGTGCATCTAGCCTCCTACGTGTATCACTAGGGTTTAGGTTCACTTTTGCATTATCATTCACGTTTTCCTTTTTGTTTAAGTCATATTTCCTTTATTTTTAAGTTTAATTAAAAAGAAAAGAAAAAGAAAATAGAAAAGATACTAAAAGAATTCGAATTGGATAGCTAGCACAAGTTGTCTAGGAAGTTTCCTTTTTTTCGAATTTCCTTTCTTTAGAATTTTTCCTTTTTGCATTTTTTCAAACCACATATAAAAAGAAAACTCTCCTAATAATTTAGGAGCACCCTAATTGTCTTCTTTCTTTGTAGCACACATGGGAGAAGAGAATAGAGACGCAGCTGAAGCCACGATGGCCATGTTCCGAACACAACTCGCATCCATAGGCGAGAGGTTGGAGCGCGTGGAGAGACCAGTAAGATTCCAGGCCATAAGGCACGTGAGAGCTGAGCTAGATTGTCCTGAGGGTCCTGAGTACCTTAGGACACGGCACGAACAGGAGGAACCCCAGCCAGATGGAGATGAGGACACGCAACCTCATAACTATCACCATAGGCCGAGAGGACCTCCACGGCAACCAGAGGCAGAAGATGATGGCTTTGAGCCATATGGTCTTCACCAGAGACCAAGAATGCCTCCTAGACGTCATGAGGATGGAGATGAACACACCTATAACCGGGTAATTCATCCTGATGTTAAACTAACTCCTCCAACTTTTGCAGGAAAAGTAGACCCCGAGGCTTACCTAGATTGGGAGAAGCGAATGGATCATATCTTTGATCACTACAACCAACCAGGACCTAGGAGAGTCTCAATGGCAGTAGCACAACTCACGGACAATGCCCTCATCTGGTGGGATCGTGAGGTATCTGACAGAAGGAGGAAGAGAATGAGACCCGTAGACTCATGGGTCGACATGAAAGACCTCATGCGACAAAGGTATGTTCCACCTTACTTTCATAGGGATTTGCAACGACGTTTCGTACTCTTAAGCAGGGTACCAGATCAGTAGAGGAGTACTATGAAGAGTTCGAGAGGTTAAGGAACAGATTGGAGCTCAATGATGATGAAGAAGCATTGATGGCACAATTCTTGGATGGACCCCAAGAAAGGATCAGCTGCAAGGTGGAAAGGCAAATCTACAACGACTTCAAGGACTTGTTCCACCTATCTGTTCAAGCTGAACAGCACATCAAACGTAAGAGCCAAGACATCCGCAGCAAGCCTAAGACACCTTGGGCACCAAGCAACATGCCTAAGACCATAGACAAAGGCAAAAGCGTAGAGATCGAGTCAAGGTTCAAGAGCAAGCCTCCTGAACCCACCCGTGACCAGAGAGAGCCTGGTAAGTCTTCTAACCCTCAAAGATCACGTGACATAACTTGTTTCAAGTGTAGGGGACGTGGACACATCTCAAGGGAGTGCCCAAACAACCGAGTCATGCTGATTATGGAGGCAGGAGAATATGAGTCCCAAGATGAAGAGGATAATGAACCAGAAGGAGAGTACGGTGACATTGAGTACCCTGATGTGGGGGAAGTGCTGGTCACTAGACGTATCCTCAGTGCAATGGTGGATCCTTCAGAGACCATCCAAAGGGAGAACATCTTCCACAGCCGTTGCACCATCAAAGGAAAGGTATGTAACCTCATCATAGATGGTGGTTCTTGCACTAACGTTGCTAGTGCGTATATGGTTGATAAGCTAGGTCTAGAGAGGACACGGCATCCTCGACCATATAGACTGAGATGGCTCGATGACAAAGTGGAGCTCAAGATTCATGAGCAAGTCACTGTGCCATTCAGTGTGGGCAAGTACCAAGACCAGGTCGTGTGCGACGTGGTGCCCATGCAAGCTGGCCATCTTCTGCTAGGAAGACCATGGCAGTTTGACAAAGAGACCAGGCATGATGGCAGAACCAATCTCTACACCTTCGTGCATGACAAGAGAAAGGTCAGCCTAGCTCCTCTTACACCTGCCCAAGTACATGAGCTACAACTCCAAATGAGTAAGGAAAAGAAACTTGTCAAGTCTAACTTTCTTATTCAACCTAGTCATGTACGGAGAGCTTTAGCCTCAAAGGACTTAATGTTACTAATGGTTTTCAAAGAAGTGTTGAGTATAGAACAGGGACAGGTAGAGCTACCTCATGAAGTAGCAACACTCCTCAACAAATTCCAGGATGTATTTCCAGAGGAGATACCAGCAGGCTTGCCTCCTTTACGTGGCATAGAACACCAGATTGATCTAGTGCCCGGAGCAGCCCTGCCCAACTGGCCAGCCTACCGGATGAGTCCAGAGGAGTCCAAGGATCTTGAGAAGCAAGTCAAGGAGCTCCTGGAGAAAGGATATGTTCGAGAGAGCCTCAGTCCATGTGCTGTACCAGTGCTACTAGTGCCCAAGAAGGATGGAACGTGGCGCATGTGCGTGGACTGCCGAGCAATCAACAACATCACAGTCAAGTATAGGCATCCAATACCACGACTGGATGACATGCTAGATGAGCTGAGTGGAGCCATGGTCTTCTCCAAGATAGACCTCAAAAGTGGATACCACCAGGTAAGAATGAAGGAAGGTGATGAGTTGAAGACTGCTTTCAAGACAAAGCAAGGGCTCTACGAGTGGACAGTCATGCCATTTGGCTTTACTAATGCCCCAAGCACCTTCATGCGCCTTATGAACCAAGTTCTTAGGGCGTACATCAGTAAGTTTGTAGTGGTTTACTTTGATGACATACTAGTTTATAGTAAGTGCCTACGGGAACACCTCACACATCTTGAGATGGTACTTAAAACCCTTCGACAAGAAGAGCTTTATGCCAATCTCAAGAAGTGCACCTTTTGTACTGATAAGCTTGTCTTTTTAGGTTTTGTTGTGAGTTCACAGGGCCTACAGGTTGATGAGGAGAAGATTCGAGCCATACAAGAATGGCCAACACCAGGAAACATCAGCCAAGTAAGGAGCTTCCACGGACTGGCCAGCTTCTATAGGAGATTCGTGCCCAACTTCAGCAGTATTGCCTCACCACTGACGGCAGTAGAGAAGAAGAACGTGGGATTCAGCTGGGGAGAAGCTCAGGAGAAGGCATTCCAGGCCTTGAAGGACAGCCTTACACACGCACCAGTGCTAGTCCTTCCCGACTTCAACAAGACGTTTGAAGTGGAGTGTGATGCCTCTGGAATAGGCATAGGAGCAGTGCTAACCCAAGGAGGGAGACCAGTGGCATACTTCAGTGAGAAGCTAGGTGGTGCCTCACTGAACTACCCCACTTATGACAAGGAGCTCTATGCCCTTGTCCGAGCATTGGAGACTTGGCAGCATTACTTGCTGTCCAAGGAGTTTGTGATCCACACTGATCACGAGACTCTCAAACACCTCAGAGGGCAAACCAATCTCAAGAGGAGACATGCCAGGTGGATGGAGTTCATAGAAACCTTCCCGTACATCATCAAGTACAAGAAGGGCAAAGACAATGTGGTAGCCGATGCACTATCAAGGAGGTTTGCCTTGATATCAACCATGGAGGCAAAAGTCCTAGGATTCGAGCACATCAAGGATCTATACAAGGATGATCCTGACCTTGCTGAGAGCTACAAGGAGTGTAGCACAGGGAGTCATGGCAAATTCTACATCCATGAGGGATTTTTGTTCCGAGAAAGAAGGCTGTGCATACCACAGGGATCACTAAGGGAGCTTATCATCCGAGAAGCTCATGGAGGAGGACTCATGGGTCACTTTGGTGTCGACAAGACTCTAGCAGTGGTCAAGGAGCACTTCTACTGGCCACACATCAAGAGGACAGTAGAAGCACATTGTGCAAGATGCATTACTTGCAAGAAGGCAAAGTCCCGAGTGCAACCTCACGGGTTGTATCTCCCACTGCCCATACCAACACATTCTAGGTCTGCCCAAGATCAACCACAAAGATGCAATCTTTGTAGTGGTGGACAGATTCTCCAAGATGGCACATTTCATCCCATGTGCCAATGTCAATGATGCCACGCAAACAGCTGAGCTGTTCTTCAGGGAGATAGTACGGCTTCATGGAGTGCCAAGGACCATCGTATCAGACAGGGACACCAAGTTCCTCAGCCATTTCTGGAGGACCCTTTGGAGAAAGCTAGGCACGAAGCTACTCTTCTCAACCACTTGCCATCCTCAAACCGATGGCCAAACTGAAGTTGTCAACAGGACACTATCAACCCTTCTCAGGACTACACTAGGGAAGAACCTAAAGACTTGGGTGGAGTGCCTGCCATTCATTGAGTTCGCTTACAACCGAGCCGTGCACTCAGCAACCAAGAAGACACCATTTGAAGTGGTATACGGCTTCAACCCTCTCACCCCATTGGAGCAAACACCACTGCCACCAGCTGAGATGACCAACCTCAACGAAGCATCCAAAGCATAGTTCATAAGGAGGTTACACCAGAAGGTAGCAGAAAACTTGGAGAAGAGGACCGGACAGTACGTGACTCATGCCAACAAAGGAAGAAAGGAGGTGATCTTTCAACCAGGCGATTGGGTGTGGCTACACCTATGGCAGGAGAGGTTCCCAAACCTAAGGAGTTCCAAGCTAGCACCAAGAGGAGATGGACCATTCAGAGTGCTCGAGAGGATCAACAACAACGCCTACCGGATCGAGCTTCCAGGTGAGTTTAATGTGTCCAATACGTTCAATGTTACTGACTTGGCCCCTTTCCATGCAGATGATCCAGTTTTGAGGACAAAACCTACTGAAGAGGGAGGGAATGATGAGGACATCAGGTCGTACATCCAGCCAGGTGACCAGACTGGCCGACCAGGAAGCTTGCCCGAGACAGCAGGACCATCTGGCGCGCCTGCCGGACCAGACAGTACCGCCGGACCTTCGACCTATAGGACCAGACCGGTCAACATCGCCGGCGGAGAGGCCCAAGCTTCCGGCACACTTGGTGGGGACGTGAATGACACCGCCGGTCCCCCTGATGACACCACTGACTCCGGGATCAACTTGGCCGGTCCTGAAGTCATTCCGGCCAGTACCGCGCACAATCCAGCCGGTACGGGCCATCCAGCCGAGTACACGCACACTTCCACTTCTACACAAGAGGACTCGGACCAAATGAGCTACCAGCTCCAGGACATGCACTTAGAGGAAGTATCTACACCAGTGGTACCTCCAGGAGCAATGACAAGAAGCAGATCAAGAGCACTCTTCCACAAATTCAGCTTATGGGTCGACAAGCTTCTAGAGGAAGAGCAGCTAAGGACAATGGGCCAGAAGAGCAAATTAGAGTCCAAAGGCTTCTCAACAACACAAGGAACATCAGAGACTTGGGCTTTAGTGACAAGAGAGGTCAGGGCCCAAAGATATTTAACCCTACTCCAAGTCGAAGACTAGGAGCAAGGCGCGTGCATGCCACAAGGACGGCCACCTTCCATTTCTTCGCCGTGAGGTGAGTTAAGGTAAGTTTACATTCGAATATATGCCTCTTTCTGTTTTGCAGGGTAGGATCTAGTTGCTTTACATTTCTGAGTCAAGAACATTTTAGGAATAGGTCCTTTTTCGGTTATACACTTTTGTATTTTTTCCTTTTGGGCACTTTTGTAAACTTTCCTTTTTCTTATTTGAGTCGACCGTAGTAGGTCAAGCTGTCGAGCATATTAATAAGGCTCCTTCCAGCATTGTAGTTCGACAACCTTTTTGATTATTAATAAAGTAGAACTTTTTCCCTACGAGCTTTCTCTCAAGAGAGACTTCTGCGCTTAGAACCTAGTTGAGACCAGCCCTCCTAGCTCTAAGTTTGTGATTTATCACGAGGTTCATCACCCCTCGTGTGGTTCACCTCACCCTTCCATCGTTTACCAACCAGAAAACCCCTATCCAGAAGCCTAAGGTTGAGTTTCTCACCTAATCTTCTACAAACAGCCCACGCGCATACATCCTTGAATCAAGGCTTGTATAAGTATCGGCTTATAAGTGAAGCATAATACATGGAATCACGCAGTTTTAGATAGATTGGTTTACTTGGAGGCTTTGTCCTATCTATTTGAGTCTGATAAATTGTTATAGTATAGAAAATTGAGCTAGTATAACGTGGGCGTTGGATTTATGTCATTCTGAGCTCTAAATCAAAAGTTACAGACGATTTAGTGCAGACATGTCAAGTTGATTGGTCAGTTCAAATGATCATTCTAAGCTGATCGTTGGTGCTCATTGAGTAAAGGCTTATAAGTGAAGCATAATGCATGGCATCACGCAGTTAGGGATAAATTGGTTTACATGGAGGCTTTGTCGTATCTATTTGAGTATGAAATTTTGTCACAATATAGAAAAATGAGCTAGCATAACGTGGGCGTTGGATTCATGTCATTCTGAGCACTAAATCAAAAGTTACCGGCGATTTAGTGCGGACGTGTCAAGTTGATTGGTTAGTTCAAATGATCATTCTAAGCTGATCATTGGTGCTTATTGAGTAACGACTTATAAGTTAACCCCAAGGCATGGCATCACGCAGTTTTGGATAGATTGGTTTACTTGGAGGCTTTGTCGTATCTATCTGGGTCAGAAATTTTGTCACAATATAGAAAATTGAGCTAGCATAACGTGGTGTTGGATTCATGTCATTCTGAGCTCTAAATCAAAAGTTATGGATGATTTAGTGCGGGCATGTGAGGTTGATTAGTCATTTCAAATGATTATTCTAAGCTGATCATTGGTGCTCATTGACTAAAGGCTTATAAGCAAAGCATAATGCATGATATATGGTAGTGTGGGATATATTGGATTACTTGGAGGGTTTGTCGCATATATTTGAGTCTGAAATTATGTCACAATATAGAAAATTGAGCTAGCATAACGTGGGTGTTGGATTTATGTCATTCTGAGCTCTAAATCAAAAGTTACAGACGATTTAGTGCAGACATGTCAAGTTGATTGGTCAGTTCAAATGACCATTCTAAGCTGATCATTGGTGCTCATTGAGTAAAGGCTTATAAGTGAAGCATAATGCATGGCATCACGCAGTTAGGGATAAATTGGTTTACATGGATGCTTTGTTGTATCTATTTGAGTATGAAATTTTTTCACAATATAGAAAAATGAGCTAGCATAACGTGGGCGTTGGATTCATGTCATTCTGAGCACTAAATCAGAAGTTACTGACGATGTTTTGCGAACATGTCAAGTTGATTGGTCAGTTCAAATGATCATTCTAAGCTGATCATTGGTGCTTATTGAGTAAAGGCTTATACGTGAAGCATAATGCATTGCATAACGTAGTTTTAGATAGATTGGTTTACTTGAAGGCTTTGTCGTAACTATTTGAGTCTAAAATTTTGTCACAATATAGAAAATTGAGCATGCATAAAGTGGGCGTTGGATTCATGTCATTCTGAGCTCTAATTCAAAGGTTACTGACGATTTAGTGCGGGCAAGTCATGGTTATTAGTCATTTCAACTGATCATTCTAAGCTGATCATTGGTGCTTATTGAGCAACGGCTTATACGTGAAGCATAATGCACTGCATAACGCAGTTTTAGATAGATTGGTTTACTAGGTGGCTTTGTCGTAACTATTTGAGTCGAAATTTTTGTCACAATATAGAAAATTGAACTAGCATAACGTTGGCATTGGATTCATGTCATTCTGAGCTCTAAATCAAAAGTTATGGAGGATTTAGTGCGGGCATGTCAGGTTGATTAGTCATTTCAAATGATCATTCTAAGCTGATCAATTGTGCTTATTGAGTATCGGCTTATAAGTGAAGCATAATGCATGGAATCACGCAGTTTTAGATAGATTGGTTTACTTGGAGGCTTTGTCCTATCTATTTGAGTCTGATAAATTGTTATAGTATAGAAAATTGAGCTAGTATAACGTGGGCGTTGAATTTATGTCATTCTGAGCTCTAAATCAGAAGTTACAGACGATTTAATGCGGATAGGTCAAGTTGATTGGTCAGTTCAAATGATCATTCTAAGCTTATCATTAGTGCTCATTGAGTAAAGGCTTATAAGTGAAGCATAATGCATGGCATCATGCAGTTTGGGATAAATTGGTTTACATGAAGGCTTTGTCATATCTATTTGAGTCTGAAATTTTGTTACAATATAGAAAATTGAGCTAGCATAATGTTGGCGTTGGATTCATGTCATTCTGAACTCTAAATCAAAAAGTTAGAGGCGATTTAGTGCGGATTTGTCAAGTTGATTGGGCAGTTCAAATGATCATTCTAAGCTGATCATTGGTGCTTATTGAGTAAAGGCTTATACGTGAAGCATAATGCATTGCATAACGCAGTTTTAGATAGATTGGTTTACTTGAAGGCTTTGTCGTAACTATTTGAGTCTAAAATTTTGTCACAATATAGAAAATTGAGCAAGCATAAAATGGGCGTTGGATTCATGTCATTCTGAGCTCTAATTCAAAAGTTACTGACGATTTAGAGCGGGCATGTCATGGTTATTAGTCATATCAAATGATCATTCTAAGCTGATCATTGGTGCTTATTGAGCAACGGCTTATACGTGAAGCATAATGCACTGCATAACGCAGTTTTAGATAGATTGGTTTACTAGGTGGCTTTGTCGTAACTATTTGAGTCTAAATTTTTGTCACAATATAGAAAATTGTACTAGCATAACGTTGGCATTGGATTCATGTCATTCTGAGCTCTAAATCAAAAGTTATGGAGGATTTAGTGCGGGCATGTCAGGTTGATTAGTCATTTCAAATGATCATTCTAAGCTGATCAATTGTGCTTATTGAGTATCGGCTTATAAGTGAAGCATAATGCATAGAATCACGCAGTTTTAGATAGATTGGTTTACTTGGAGGCTTTGTCCTATCTATTTGAGTCTGATAAATTGTTATAGTATAGAAAATTGAGCTAGTATAACGTGGGCGTTGGATTTATGTCATTCTAAGCTCTAAATCAAAAGTTACAGATAATTTAGTGCAGACAGGTCATGTTGATTGGTCAGTTCAAATGATCATTCTAAGCTGATCGTTGGTGCTCATTGAGTAAAGGCTTATAAGTGAATCATAATGCATGGCATCACGCAGTTACATGGAGGCTTTGTCGTATCTATTTGAGTATGAAATTTTGTCACAATATAGAAAAATGAGCTAGCATAACGTGGGCGTTGGATTCATGTCATTCTGAGCACTAAATCAAAAGTTACCGGCGATTTAGTGCGGACTTGTCAAGTTGATTGCTCAGTTCAAATGATCATTCTAAGCTGATCATTGGTGCTTATTGAGTAACGACTTATACGTGAAGTATAAAGCATTGCATAACGCAGTTTTAGATAGATTGGTTTACTAGGACGCTTTGTCGAAACTATTTGAGTCTAAATTTCGTCACAATATAGAAAATTGAGCTAGCATAACGTGGGCGTTGGATTCATGTCATTCTGAACTCTAAATCAAAAGTTATGGATGATTTAGTGCGCGCATGTCAGGTTGATTAGTCATTTCAAATGATCATTCTGAGCTGATCATTGGTGCTTATTAAGCTACCGTAACGTGGTCGTTGGATTCATGTCATTCAGAGCACTAGATAAAAAGTTACTGGCGATTTAGTGTGGACTTGTCAAGTTGATTGTTCAGTTCAAATGATCATTCTAAGCTTATCATTGGTGCTTATTGAGTAACGGCGTATAAGTTAACCATAATGCATGGCATCACGCAGTTTTGGATAGATTGGTTTTCTGGTAGGCTTTGTCGTATCTATTTGAGTCTGAAATTTTGTCACAATATAGAAAATGGAGCTAGCATAATGTGGGCGTTCAATTTATGTCATTCTAAGCTCTAAATCTAAAGTTACAAACGATTTAGTGCGGACATGTCATGTTGATTAGTCAGTTCAAATGATCAATCTAAGTTGACCCTTGGTGCCCATTGAGTAACGGCTTATAGGTTAACCATAATGCATGGCATCACGCAGTTTGGGATAGATTGGTTTACTTGGAAGCTTTTTCGTATCTGTTTGAGTCTAAAATTTTGTCACAATATATAAAATTGAGCTAGCATAATGTTGGCGTTGGGTTCATGTCATTCTGATCTGTAAATCAAAAAGTTAGAGGCGATTTAGTGCGGATTTGTCAAGTTGATTGGACAGTTCAAATGATCATTCTAAGCTAATCATTGGTGCTTATTGAGTAACGGCTTATAAGTGAGCATAATGCATGGCATAACGCAGTTTTGGAAAGATTGGTTTACTTGAAGGCTTTGTCGTATCTATTTGAGTCTTATATTTTGTCACAATATAAAAAATTGAGCTAGCATAACGTGGGCGTTTGATTCAGGTCATTCTGAGCACTAAATCAAAAGTTACAGACAATTTAGTGCGGACATGTCAAGTAAATTGGACAGTTCAAATGATCATTCTAAGCTGATCATTGGTGCTTATTGAGTATTGGCTTATAAGTGAAGCATAATGCTTGGAATCACGTAGTTTTAGATAGATTGGTTTACTTGGAGGCTTTGCCGTATCTAATTGAGTCTGAAAAATTGTCATACTATAGAAAATTGAGCTAGTATAACGTGGGCGTTGGATTTATGTCATTCTGAGCTCTAAATAAAAAGTTACAGATGCTTTAGTGTGGACATGTCAAGTTGATTGGACAGTTCAAATGATCATTCTAAGCTGATCATTGGTGCGCATTGAGTAAATGCTTATAAGTGAAGCATAATGCATGACATCACGCAGTTTTGGAAAGAATGGTTTACATGAAGGCTTTGTCGTATCTATTTGAGTCTGAAATTTTGTCACAATATAGAAAATTGAGCTAGCATAACGTGGGCATTGGATTCATGTCATTTTGAGCACTAAATAAAAAGTTACCGGCGATTTAGTGCGGACTTGTCAAGTTGATTGCTCAGTTCAAATGATCATTCTAAGCTGATCATTGGTGCTTATTGAGTAACAGCTTATAAGTTAACCATAGAATGGCATCACGCAGTTTTGGATAGATTGGTTTACTTGGAGGCTTTGTCTTATCTATTTGAGTTAAAAAATTTGTCACAATATAGAAAATTGCGCTAGCATAACGTGGGCGTTGGATTCATGTCATTCTGAGCACTAAATCAAAAGTTACAGGCGATTTAGTGCGGATTTGTCAAGTTGATTGGACGAATCAAATGATCATTCTCAGCTGATCATTGGTGCTTATTGAGTAACGGCTTAATGTGAAGCATAATGCATGACATCACGCAGTTTTAGATAGATTGGTTTACTAGGAGGCTTTGTCATATCTATTTGATTCTGAAATTTGTCACAATATAAAAAATGGAGCTAGCATAATGTGGGCGTTCAATTTATGTCATTCTAAGCTCTAAATCTAAAGTTACAAACGATTTAGTGCAGACATGTCAAGTTAATTGGTCAGTTCAAATGATCATTCTAAGCTGATCATTGGTGCTCATTGAGTAAACACTTATAAGTGAAGCATAATGTATGGCATCACGCAGTTTGGGATAAATTGGTTTACATGGAGGCTTTGTCGTATCTATTTGAGAACGAAATTTTGTGACAATATAGAAAATTTAGCTAGCACAACGTTGGGGTTGGATTCATGTCACTCTGAGCTCTAAATCAAAAGTTACAGACGATTTAGTGCGGACATGTCAAGTTGATTGGTCAGTTCAAATGATCATTCTAAGCTGATCATTGGTGCTTATTGAGTAACGGCTTATAAGTGAAGCATAATGCATTGCATCACGCAGTTTTAGATAGATTGGTTTACTAGGAGGCTTTGTCATATCTATTTGAGTCTGAAATTTTGTCACAATATAGAAAATTGAGCTAGCATAACGTGGGCGTTGGATTTATGTCATTCTGAGCTCTAAATCAAAAGTTACAAACGATTTAGTGTGGATATGTCATGTTGATTGGTCAGTTCAAATGATCAATAAAAGTTGACCATTGGTGCTCATTGAGTAAAGGCGAATAAGTGAAGCATAATGCATGGCATCACGCAATTTGGGATTTACTGGTTTACTTGGAAGCTTTTTCGTATCTGTTTGAGTCTTAAATTTTGTCACAATATAGAAAATTGAGCTAGCATAAAGTGAGCATTGGATTCATATCATTCTGAGCTTTAAATCAAAAGTTATGGATGATTTAGTGCTGACATGTCAATTTAATTAGTCATTTCAAATGGTCATTCTAAGCTGATCATTGGTGCTCATTGAGTAAAGGCATGTAAGCAAAGCATAATGCTTGGCATATCACAGTTTGGGATATATTGGATTACTTGGAGGTTTCGTCGGATCTATTAGAGTCTGAAAAATTGTCATAGTATAGAAAATTGAGCTAGGATAACGTGGGTGTTGGATTCATGTCATTCTGAGCTTCAAATCAGAAGTTACGGATGATTTAGAACGTTCATGTCAAATTAATTGGTCAGTTCAAATGATCATTGTAAACTGATCAATGATGCTCGTTGAGTAAAGGCTTATAACGTATGGCATCATACAGTTTTGGATAGATTGGTTTACTTTGCGGGTTTTTCGTATCTATTTGAGTCTGAAATTTTGTCACAATATAGAAAATTGAGTTAGCGTAACGTGGGCGTTGGATTCATGTCATTTTGAGCACTAAATCAAAAGTTACTAGCGTTTAGTGCGGAATTGTCAAGTTGATTGGTCAGTTCAAATGATCATTCTAAGCTAATCATTGGTGCTTATTAAGTAATGGCTTATAAGTGAGAATAATGCATGGCATCACGCAATTTTGGATAGATTGGTTTACTTGGAGGCTTTGTCGTATCTATTTGAGTCTGAAATTTTGTAACAATATAGAAAATTGAGCTAGCACAACGTGGGCATTGGATTCATGTCACTCTGAGCTCTAAATCAAAAGTTACAGACGATTTAGTGCGGACATGTCAAGTTGATTGGTCAGTTCAAATGATCATTCTAAGCTGATCATTGGTGCTTATTGAGTAACGGCTTATAAGTGAAGCATAATGCATTGCATCACACAGTTTTAGATAGATTGGTTTACTAGGAGGCTTTGTCTTATCTATTTGACTCTTAAATTTTGTCACAATATAGAAAATTGAGCTAGCATAACGTGGGCGTTGGATTCATGTCATTCCGAGCTCTAAAACAAAAGTTATGGAGGATTTAGTGCGGGCATGTCAGGTTGATTAAAGGCTTATAAGCAAAGCATAATGCATGCCAAATCGCTAGCATAAATTGGTGCTCATTGACTAAAGGCTTATAAGCAAAGCATAATGCATGCCATATCGCAGTGTGGGATATATTGGATTACTTGGAGGCATTGTCGTATCTATTTGAGTCTGAAATTATGTCACAATATAGAAAATTGAGCTAGCATAACGTGGGCGTTGGATTCATGTCATTCTGAGCACTAAATAAAAAGTTACTGGCGATTTAGTGCGGACTTGTCAAGTTGATTGCTCAGTTCAAATGATTATTCTAAGCTGAACATTGGTGCTTATTGAGTAACGGCTTATAAGTTAACCATAATGCATGGCATCACGCAGTTGTGGATAGATTGGTTTACTTGGAGGCTTTGTCGTATCTATTTGAGTCAGAAATTTTGTCACAATATAGAAAATTGCGCTAGCATAACGTGGGCGTTGGATTCATGTCATTCTGAGCACTAAATCAAAAGTTATAGACGATATAGTGCGGACATGTCAAGTTGATTGGTCAGTTCAAATGATCATTCTAAGCTGATCATTGGTGCTTATTGAGTAACGGCTTATAAGTAACCATAATGCATGGCGTCACGCAGTTTTGGATAGATTGGTTTACTTGGAGGCTTTGTCGTATCTATTTGAGTCTGAAATTTTGTAACAATATAGAAAATTGAGCTAGCACAATGTGGACTTTGGATTCATGTCACTCTGAGCTCTAAATCATAAGTTACAAACGATTTAGTGCGAACATGTCAAGTTGATTGGTCAGTTCAAATGATCATTCTAAGCTGATCATTGGTGCTTATTGAGTAACGGCTTATAAGTGAAGCATAATGCATTGCATCACGCAGTTTTAGATAGATTGGTTTACTAGGAGGCTTTGTCGTATCTATTTGAGTCTGAAATTTTCTCACAATATAGAAAATTGAGCTAGCATAACGTGGGCGTTGGATTCATGTCATTCTGAGCACTAAATCAAACGTTACAGACGATATAGTGCGGACTTGTCAAGTTGATTGGTCAGTTCAAATGATCATTCTAAGCTGATCATTGGTGCTTATTGAGTAACAGCTTATAAGTTAACCATAATGCATGGCATCACGCAGTTTTGGATAGATTGGTTTACTTGGAGGCTTTGTCGTATCTATATGAGTCTGAAAAATTGTCATAGTATAAAAAAATTAAGCTACCATAACATGGGTGTTAGATTCATGTCATTATGAGGTCTAAATAAGAAGTTACAGACGATTTAGAGCGTTCATGTCAAGTTAATTGGTAGTTCAAATGATCATTCTAAGCTGATCATTGGTGCTCATTGAGTAAAGACATATAAGTGAAGCATAATGCATGGCTTCACGCTGTTTGGGATAAATTGGTTTACATGGAGGCATTGTCCTATCTATTTGAGTCTGAAATTTTGTCACAATATAGAAAATTGAGCTAGCATAATGTTGGCGTTGAATTCATGTCATTCTGATCTCTAAATAAAAAAGTTAGAGGCGATTTAGTGCGGATTTGTCAAGTTGATTGGACAGTTGAAATGATCATTCTATGCTGATCATTGGTGCTTACTGAGTAACGGCTTATAACTGAGCATAATGCATGG